>JAHIAL010000151.1:0-493746 GCA_021605145.1 Aegilops bicornis
ACCACATGTGGTCTATATCTAAGAATGTGATGTTGAAACCATGGGGTGATCGATTTTTTAATGGCTTGTCAGATCTATAAGGAGCAGGAAGGTGGCCTTCGTCTACCTCCCTTGATCCTTTATTCCCAGCGATCTTTCTCAGGCTGCCGGCGACCAGCAGCCGAGACCCCTGCCTCCGCCGCCCGCCCTCCGCCGACCTCACACCTGGCCGTGCTTGTGGCGCCCCAGAGCCATCCCCTTTATTCCCGGCCGACCTCCGAGATCGGTGCGCCCGATGGCTCTGGGCATACGCACGCTAAGGAATAAACACCATGGCGCTGCTTCCCGGCGTAATAGGCGTACTAAGCGCTATTACGCGAGAATGCTTCCGTTAATTGGGAATCAGCGGCGGAAATGGAAATTCAGGGTGACGGACCTCTAGCTAACTGATTCAAATGGTATATGAGGAGAAACCTTGTGCCAAACAGGTTACACAAAGAACGCATCTAGTATCAAGGAGAAAGCGGTCAACTAGTGTGTACGTGGGGATGAATACCGTTACCTGGCGAGGCGTGAGATTTACTGCGAATAAGGGAAGAGGAGTACGCACGGTTGCCGGTGTAATTAGCCTCCACATGTCGCAAATGCCGATCTTCTTCTCTTTATTGAAAGCAGAGTATTCTACGGAAAGTGCGAGCTTGGAGCGAACCCATAGCCAAAGTGTTGGCTTGTGTTGCATTGGCAGCTGTCGTGAGGAAGCAGGTCCGGCGGCGAAGGGCGGCGTGGCAGGTTTAACTCCAGGTGCGGTGGAGAAATGGCGAAGTTGGAAGCTGACGGTGAAAGCGCTTGGGGCGGCATGGTTGAAGCTGGCACAAAGATAAGACGTCTCGGCCTCGGCTTCAACTTCTAGCCGTGGAGGGAGCGTTGCAGTTCAGGTGCGGTGGGCAACGGCGATGAGGGTATTGGCTACGGCGTGATGGAGGAGGCGGCGGTTGATGGGTGGGATGATGGGGTGGCGGACGGTGGATAGGGGTTTCAGCTGGTGGGGAGGTAGTTTTGGCGGCCCTTAGATGCAGATGGGGGAATCAGACGAATTGGGGGAACCATGTTTGGTGCAGGGCAGCTTGTTTTTAGCTTTTTGAGCAGAAGATGGGGCGCGCTTGACGAGAAATTTGGGGAAAGTACAAACTTTGCCCCCCTCTTAAATTCGGGACCCTCTGCGGGTAGAGGGTAGGATGGTAATCCAGGTGTCCCAAATAGTGGGGCGGGGGAGGCGATTTGACCCTTGGCGCGCATGTGTGCTTAAGCGGCCATTGACCCAACATGAATGTTTTCGGAGGCGGTTCGCGTGGCGTCTAGATGAAGCTACAAACCTACCCAGTTTGAACCTTTGGGCCGTCAGACGGTAGAGTTTCATGGAGTCGGGGAGTTATTAGAAAAGTAATTTCCTTGTACCACCAAACATTGGTCTCTACCTTGGTTCGAGCGATGCAGAGGCTCTTTTGGTAACCGTTAGATTCATTTGAAACACAAGCATTCACGTTTAGAGTACTCTTGAACTATGAGGATTGACCTAAATAGATAACGTTATATTTGAGCACTGTGTGTTTGAAAACCTCATTAAATTATCCACTTATTTTAGAAATTTTGACACTTAGAAAATCCTATAACTTCTGATTATTTTGGAGATGGAGGAGCTAAATTTGAATCTATTTTGGCACCGATTACATATGCTATTATGTACAAAATCAGAGCAAAGATTGAATTAGCCATAATTTGAGTATGGTTTACAAATGCCATGATATCAAATTCAAATAATTGAATGGACTTCATAATAAATTCGATTTTTTAAACCACCTTAAAGTTGAATTCAAATGTATGCTAGTTGTAGGTAGCTATTTATAATGTCCATTGTGTAACTTTAGTATGTAAAATATTGCTTCTACACAACATAATTTATACTCATGTTTTATATTCCGATTGCTAAGCGATGCATTGTGCACGGAGTTCAAAATACTAACTATGTGGATCAATTGTGTACCGAATAATAATAACATAGACATGCTCAAATTGATAGAATCTAGATATGCGATGGATCAATGACCGCTCCTTACGGAATTGCAAATATCGGCGTTCATCCTAATAGCTGAATTTGTTGTATATCTTTAATCAATGTGTAAATGATCTTTTTCGTGCTTAGTTTTACTATCCATCAGTGATCTCAACACATGCTCACACACACTCTCTCAGAAGTGTCTTTCCTTTTATACTCTAGATATAACCCTCCCTCCCTCTAAGTAACCATTTGCAATCCATTTTCACTAACCTTGCTCACAAGCACTCTTCCTCTACGCCAAACATACTGCACTGATCCTCCATCGACCCTTTCTATATACATGCTATACCCTGCCACGTGTCTCAATATACGCACATTATCTTCACAGCTTTGTCTCTCACGCATTGTATCACACCTCTCTTCCTAATAATGCAGTATGATTCTAGCGAGCGTTACATTGGATGCCCCTTAAATTTAGGTTGAATGAATAGTAATATCGGAGATAAAGGGGTTACCTTGGTCCGAGAACCTAGGGTTACAAATCCTAAATTTGGCTTTGTCGGTGGACCGCAGAGTCCTTCACAATTCTACTATCTTTGTCTTATGCGACTAGTCATCCATAGTTCTTCCTAAATCGTCATGGGCCGACCAATGTAAACAGAGATATGAGGAACGAGTGAAGAGACTCACCTCGACCACCCGGACCTCTGCGGTGACACACCCTCTGCCCCGACGTCTCATTATCTTCTCACACCCACACTTCCAACTTCGACACCACACACACGGAAAATTTCTCCTGGTGCCTCTATTCCCTCCCCTTGCATATACACACTCAAAGGGAATGGAATCTCTTATCGTGGCCGTCACTTCGTCTCTCTCTCTCTAGACCACTCTCATTTTCCTGAGTGCTATCTCTCCCGCCCCCCCAGTCATTCCTCTATCCATGCCTCTCGAGTCGTAATACACACACATACCTCTGTAGGCCCCTTGAATGCATCAACTACACATTCACACATGTTACATCACATTTATTGATCTAAAAAAGCCCTCTCTTCACGTTTATTTAGCATACAACATTCCTTTTGAATAAAGTGTGGCCAAAAATTATTTTAGAGTTTCTACACATATACAACATTAAAAGTTATATGGAGAATCTGAGCAGCTAATTTGCATTGCATGGTGCCCACAATGATATTTATTCCGCCTTTGTGAATTTGTATATTTTTATACTATATACAAAGTTAGTCATAATAAAGAGAAAGCGAAGAGCATCTCTCTCCATCGCATACCCCCCCCTTGTCGCCTCTTTCACGTATGCACACAAAACTATCTCCGGTCCTCTAAAAAGTAAGCCCCGGAAAATTCACGCATGTTTCATCTTTCTCTCGCGATATATGCAATAGTGATCATTGTATTTGAAGCGAAAAGCACGATCGATACATTGGACTTCAGAATCCACTCATTACGGTCACCATTTACGTTTAGTTGTTATTATCTGATCACGCAGGCTCACCGTACAACTCTGCATTTGCTCATGACATGACTAGTTGACCAGTTAAAAGCAGCTCCATGGCACCTCTAGTGTTGCATCACATTATCTCACTACCATCGTGCCCACACAGCCGACTTGTATCTACTCTACATCTACACTCTTATAAAATACATAAAATACACTCTTATAAAAACAGAGTTGGTGATGATGGTGTGCCTGCCATCCTGCAATATAGGCCGTCCGATTTATATCGGCGGATAGGAAAAAACTATGGCAATTTTGCAAAAGGTACCCACACACCTCTCCCACATTTTGCAAATAAGGCCTTCCCTCATTCATCCTTTTCTCTCACAAGATAAACAAGTCATACAAATGCATCTTGATATTCTGCGTGCAACCACACGGGCATCTTGCTAGTAATAATGAAAACAAAGCGAAAAAAAATTATTTGGATGGTGGTTCAAAGTCATGACCCTTGAGACACAATGAGATGGACAAGGTGGCCTTGATGTTGGTATCTTTGGCTTAGTCTGTTTTAACACCACGAGAGGCTGGTGTATGGTGATTATACACCTGCGCTGCGCATGCACACGAACTGCATCCACGCAATACTCACACAAACACATGCACCACCACGCCGCATAACACTTACTCACTGCGCCGCGCATGCATCGCACACGATTACACCACCACGACCAACACACACTCTCACGCTCAAGTGCTCAACCTACGTGCATGCGCACACATCGAATACAGCAGACACATACACAACCACGTGATTCCAGCGCGCGGGTTGGAGCCTTATCGTAGCGTGTGCGTAAATTTGTGTTTATCTAACCTTTTCCCTATGCGGCCCGGCGGTGGGACCCACAAGGAGCGTGGTCGATTTAACTAGTCAACATGGGCGCCACGCAGACTATTTGGCGGTCAGCGAGTGCAATCCGATGCTGAACTGTGAGCAAGTGACCGTATAATCACCGCAAAACGTATATAGTGTCCGTAATCATCTTATTCTGAAGTTCGGTGACCGTATTACGCTTTTCTCTCTGTAGGCCCTCCAAAACTACATCTCTACACATTCTTGCATGTTACATCTAACAACTATGCAATACAACACTACTACTACACTCTAACACAATAAATCATACTCCCTCCATTCCCTTATACAAAGGCCACTATGAAAAATACAATTTGCATCTATATAAGGCCACTAACGATGTCGAGAAAAAAAATTAATGATGTTTCCTCGTGCTACCAACTTGTTTTAATACTTACATGCATGTAGTCATAATGACCTTTGTGCCACTTCCTTCCCATTCCTTCTTTGCATGCATGCGGGCGTATTAATGATCCCGGTTAGCGAAAAGAATAATTGACTTGCAAAGCGATCATTAAATCTTACCTTGGTACACTGTAATTTGAGTTTGTGGCCTTGTATAAGGGAATGGAGGGAGTATGTTTTTAGTTTTACTAGATATCATATTGTTACTTATAATTATTCAGTTTGCATACATTAAAATTGCCTTTGAAATGTATGGCCAGTATCATCTACAGCACGGGAAAAATCCCGCCCTTTCCGGTTTAATCGGGTTTGTATCGATGGATCGTGTGAAATAGCGAAACTATAGTACTATACAGTACAAGTGACAGTTCCTTTGGGCCGTCATGTAAATCTACTCCTCCATCGTAGAGTGGGCGCTCTCTTTCATAAATCTTCTAGTCCCTTTTCGACATGTGGGACATCAAGCTACCGGGTCCCCGTGCCATACCGGAATCTGATGCGAGCAGCGGGGTGAAGCACCCTAGTCATGGCGCCCGGCGTAGTAATGAGCAATGAGGCGTCAAATCACAAAAGCTGCACCTTTCCTGCGGTTAAGTTGGAGGGGCGAAGTAATAATGCTAAAAAATAAGTTGGAGGGGCGAAGCAACCATCATTTCACTCGTTCTTTGAATCCGCTTCTCCCTCATCTTCTTCAACTTAACCACGTGTTGCTTCTACCGTTGTTCTGCCTCATGTGGGACGCGGATCGGCTTGGTAAAGCACTGACACATGGGACCGCATGTTACAAACCGCCAGGACAGCGTCCTCCAAAAATAAGAAGCCTCCCCCGCCATCCGCGCGGCAAAATCACCTCCTTTTTACTAATCTTGATTCTATAAGTTTTTAGATCAATATAATTGAGATTTGTATAGATAGCACAGGAGCAAAACCAAGTAGTGCAGTTAAGGGCATCCACAATGTGTAGCCAAATGTGAAAATAGCTTTTGGCATCGTGGGAACCATTGTGGACGGTGTTGCCAAAGCCAACAAGATGGAACCGAAGATCCCTAATTGATTGATTGAAGGAATAGAAAAATGCAACGTCTCTCCTCTTTCTCCCATGCTTGGACGCATGTATTACAGTATAGAGCACAGAGTCTACTCCCCTGTCCCTTCTATCACAAATCACAAAGCAGTGAGGCGTCAAATCACAAAAGCCAGACGAAGCAACCATCATTTCACTCTTCGCTGACTCCAAAGCTTCTCCATCGTCTTCTTGAGAAACCATCTCACCGCACTAGTACTCCTAGTAGTACTAGTAAAGGACTTCCTGGATGCAAATAAAGTGGTTGTCTTGGATTGCGGCGGCACTTACGAGCGACTTACCGTGGTCTCCCTCAATGGTGTTCTCCGTCGAGCGCGCTTAAGCCAAACCACAAAAAAAAAGATATAAATCGGCGTCATACATAATGGGGAAGGAAGTAAAATATAGTTACTACCTCCATTTTTTTGTACACAAGGCCATTATATCAAAATTACAATTTGCAAAGGGCCACTAACACTAATCGAGGCAAAATTGATGGGGTTAGCAACCAAGGACATTAATATCCCCTACATGCATGCGGAAGTGAGAAGGTTGGTTTGCATGGCGCTGCATTGATCAGGCGATGAGGAGTGAGATGGTTAGCTCTTTGGTCTTTGGAGAAAAATACACATTAATTGACCGTGAAACAAGGATTTGTATCGATTAAATCCCGGAAGGAAAACCCGCCTTTCTTTTTAACACTAGTACTCCTAATGCGTCGTACTTATCCTGTTTGGGTCTAGCTAGGCCTTGCATTGCCAAACTTCGCCACACATTTTTGCCAAGCTTGCCTAAAGTTTTCAAAATGAGAAGGAGGTACACTTGCGCCTGGTATGTGATGCATCGCACTTTACCTTGCACCCTCACCCGATCGCTCACCGCCCGCAGTCGCACCGCACCCTCACACGAGTTGTTCCTGCCGCATAAACCCAACCAAGGGAATGCACCCTCAGCGACACGTGTTGTCGCATGTGAACAAACCAAACTCAGCCATCCTATCGGCTGACACATAATTTTTTGTTCATAGAGTATGTTTTATCCAACCGCATGTTGGGGAAGAGGTGAGGAAGAAGGAAAGAAGAGTTAGGAGGCGTGGGATATTCATCCAACACTTTGAAATGGTAGACTGACCCAAGTCGAGGCGACTTGCATAACAAATATATGTTTTACACAGCAAAAGATCCATAAAAACAACAACATAAAGAAAAACTATCACTTTGCTCATGGAAAGAGGCGGCCTCGTCGTCTTTGGCTGCTGGCCCTTGAACCGGCCGTCGCTGCCGGCGTGTGTCTCCGCACCGTGGTTGTCCCTCGGCCTCTAGCTACTCGTTCAAGCGGGCGTCGCAGGCGCTCTACGGGCGAGAGCACAGCCAGTTCAAGTCGAGGACCTCCGGTTCCGCTGCGGAGAGGCCTCGATGGCAGCGGCATCCCAGCGCTCAGCGTCGAGTCGAGCCTCCATCGCCCGGTTCAAGTCTAGGGCGTCCGGTCCCGTCTGCGAGGAAAGGCGTCGATGAGAGCCGCATCTGCGGCGCTTCTGCGTCGGTCGAGCCTCTGCCGCCCGGTTCATGTCCGGGACATCGGTTCCGCTGCGGGGAGGCCTCGATGGCGGCGGCATCCGGCGTGCTCCGCCTCAAGTTGAGCCTCCGCCTCCGGTTCACATCCACGACATCCGGTTCCGCCTACGGGAGAGCCTCGATGGCAGCGGCATGCCGCAGCTTCTGCGTCGAGTTGAGCCTCTGCCTCCGGTCCTCCTTTAGTATCACCATGTTGAACCGCTGGTCCGCTTTGCACCATGGGGACTCGGACGCCCGGCCGCGAAGTCGGCGTCCATCGTCTCATACCCATAGGGGCCCTTACGTACGCGACCTCCTCCATGAACATTGGATCGGCTTCCTCCTCCTCGTAGCTTGGCTCCGGAGAACTTCGAGATTGACCGCCGCCAATGCGAGCTTAGGAGCGGAGTGCAATGGCGCGCCGACCGCCGCCAGCGATTTCTGTGAGCGCTCGGCGTCGACATCTTGTAGTAAGTGATCTTGCGGCGCACCATGGCTTTCTGGCGAACTAGGGGGCGCTTGATGCGGGCTAGGGGATCGAAAGGTGGGGGAATGGGCTGGAGATTTGGTGTGGTTTTAGAGGCGTTGGCTGGCGTAGGCGAGCAGCGAAAGGTTACGGTGTGAATAGTGGTTCGGTGACGACCGGTCAATCGGTTTGACTGTACATCGCTCTTGTCGCGTTAGCGTTGCAGCCCGGCACGCAGCTGGACCCTCCACGTCGCTCACCCGAATGGAGCAGCGCTTCGTCTTTGCGTTTTTAAGCTAACTTGTGGGACCGCGATTGAGAGCAAACCGGCGTCCCTCCCCTCCCCGCCCGCGTCATTGATTATACCACCACTCCCTCCGTTTTATGCGAGTAAATAAAAGCGAGAGGGAGTATACTACTACGGATGAGGATCCCCAGCGTGGCGAACCCATTGAGTAAGCCCGACATGCGGGGCCTAGCAAGCATGGGGTCCCTTGATAAGTGACGAAAGGGAGGGTAAAGGCAGGGATACCTACGTCGGAGGATCCACTTCCACATGTACTACTTTGACCAAATGTTAGAGTAATAATATATGACATGCAACTTACACAAATGTTAGAGTAATAATATATGACATGAAACTTACACAAAGCATCTGAGGGTCTAATCGTTTTTTCGAGGCTAAGTTTGACCAAATGTTAGAGTAATAATATATGACATGCAACTTACACAAAGCATACGGTCAGATTAGTATGTGAAAGGAGTTTCCAATGATATAATTTTTCACATTATACATCTCATGTACTATTAATCTTGTCAATAGTCAAATTGGAAACCATCTCGAGTGCAAATCTAGGAATGCGTCTGAATCTAACAATATTGATTAGGCGTTGTTGAATGTTGATACCTTTTGATCAAAGTAGAATACTTTGACTACACATAAAACTTATATGTAAACTAGAAAGGATAGGAGGGAGTATATTATGCGTTCAAAAATGAAGCGAACATTGAATACCCTTTATATATGATTTGCGGATGCTATGATCACGGTTCAAAATTTTGAATCCGCCTTAGGTATCCACGTGCCCCCACTCGTTCCTCTCGATTTCATCTCGGGGTCCAGGAGATCTATTGAAAGAGGACTAGGGTGGGTACATGCGAATGATACTTTCGGCGGAATGTTCAAATGAGGCATGCGGGAGGATGGACTCGGCGGAGGCGACATGATCGATGGAGAAAGAGGGTTGGAGAGGAATGAGAAATAAGCAAGCATACATGATTATACTTGAGCAGCTCAAATAAACAATAAGTTGTCTCGCTTGGCCTACATAGTAGAAAGGCCCTAATGCATAGCAGCGAACAGCAGCCTTCGAATATGGCGGGAAAACAGGAAACCGACATGTGGGCACACCCGCCGGAACGGCGTGGCGCAGACTAGTCCAATGGAGGAGCTGGCCCACGACCTTCTACGCCACGCAAACAACCATTCATGTGGGTCATTGGGGCCAACAGCAGGCGCAGCTCCGGCCGCCGCCCTACAGACCTGCAGCGGCTACGGTGGCGACACGCTCATATAGTCGCTAGACACGGTCGGTTTCGATTAATGCCGAGGGTGGCGTTAGTGCTGTGGCATGACCAGCGGTATGTTTGGTTTGTGCCCAAGGTTGCCCCATCAAAGCATTGGGTAGCCAAAATTTTGGTTGAGGTATTGGTTGCCCATGATTTGGCCGACATTGGCAGAGAAAAATGAACTAGAGTTGGCTAGAGTTCATTGGCATGCCAAAGAAAGCGGCAACCATCCAAACAAAGACCAATCTTTGGGACATGACCAAAATTTTGGTTGAGTTAATGGTTGCCCATGAATTGGCAGACATTAGCAAGAAAAATGAACAATAGTAGGCTAGAGTTCATTGGCATGCCAAAAAATGGCAACCATCCAAGCGAAGACCAATCTTTGGGTCATGACCAAAATTTTGGTAAGGTGCACTTTGGCCACAATCCAAACACACCCCAACACCCGGCTCGTCGAGGATGCACGCAGGCGCCACGCGCAGCGTCCAGCGAGTGGTGTAAGCGCGACCACTGCATCCTCTGGACACTGAGACCATGCCGGTCGTCTTGCTTTTCAATGACATGTGGGGATCGCATGTGAGCAAAGGGCATCTCCAACGTTGCCACGACCGCGGTGACTACCACGGCACACCAAAACCCTCGTCCCTCGTGCCGTCGGCGTGCGTTCCCAGCCGGCGCCCGACTGCCGCATTCATGCCGTCCATTCGTATGTCGTCATTAAGAGGCTCGGTGCGAGGAACCAACTCCGGCGACTTAATGGCGCACCGGACGCTTGTCCTCACGGAATGCACTACTTAAAGTGGCAACGCCCGATAACCTCCACACCATAGCGCGCCGTCCTCCTACCTGGCACCACCTCCGCCATGACCGCAAGTCACGAGCAGCTCTCACGGAGAGCTTGTCTTGAGGATGAAGCTTCGAGGTCGCCGCCCTCGCTCAAGTCGCCTCTCGCGGCCTTAATAGCGGCGTGGCGAGCAGCAGACCTTGACCGCTGGCGGTAGTGGCCTGGCGGCCGGCAGCGGAGAACTTACCGTCGACCCAGCGTCCTACTTGCCGATGTCCAACGTCCGGCATCACCAAGGTCGGGACTCCTCCGAGGATGAGTAGGGCATGGGAGGCAGCAGGGCATGGTGTGCCAACTGGCCGGTCCGTATCCCGTGTTCTACTCTTCCTCGCCGGAGACCGCACCTTCACTTCATGGGTCTTGAACCCCGCCCGATACATAGAGATCGCGAGATGGAGGGCGTTGGTCGCCGCCAGTAGAATAGGTTTAGGGTCAGGTTTCTTTTATTTCTCTGTCCTATAAAGTTTGAAATGTAATGAAAATCTGCCGTGTTTGCATTAATATCGGCGGTGTATATGAACTTTCACAATAATGTACATATTTAGGAGTACTAGCAAGATGCCGTCGTTGCATGTAAGATCAAGATCTTGTGGGAGAAAAGGATGAGCGAGGAGCGCCTTATACGCAAATGTGGAAGTGCGGATAAATTGTCATAGTTTCCTTCCTATCCATTAGATATAGATCGGACGGCCTATATTGCGGGATGACAGGCACACCATCATCACCAACTCTGCTTTTTATTGAACCGAGACAAATCTAACATGCAGTAAAATAAACACATAGGGTGTATACATACACAAATTATCTTAGGCACTCAATAAGTACGTCCACTACACATTCACGCATTTCACATCTTTCTACATCTCACGGGAACCTCTGAAAGGGTTAGCGTAAATTGCCTCTCTCTCTCCTCCCACGATTTTCATGGTGGTGGGCCTTCCTCCCCCAATCTACAATCAATAGCTCACACGTTTCACATTACGTTAATTACGTAACTGGGATTACGTAGGTGTAGCATTACTCGTCCTAAAGAACCCAACTAAGCCAACCTCCTAGCATATCGCGCGGGAAAAGACCCGGGCACGCCGATTTAGTCGGGATTACCGGATTACTAGTAGTAGTATCGATGGATCGTGCGAAGCAACAATTTTTTTTAGGGGGCGAAGCACCTAGTTTAAAAGGAAAAAAGGTGGTACACTCACAGCACTCCTGTCGCGGTCGCATTGCACCCCACACACGTTCGGTCCTGCACACGGCTCACACAAACGGAGCAGCGCTTGACTTGCCTCTTCAGCGACACGTGGGACTACACTTGGAGAAACCAACCATCGCCAAACTCCCCCCGCCCTCCGCGTGAAAATCCTCCCCCCCCCCCCCCCACACACACACACACAAATTCCCCCCAAATCCGATTCAACCGCCCTTTAGCCAACTAGCCAATAATATTCCCCAAACCCCCTCCCCCGCCCGTCCCCCTCCACTCCATTCGCTCCGCCAAAGCCGCCCTCCCCGCTGCGCCCGATCGTCGGCGCCTTGTGATTTCAGCGATCCTCTCGCACCCACAATGCGTTCTCGTAGGCTGCCGTCCTCTAGCCGTGCCGCCACCTGCAGCTACGTTCTTGTGGGCGCCACGGTCAGTCGGCGCCACCACCCATGGCGACATTCGTGTGAAGACGCCATACGACGGTCGACTTCTCCCATGATGCAGCGCATTCTAGGCTGAGGCCCGTTCATGTCGATTGTAGCGCTGAATGTTAGGCGATAAGCGTTGTTAATCTCACTATTTGCGAAGTAGTTTCTTGTCAATATGCTCTGCTTAGAAGCTTCCTTGCCTGATACGCACTCAATCTGCTTAGGTGAGATGGCATGCCAAGGCCGATTAGTTGCTAAAATATCATGCCATATATTTATTGTGTCGTAGATTGCCATGGTCTAGTAGCCAATCTGTTAGGTGAAATAGCTCTACACCATTTTATACTCGATCTTTGTTGCTGCGATGGCCTTCGATAGTTTGATGGCTGTGTGCTCGGCCTCATTATTTCTTTGAAACAGCCTGCCATAATTTAGCACTCAAATATGTTTGCTAAATTAGCTTTACATATATTTTGTTACTTAGATCTGCTTGTCCAAATGTCTTGCCATAGCTTTAGACATCGACCTAGGTATTTTTTTCTGGACTTCATAAAAAAGCATATTTTTTTCCTGTAATATCTAGTAGAAGAACTAATTTGTATGTCTACAGATGGACAAGACTTGGATAACTTCTGCTCGAAGATTCTCCATTTGCATATGTCGAGGGTTGAAAACTTCACGAACTTTATCGAGCTGAGTCACGGTGGTCGAAATCAGATGTGCTCTGCCGATGTAGCAGTTGTATGAATTCAGTTACAAGACCCCGATCAAGCTGTGCAAAATCATCTACACTTGTATGGGATGTCGATTCGCATATACTAGGTGGGTTCATCATGGTGAAGCTGTGAGCGTCAATGTTAGTGACTACGTGGAAGCAGCAGATCACCATCTTGATCTGCACTGATGCTCGGTGGAAGAGGATGAGGAGGTGGTGGTGGAGCGGTGAGTTTGACCAACATTGAAACAATGCTTTCTGAGAAATGCTCGTGCATTCCGTGAACTTTCACCTGTAGAAGAAAAATGGTGGGCCCGCATGTTGGGACAATGCAACGTTGCTGTCACCCCAGGAAATAAGCTGTTAGTATTCTTAGCTATGGTCACCTTTCTTCAGGTGAAGAAGACATCGGCGGATGACCAACAAATCATTCGATGCGATGTTGGTTGCTTTTACATAAAACTTTCCCCAGATGCGTCTGAGCTGCCACACACCTACTGATAAAATGAAGAATTTCCTTCGATGCGGTTGGAATTGGATATGGTATGATCCATGTTTGTAAGAATAATTGTGTTTCATTCGGAAGGATTATGCCAACAAGTGAATGCCCGAAATGCAAATCATCAAGATGGAAAGATGGCGATGTTGTGAAGAGGATTCCTCATAATGTTACGAGACATTTTCCAGTTACACCAAGATTGTAGAGGTTGTTTCATGATCTTTGAAACAAGAGAGGATGTCTTGTGGCATTCTAGGAACCAGGAGTCTGAGAGATCGAGAATGTAATGAGCCATCCATCTCATGGTAGTGAGTGGAAAAGCTTCAATGATAACACAAAGAGTTTCTTTGCTGACCGAGAAACATTAGACTTGGCTTAGCTTCAGATGGATTTACCCATTTGGCCACGAGGCGCCACATATAGCATGTGGCGGTGCTTGTTATCCTTACAACATGCCTCCAATATGTACGCACCAAAGAATCAAACTACATGATGGCCTTGCTCATCCCGAGGTCCAAAAAGTCACAGAAAGGACTTTGATTTGTTCATGGAGCCTCTTGTGGAGGAACTTCAACAGCTATGGAAGGGTGTTCTCACTCGAGGCCTATATAGCAGCCCACCAGCTGATTTCTTTCTACGTGCTGCTATAATTTGGTGCATCCATGATTATCCGGCTTTGGGCACTATGTCAAGGTGAACGACACATGGTTACAATGCATGTGTTTGCTGTGATAGGAATCCGCTGTCATACATAATACTTAGCAAGATCTCTTACATTGGACACCGTCGTTTCCTTGCCAAGGACAATCCGCATCCTAGAAAATACCGAAGACAATTGTTCAATTCAAAGCATGAAAACTGTGATGCTCCAGAGAGGCTCACCGTCGATGAGTTGCAAGTGGAATTAGATAAGGTCGGCATATTACACCGGAAACCATCACGTAATGGTAGCGGAGAAAAGGAAGCGTGGCAGGGTAGAAGAGAGATTATTGTTTACCGCGGGTCCACTTTGTGGGACTTGGAGTATTAGAAAGATTTGGATCTGCGGCATAATCTTGATGTGATGCACATCGAGAAAAATATATGTGACAGCATTATCGGCACACTTCTTAATATTGAAGGCAAGGCGAAAGATACCTTAAAATCTAGGATTGATTTGACACACACAGGTATCAGAAAGGATTTGCGGGTGCAAGATGAAGGTAAACCACGGGATATGGCACCAGCTGTGTACGTCTTGGACAAGGTAAAAAGAAAAGAATTTTGCGAGGTCCTGTCATGTGTGAGATTCCCACATGGATTTGCTTCCAACCCTGAAAGGAGAGTCGGTCTGAGATGGAAACAAGGTACAAGGGTTGAAAACTCATGACTGCCACGTCCTACTTCAAAGGGTTTTACTGTTATCCTTAGAGGATTGGGCATACGACTTATATAGAGCGATTGCGAGTTGGGACAATTCTTGGGGAACTCTGCGGTAGAAATATCAGGATAGATGCTTTGGGCGTCTTAGAGACAAGATACCAACTATCCTATGCGACATTGATTAGATATGTCCTCCATCCTTCTTTGATGTGATGGTGCATTTGGTTGTTCATCTACGATGAGGCACTACTTAGAGGTCCGATGCAGTATGGCTGGATGTACCCTATTGAAAGCGGCTAGGCACTTTCAAGGGCTATGTTAGGAAACGAGCTAGACCGAGGGTTCCATTGCGAGAGGCCTACATTGCTTACTGAAGCGTTGATATTCTGCTCAAAATACATTGAAGCAGTGATCGACTTAGCAAAGAGGTGGGTGAAGACAATCCCGGGCTCAATGTTTTCGATTATTCTATTCGAGTTACTGGGAAGAGTCGACAAGAGGACAAACCTAAATATTTGGACAAAATGGTTTGGTATGTGTTGAATAAGCATCACGAGATACTACCTTATATCAAGTAAGTGCGATCTTGCAGCTTATACATCATAATCTACTAAACTTGCAGCACATTCTTATATATTTAGATGTTTGGCCAGCGATCACTATGTTGTGCAGCATCTACAAAGAGGAATTCTTGCCGCAAAATCCAAGAAAGCGTTGACAAAGCTGGTTATGGAAGGATTTGCGAAATGGTTCAAGAACCATGTAAGCTTTTGAAGTGCACCGTCAGTTTTTTAATATATTGAGTACATAAGATGATCGACTTGTCTATTTTCTAACCATAGGTTAAGAAGATGCGGGAGGATGGGCAGGCAGTTGATGATGCCCTTTACTCACTAGCAATGGGTCTGATACTCGGGTAAGACATTATGAATCTTGCGTTGTTGGAGATGTGCGCTACAACACCCTTACGCGAGACGAAAGGCGGGAAGACACAAAAGCAGTGCCATCATGAGCACGGATCGTATGACAAAGAGATAACTAAAATGTATGCTAACATAACGAGACATTGTTCGATTCGCGATATATCTCCGGTTTCAAGGACCATCGGTGTGTGGTTACATTGTGTTGTCGTTGGTATAACCTATCCGAGGATCGCCAAAACCCGAGGCGATGATTTTCAAATCCATCAATGTCAAGGCGGTGTACCGGACCAACGAGCCTTTTATTTTGGAAAATCAAGCAACACAGATATATTTCTTGGAAGACACATTTGCACGTGGCGATATTTGGAGAGTATTGCAAAGGTTTGGCGGAGGAATTCGTTTAATGAAGTTGCACAACAAGGCGATGCTTACTTGCTCACGATGTACAAGATAACACAAATGTTCCTAATATCTTTGAGAACCATCACGTCAATGGCCGCGAAAAAGATTGCTGTCGTGTTGTGGACATACAAGAGTTGATCAAGAAGAAGCCAACGTTCGAGGGCGTTGAGGGCGAAGAAAGAAGATGACACCGTGGGGAATTACGATTGATGATACACATGGCGAAGATGTTGGCGTTCTTGCTGCGGATGATGATTACATTGCTTTTGTCGTATTTACTGTCACAAGGCGTTTTTATCTACTATGTGAATTTGTGTTTGCTATGACAAGCTGAAACACGATGAACATGTTGTTTAGTATTTTCTTTGTGAGAACATCACTTGTTATGTATGCTGATTTGTGTTTGGTGATTGTATGACAACTAAAACATGATGACATTGTTGTTTAGTTGTACTCATATTTGGTTGTGAAACTTGAATTTGATGACATGGTTTGCTGTTGGACTGCAATTTGCTCGGCGTCTTGAATGAGAACAAAGCTGACCCAGCAGGGTCTCTGCTATTTATTTATTTATATGAGCAAAAGGGGATACCCCCTGATTTCCGTTAATAGAAATCATTAGATGTTCACAACACTATGCCCAGCCTGCTACACAGGTTTCATTCATTACTAGTTTCAGCAAAGTTCTCATGTCGTAACCACTGAATACATCACGAGTGCTACATACACTGCAAATAAAGAGACAATCATCCTACAGAGCACATTGATTTTGCCCATTGTCTTCACAAGCTCTTTCATCTCCTCATTGTTGTCAAGGTCGTTCAGCAGCTGTTGCTTGGCCATGATCAGATGAACTGCATCTTTAACCTTCTGCTCTGCATCTTCCTCTTCATAGTTCCTTGATTTACTTGTCCAACACCCCAACCTGCTGGTATTGGGATTCCTCGGCTAACCAAATAATCAGCGTGGTTGCATTCCCCACATCAGCAACTTCCCGAAATACAAATCACACGAATATTCCCTTTTACGCACGAATCAAATTGGAAGATCATCAACCAAACTATTAAAAAATCAGCAAGCTGAAAGCGGCGAACAACACTTAAACATATTATTACCCCATGATTAGGGCATTTGTAGAAGACTTCGGCCGGGGTTGCGGATTGTGGTTGAGGCCTTGACGGATGACTCTGCGTGATTTGCAGCGGTGGCACCACACCTGTGGCGGTGGGTTGCGATGAGCAATTGGTACAGGTCTTGGCGTGCGGCGGGGTGTGATGAGACCCACAGCGATGAATGCGGGTGGCGACTTAAGCGCATATCTGGTTGTTACTCTGAAGAAGCGGTGGACGAGCAACCAGCGGACATGGTTGCTGCGGCGAGCTTACGATGCTAAGCGAGTAAGTAGAGAAGAGGAGAAGCGAGCGTTGGATATGTCGGTTTCATTACTTGCGAGTAGCATAGCACCATATATAGTCATAGTCTAGGTTTGGATTCAACCAGCTACGAGGAGCACATCTTTCTTTTTCTAAAACTTCGGCAGCGTCTCTTTCTTGGTACACTAAGCATTACGTATGCCTTCCCAAGTCTTTGATTTTCTTTCCCTTTTTTGCGAGGAAGGAAGGAGGACAAAACTAAGAGTTCACAGGACTCGAACCCAAGACCTCTCGGTTGAAAACCAAGGGTGCTAGTCACTTATGTGGCGAAGCGTTTCTGTGAGGAGGGCGGCGGAACAAGCGCATTTTCCTCGCAGTTTTCTTCCTATATATAAAAAGTATGCTACTTGGTGTCGCTTAGTCAACAAGCGATTGTGCCAACCTTGGCCCGTTGGATTGACATTCAACGTCTGTCGCGTTTCTTGATCTCTTCTTCCTCGAGCCGCCAAAAGCCAAACTAAGCGCCCGGTAGAACCGCTGCTCCGCCTCCCACGGCTGGCTGTGATCTTCCCCGGCTCATGTTCGTTCCCGTCTGAGGCCTCACCAATGTCCTCGCCTTGGTTCGCTCGCTGCGGCGCCGCCCTCGGGTGTTGTCAACATGGTCAACAACCGAGAGGAATAAGGAGATGATTGTACATGGTGAGGATGACAGGGACCAATGACAGCAGCCTTGATAATTTTGTTTTTCGGAATGGAGAAGGGTATCAAGCGGGTTGTCTGCGGGACCCGTGGCCCGTCTAGCCAGAACTTTTATTTCATATGTTTAGCACATGACCAGCCTAGTTTGTTTTTCCTTTACGAAAATGGCTAGTCAGCTATTTTGTTTTTTGCGAGAATAACCAACGTAGACCTACTTGCTTTTCTCATACTGGTGGGCGGAAATCTTTCAAGGCGAGGAGGGATGCATTTTGCCCGAAAATGGGCTATAAGTAATAAGAAATGGGCTATAAGTAATAATAAATGGGATGTAAAATGAAAAAATACAGCAAAGCAGGCAATTAGTTCCAAAATACTGTTTTCTTTCGGATTTTGATATTTTAAATTTCATTGTTTTGTCTTGACTAAAATTTCATTGAATTTAAACTAAGGTATATTTAGATTTAAAATTAATTTGAATCTGGCTAGAAATTTAATTTGTATCTTTGTTTGGGACAGATTTGGAGGCTGACTTGTGGGTCTACTAGGTTGGCGTGTACTTTGGCTTTGTCAACTTAGTCCTGGCGATTCTAGCAGCGATGACCGTTGGATGTTAATCCAACGGCCGTCTTCTTCTTCAATATCGATCTTCTTGCTCCGGCCGCCCAAACTAGCTCCGGTGGGACTGCTGCTCCGCCTCCGTGGCGGTTTCTTTGCCGCCGCAGGATGCACCGCCCACCCTACTTCATTGCTGGCGAGGCCATTCCTCTACTCACCCACACCTCCTGTTATTTTCCGGCGGCAGCCGGACGATAAACCCTCGTACTCCCCACGCGTGGGCAACCATTCTTAAAGTCTTCCCGGCTCCGTGTCATTCCTTCCTAGGCCTCGCCGTCGTCCACCACCATGGTGCTCTCGGTAGCGGCCTGGTCAGCGTGGTCAACGAGCGACATCCATCGGCCGTGGGTATGCAGCGCCAAAATAATGATTCCTCCACACGACATCTAGGACCCACCGGAAGGGCCTTTGTATTTTTGAAAAAATGTTCCCCCAGCGACATATCGGACCCACCAGCTATATCTTCGCACGCAAGGAAGTGCCTCCTTATTACGCACAAAAAATGAATACCCCACATAGCTGGGACCCACCATAGTGGGAGGATGACTTGTGGGCCAACTAAGTTGATGGGGACGGAGGGCTTTGTCAACTTAGTCAATATGAACGATTCTAGCTCCAGTGACAGTACGATGTCCATCCAACGGCCTTAGTGCTTCTTCAACCTCTGGTCTTCTTGTTCCAGCCGCCCAAAGCAGCGCCGGTCGTGCCGCATGCTCCTGCCTCCTGTGGCGGCTGTCTTTGCGCGGAGGCCTCACCGCCCCTACTATTCCCACCGCTGGCGAGCCTGCGCCGGCGGCAAACCTCACGGTGCGGCAGAACCGGTGAACCCTCATACTCCCTCTCCGTGCGGGCTTCCACTTTGCCAGCGTCTTCCCGGCTCGCGTCGTCCCCTTCCTAGGCCTGCGCCGTGCGTCCACCACCGTGGTGCTCTCGGCGCGGCCTGGTCAACGTGGTCAGGCGACTTCCATCGAACATGGACTATACGTGGAGAGGCTGACAGTTGGAGTCCACGGCCGCAGACAAGGAAGTGCCTCCTTATTATCGCGGAAAATAATGATTCCTCCACACGGCAATTTGGGACCCTTTGGGCCAGACCCACTTTGTATTTCCACGGAAAAAATGTTTCCCCACGACTCTGGGACCCACCAGCTTCATCTTCGCCGCAAGGAAGTGCGTCCGGGCAAAAAAATGATTAAGCCCCTCATTGCCGGGACCCACCGGCTACACCTTCGCCGCGCATAAGGAAGTGCGTCCGGGCAAATCGATTCGCCCCACTACTGGGACCCACCGGCTACATCTTCGCGCAAGGAAGTGCGTCCGGGCAAAAAATGATTCGCCCCTGACCACGGGACCCACCGGCTACATCTTCATACGCAAGGAGGTGGAGTCCGGAAAAAATTATCCGCCCCATTTGTTGGGACCCACCGGCTACATCTTCGCACGCGCAAGGAAGTGCGTGCGGGCAAAAAACGATTCCCCACGGCTGCTGGGACCCACCAGCTACATCTTCGCCGCGGAAGGAAGTGCATCGAGGCAAAAAAGCGATTACGCCACGACTCTGGGACCCACCTACATCTTCGCCGCAAGGAAGTGCACGGCGGTTGGGACCCACACGGTCGAAGCGTATGTAGCGTTGTCATTCTGGTCGGGAGCGTGCGTACATATATAGTGGTGGATGTAGAAGCGGCGCGTAATAGTGGTAAGCGCGCCGCGTAGCATGTACTGCGTCGTCTGGCGACCGAGGTTCAAGAAAGAAAATCTGACCGCGTATGTGTACATCTGGGCGGGGTCTCGAACACCTACCGGCGCATACGTATGGCGAGGGCTGCGTGTACATGGCTGGGTGGAGCGGAGAAAGCGGCGTCGTTATGCGTGTTCATGGGCGAGCAGCGGAATCGTCGTGTTCATGGGGAGAGCAGCGGAATGCGTCGTGTTCATCGGGAGGCAGCAGGCGCATGGGAGCCAACCGGCTGGGTCGGAGCGGAATGCGTGGTCGTGTTCATCGAGAGGGCTTGGGCGGAACAGGCGATGGAAACAAGGCATGGCGTACCGCTGGCGGAGAAGCGGACCTCCTCCGTTGAGCAGGGTCCTGTTGATCGGGAGGGGTGTGGCGTGCTGCCAAAGCGGAGAAAGCGGACCTCCTACGGCCTAAGCAGGAATCCTGTTGATCGAGAGGGGTGTGGCGTGCCGCCAAAGCAGGAGAGCGGACCTCCCTACGGTCGAAAGCAGGTGTCCTGTTGATCGGGAGGGTGTGGCGTACCGCCAAAAGCGAGCAAGCGGACCTCCCTACGGTCCGAAAGCAGGGGTCCTATTCGCCGGGAGGGTGTGGCGTGCCGCCAAGCAGGCCAAGCGGACTTGTGTTGGAGTGCTACGGTCGGCAGGGGTCCTGTTCGCCGGGGAGGGTGTGGCGTACCGCAAAGCAGGACTCCACGGGATATTGTTCATCTCCACCGTCGACCTCCTCCGGCCTCCACAGGCTACCGTCGACCTCCTCCAGCCTCCACGGGCTCCTGTTCATCCGGCCTCCACCATGGCGCTACTCCACCGGCTACTGTTCAACCACCCCTCCACGGGCACCCCTCCACCGTCTACTGTTCATCCAGCCCTCCACACCACGGGGTCCTGTTCAACCATCCTCCACGGGCACCCCTCCACCGTCTACTGTTCATACAGCCCTCCACACCACGGGGTCCTGTTAATCCAGAGGCAACGCCACCGCTCACTGTTCATCCACCCCACACCCCCCCCGCGCTCCTTTGTTCATCCAATCGATCGGCTTGATTAGCAGCGATGGCGAAGAATCGCTTCGATCGGGTTCGATTAACAGCCATCGATCGATCGCTCGGGTTCGATAGCGTAACTGCGATTACTGTCGCTCGGGTTGATTAGAACCCAACGCCTCGCTCGGGTTCGATTAGAAATAACGCCTACGCACATGCAGCGTACATGTATGAGAAAGCAGCGCATCGATCGGCCCCGACCTCCCACCGTAACAGGAACTCCCGAAATTTTCCCACCTTGCTTCTACCACGGTTTTTTACATCATGGGCGGCCCAAAGAATGTCATGCAGCTGCGTCTCCGCCCGCCAGGACGAAAATCCCATTTTCTGTCATGATTTTTTGTCATAGAAGTAAGAGCCCACCACATCTATGATGATACCGGGTTTTGTCACAATTATCGTCATAAAAGTGTCATATGTATGGCAGAAAAAAATTCGTTCGTCCCAAAATGTCACGGATGTGTCTTTTTTTTGTAGTGGCAGCGGCAGGAGCAGCTCATAGCAATTCATCATATAGCATCAGCAGGAGCAGCTTATAGCAACTCATCATATAGCAGCAGCAGCATCTCATAGCAATTCATCATATAGCAGCGGCAATGACAGCTCATAGCAATTCATCATATAGCGATGGCAGCTCATAGCAATTCATCATATAGCGGCGAGGAGAAGCTCATAGCAATGCATCATATAAGCGGCGTGAAGCGACTCATAGCAATTAATTGTATAGTGGATCGGAATGAAAATTTGGCAAAATATCAGAGTAGATCCTCACCTTGTTGGATGTGATCATCATTCAACAGCACCTCAAAGGCCATGGCGTGGGAGGAGGAGGGAATAAGGTGCCTTCTACGCAGTGTGGCATCGGCCGTAGTTATGCGGCACTGCCGGACTAGTGCGTTAGACGAACCACAGTGGGCATTGCTTTGGAGACCATGAGAATGAGGGGCGGCGCCGGAGGGAGGAGCAGCCAGGGAGATTTGCCCCTACCCGCCGGCCATGTAGCCTAGCTGGACATAGCATCGTCGAGGACCAGGCCAGATGAGACCAGTGGCAATGGCTCGCTGGAGGAACCCTAGTGCTTTATGACGGGGATCGAGGTAGAGGAAAGGGGAGAGGAGATGCAAGCGGGCAGGGCAATGAGCAGCTTGCGTGTTTGTTTTACTTGAGGCTCAAGTGTGACACGGGCGTCGACAATTGCATTTTGAGTGTAATATAGGCGGACAACGAGTCATTTCACTATTCCCCTTCCTTCAATTTTAGTGAGGTTCTACAGAAACACCCCCTCAAAAGCAAAATTAATTAAGCCCAAGCCCATAACTCAAAAATGACTTATTTACATCTTTTATGGCTTATTTTGACAATAAGCCTGAAAAGCGGAATCGAATGGCCCTTAACCTGCAATTCAATTGTGCATGCAATGATGAATCACTCACTGCTTGCTATAGTGTACATTTAGGCACCATCATACATGGCATAACCTAATACATGTGCATTCCATTGTAGAATCTGGAATATGCAATGTTGATGTTAGTTCATCGTTGCACATGATGTTTAAATGCCCCTTAAATCTGGTCAATCAAGTGATGGGCTTTAAGCCTCCTTCTTTGCTTCTTTTCTTGATATGTAAGATTTGCTCAAACATACATTCAATTGCTTGTTTGCATCAACCACCATACTAGGACTGTTTGCTTTGATTACTTGTTGTTCTTGACCTAACACTCTAACAGAGCTTGTCAACGATTTAAACACTAAGGGCTGCTGTAGTGGGGCCTTGTCTAACTCATAGGTGACATAAAGGTTTGGCTGTACACTAAAGTAGGCTCTCCCAAGAGTACCTAGAGATCCAGTTCGAAGGTATGCCTAGTTTTTACGTAGTGCAGACATAGTAAATGCTCATTTCATTGTGTGCGAGTGCAAGAGATGTGGCATGTTTCATTATGTGGTGTTGTTTTGTTATAATCTCATCCTTTTGTGTTCCACAATTTGGAAAGTATGCATATTTATCTTCCAAGGAGACGAGTAACTAGTTTGTGTCACCTTGTAGAGGGGGTGCAATGAAGATAAGATTGAGGATTTCCAAGTACAAGATGTTAGGAAGGAGCCTTGCAAGAGAAGTAGGAGCTGCGCTGAGCCTCTTCAACTTGTTAAGGTAAGTCACCGTATGCAACTCAACAGTTCAATTCCTTGTTTGTTTCAGGCATAGTTAATTTGCTCTTTTCAACTACTTTATTTGTCCTCAATTAATGAGATGCCCAAAGAATCATGCCTGATGTTGGGTACTTGTATAACTATTAGTTGACATAATTAAAGGCCTTACCATTTAATTACTCTACTTGAAGTGTGCTGAAGCTTTGAAGTCTATTAACCAACTATTATTGCATGAGGCTCACAATCTAGTTTATACTAGGCTAATGATTGCATAGTTTTGCACGATGTAGTATGTTTGTATGAAACCCTCTCTGTTCATTATGCTCCCTAAGACTTTACTTGAGCTCTGAGAATGGCCAACTGCTTGCTTACTTATACATAGCGTGTTGTCTAAATTTGTAACTTGTCTATGTTTTGGATTGGGCCCCAACATCATGCTCCTCTGGTGAGCTAAGAGGGATTTACGTATGCGAGGCTGCACAAACTATCTTTTATAATTTTTAAAATATCACCTGCTTATGCTTCATGACGTGTAACATTATTGTTAGTACTGTTTTGCCATGTAGTATAAAATAAGTGCCTTGCTAAACGCTTCACTTTGTTGTAACTATATTTTGGCCCTAGTCATGTGTACTTACGAAACATTTAGGGATGAAGTGACATCAACACAAAGATCTGCGGCGATGCGGCATGGC
This sequence comes from Aegilops bicornis, assembly GCA_021605145.1. Classification (NCBI taxonomy): domain Eukaryota; kingdom Viridiplantae; phylum Streptophyta; class Magnoliopsida; order Poales; family Poaceae; genus Aegilops; species Aegilops bicornis. The sequence continues at coordinate 24,151 of JAHIAL010000151.1, forward strand.
CGTTACCGAATGATTATGGATTGGAATTGGAATGTGCTGATGTTCTCGAGCATCAACTAGAGGTGGCAAGACAACGTGTACATGATTGTCAACGTATAATCAACAAGTTGAGACTGGACATGCAGGTATTAGATGTAGGAGTCAAAAAATGAAACAAGACACTGAGGTAACCACAAAAGAATTGGAGATTTTGCAGACTGAAATTTGTGCTATCTGAATCCGGCCAATCCTATTTTCTGAAGAGATTATAGTTCAAATGGAGTTAAGTTGATCCGCGTCCATGATGTATGAGTTGTATTTGCCCAGTGTATGTAATTTGCTGTTTGTGTACGCTTTATTATCACCTGTGCCGAACCATAATGCCCAGTGGATATAATCGGCTGTAATTTCTTTATTGTAGTGTAGGATTATTCTACGTTTCTATGCCTTGGTCTCTTTGTTGTATAGTGCATGTTTTTTAGAGGTGATAGTATTGAGTAGGATGATTCTTTGAATATGCTATATCGTTCAAACGGGGGCCAACTCGCCCAAACGTTGTAGTGACCATGGCCCTCCACGGGCCATACGATCCATGGGCCATGTACGGGTCGTCGGATCCATGGCCTTCAATGGGCCGTCGGATCCATGGGCCATCGGATCCATGGGCCTTCTCGTCTCCTAAGATCCATGGGCCTTCTATGTCTCGTAGGATCCATGGGCCTTGTAAGGCCGACTCATCTATGGGCCTTATGCGGGCCTTTAATGGGCCATAGGCGGGCTAGAGTGGAAATAAATGCGTTTTATGGGCTGACCATAACGGCCCATTAATAGGCCGTGTTGGTGTTGCTATGAAAATGGCCCAACATATTAACGGTCCACAAGCAGGCCGGTATGTAACGACGGGCTAAATTTGGCCCCTGGCGAAAAATAGCGATGTAGACGTAAGTAACGAATCTTTGCAAATGAGCCCAGAATAAATGGGCCTCGAAGGCGAAAGATAACTTGGGCTGGAAACATCCCAACGGAATAACGAATTAGTTAATGGGTATAAAGTGATACACTTTGTTCATTACGGGCAGTTTCACCACGGGCGTTAATGGGTGTAAAGTGATACCTTTGTTCATTACGAGTTTAAGTAGTTAATGGGCCAAGAGTTACAAAGGGCCTCATATGGGCCGAAAGACATCATGGGCCATACATGGGCCAGAAGTGAAAACGAGCTGGAATCATATTGGATGGCCCAAATGACGCTACTGGGCCTAATTCGGATAGGGCGTAAAGGGCCTTGGGTTAGAGGGTTGTAAATGGGCTATATGTGAACATGCCGTTAACAGGCTTTCCATGGGCCGGCCCGCCACCTTATGACCAAGTCAAACGGGTCGGCCTTTACACAGGAATGGGCCTCTGTTGGGCCGTGCCACGTGTCGACGTATCATAGGCGCCTTCTGTCCAATGATTGGATGACATCTGTCCCAACGATGAGCCGACACGTGTTTCCTCCAGCCAATGATGATTTTACATGGAAAATCCCCATTGGTCGGGGCTGATAACGGGTTATCGGATCCAAAACCCGACCCGATAGCTTAACGGCATTCCGTTATGGTGGATGCCGCGTGTCGGTCACCCTTGATGAAAGCACTTACGTGGCCAGCGCGATTTATCGTCATGGAAGTGGACACTTCCGTGATGATAATTTTGGTAATGTCATGGAACACGATAACCCACAAGTGTAGGGGATGCATAGCGACTTTTCGTGGGTAGAGTATTCAACCCAAATTTATTGATTCGACACAAGGGGAGCCAAAGAATATTCTTAAGTATTAGCAGTTAAGTTGTCAATTCAACCACACCTGGATAACTTAGTATCTGCAGCAAAGTATCTAGTAGCAAAGTAGTATGATAATAAAGGTAACAGTGGAAAAAGTAAAGATAGCAGTTTTGTAGTAGTTATAACTTGATGTAGCGGAAAAGTAAATAAGCGAAGCACAATATGTGAAAGCAGCTTGTAGGCATTGGATCGATGATGGATAATTATGTCGTAGGCCTCCTTCTAATAGAGAACCGGAACAAAGCATTAGCACATAGTGAATACATGAACTCCTCAAACTACGGTCATCACCGAGAAGTATCCCGATTATTGTCACTTGAGGTTGTGGGATCATAACACATAATAGGTGACTATAGACTTGCAAGATAGGATCAAGAACTCACATATATTCATGAAAACATAATAGGTTCAGATTTGAAATCATGGCACTTTCGGGCCCTAGTGACAAGCATTAAGCATAGTAAAGTCATAGCAACATCAATCTCGAACACGGTGGATACTAGGGATCAAACCCTAACAAAACTAACTTGATTACATGGTAAATCTCATCCAACCCATCACCGTCCAGCAAGCCTCACGATGGAATTACTCACGCATGCGGCGGTGAGCATCATGAAATTGGTGATGGAGGATGGTTGATGATGATGACGGCGATGAATCCCCTCTTGAATACTGAATGGACTCCAGATCAGCCCTCCCAAGAGAGATTAGGGCTTGGCGGCGGCTCCGTATCGTAAAACGCAATGAAACTTTCTCTCTGATTTTTTCCTCCGTGAAATGGAATATATAGAGTTGGAGTTGAGGTCGATTGGAGCATCGAGGGCCCACGAGGCGAGGCGCGCCCGAGGGGGCGCGCCCCCACCCTCGTGGACGGGGTGTGGGCCCCCTGGCCTTGATTCTTTCGTCAGTATTTTTTATATTTCCCAAAAGTTATCTCCGTGGATTTTCAGGTCATTTCGAGAACTTCTGTTTTCTGCACAATAAACAACACCATGGCGATTCTGCTGAAAACAGCGTAAGTCCGGGTTAGTTTCATTCAAATCATGCAAGTTAGAGTCCAAAACAAGGGCAAAAGTGTTTGGAAAAGTAGATACGTTGGAGACGTATCAACTCCCCCAAGCTTAAACCTTTGCTTGTCCTCAAGCAATTCAGTTGATAAACTGAAAGTGATAAAGAAAAACTTTTACAAACTCTATTTGCTCTTGTTGTTGTAATGTAAAGCCAACATTCAAGTTTTCAGCAAAGATTATGAACTAACCATACTCACGATAACACTTAGGTCTCATATTTACTCATATCAATGGCATAATCAGCTAGCGAGCAATAATAATAAAACTCGGATGACAACACTTTCTCAAAACAATCACAATATGATATAACAAGATGGTATCTCGCTAGCCCTTTCTGAGACCGCAAAACATAAATGCATAGCATCTTTAAAGATCAAGGACTGACTAAACATTGTAATTCATGGTGAAAGAGATCCAGTCAAGTCATACCCAATATAAACTAATAGTAATGAATGCAAATGATAGTGTGCTCTCCAGCGGGTGCTTTTTAATAAGAAGGATGATGACTCAACATAAAAGTAAATAGATAGGCCCTTCACAGAGGGAAGCGAGGGATTTGTAGAGGTGCGAGCTCGATTTTAAAATAGAGATGAATAACATTTTGAGCGATGTACTTTCACTTTCAGCGCAACAACTATGAGATGGCGATATCTTCCATACTACATACATTATAGGCAGTTCCCAAACAAAATGGTAAAGTTGATACTCCCCACCACCAACAAGCATCAATCCATGGCTTGCTCGAAACAATGAGTGCCTCCAACTAACAACAGCCACAGGGAGTTTTTTAATTATTTTGATTTGCTTTGATCTTTTGATCATGGGACTGAGCATCCGGTTACCAGCCATTTTCTAAATGAATGAGGCGGATTCCACTCCTCTTGAGAATAACCCACCTAGAATGGAAGATACAGACAACCCTAGTTGAAACATGAGCTGCTTGAGCATACAAAATAGAATTTCATTTGAAGGTTTGGAGTTTGGCACATACAAATTTACTTGGAATGGCAGGTAAATACCGCATATAGGAAGGTATGGTGGACTCATATGGAACAACTTTGGGGTTTATGGAGTTTGAATGCACAAGCAGTATTCCTGCTTAAATGCAATTGAAGGCTAGCAAAAGGCGGGAAGCGACCAAGCGAGAGAGGCGACAACAGTCATGAACATGCATTAAAATTAATTTACACCAAGTACAAGCATGAGTAGGATATAATCCACCATGAACATAAATATCGTGAAGGCTACGTTGATTTGTTTCAACTACATGCGTGAACATGTGCCAAGTCGAGTCACTCAATTCATTCAAAGGAGGATACCATCCCATCATACCACATCATAATAATTTTAATAGCATGTTGGTAGCATAAGGTAAACCATTATAACTCATAGCTAATTAAGCATGGCATAAGCAACTATAATCTCTAAATGTCATTGCAAATATGTTTACTTCATAATAAGCTGAATCAGGAACGATGAACTCATCATATTTACAAAAACAAAAGAATTAGAGTTCATACCAGCTTTTCTTATCTCAATCAGTCCATCATATATCGTCATTATTGCCTTTCACTTGCACGACCGTATAATAATAATAGTGCACGTGCATTGGACTAAGCTGGAATCTACAAGTATTCAATTCAAGAGAGAAGACAAAGTAATATGGGCTCTAAGTTAAATAAACAATCATGCAAATGAGAGCCACTAAACATTTTCAATATGGTCTTCTACTATCGACCCCCAAAGGAAAGAAAATAAAATAAAACTATTTACACGGGAAAGCTCCCAACAAGTAAAAGAAGAACGAGAAATCTTTTTTGGGGGGTTTCATTTTAATTTCTACTACAAGCATGGAAATTAAACTAACTAAATTTTTTTTTGGTTTTTCTTAAGGTTTATCAATCACACAAGAAGAAAGCTAGAAAAAGAAATTAAACTAGCATGGATAATACAATGAAAGAGTGTGAGCACCGACAACTAGAATAGTGTGTGAACATGAATGTAAAGTCGGTGAGAAATACGTACTCCCCCAAGCTTAGGCTTTTGGCCTAAGTTGGTCTAATGCCAAGGATAGACTGGATGATATCTGAAGTTATAACTGGGGTCGTACTGAGATGGAGCAGCCAATGCATCCTGAGCTGCGACATGTTGGCGAGCTGCCTCCGCTCTCCTCTCGTGTTCGGCTGCCTCCTCCCTGGTAACAACATATCTTCGTTTTGCCTGGTAATCAAAAAGGAAAGGAGCAGGGAGAGTAACATGGACAGCACTAAATGCATCAAAGATTAGTCGATCTTGGAGGAATTGTTCATTCCTCAAAAGAAAGCGATGTTTGACCATCACGTCATAATCTAAATAAGCAGGAGGCAACTCCATATCCTCCTCTCGTGGAGATATACCAAGATAATTAGCAACACGAGTCGCATAAATCCCTCCAAATAAATCTCCAGATATACCATTATTATGCAACCTACGTGCAACTATTGCCCCCAAGTTGTAATCCTTATTACCTAATACGGCACTCTTGAGGACACAAAGATCAAGGACACACACGTGACATGCTTCATCTTTACCATTAATGCATCTACCAATGAAGAGAGCAAAATAATGTATAGCAGGGAAATGAATGCTCCCTATGGTAGCTTGTGCTATATCCCTAGATTCTCCCACAGTGATACTAGTAAGAAAGTCTTTATATTCAGATTTGTGGGGTTCATGAACATTGCCCCATTGCGGGAGTTTGCAAGCAGTAGTGAAATCTTCTAAGTCCATGGTATAAGATTTATCATAAATATCAAAGCAAGGACACTCTGAGAATTACGTGAAGATGTATATTTAAACCTTCTTACGAATGAATCGGTCAATTGGTAATCTTGAGGACACTTATCTTGTAAGAAGTCCTCAAGATCGGCATTACGCACATATCGTCAAATTCATCCATAATGCCTGCCTTGACCATAAACTCTTCGATGGCCACTCACAAGCTTCGCACTTGACATCCCTTGGTGGTTCATTGTCTTGCTCACGCGCATAGCACGCCTAGGTCCTCTCTTTGTTGAGGAACCACCTTGGTACATTCTCCTGGACATATTTCTTTTTCTAAAAAATTCTGAAATTTTAGTAACTTCAAAATAAAAGTGAATAAAACTAAGCAAGATTGGTAGCAACTACTCCTACAAGTGCCTAGAGCCTATATCATGCATTAGAATTACTTGGGACCTCATAAATTTGGCATGCAAGCTCAAGAACAGGGTCACCTATGCAGCAAAAATTTGCAATGAATAAAGCACTAGAACAAAAACTAATTGGACCAATGGAGGAGTCACATACCAAGCAACAATCTCCCAAAGCAGTTTTGTGAATGGAGCTTTGAGCAAGGAGATCGAAAATCGCAGCAAAATGAGCTAGAACTCATGCTTGAGCTGGATGGGGATTTTTTTGGGAAGAAGATAGAGTGTGTGGGTGCGGGAATAAGTGGAGGGGGCCACCATGGGCCCACGAGATAGGGGGCGCGCCCAGGGGGTGTGGGCGCACCCTCCACCCTCGTGGCCAGGTGCTTGCCCCCTGTAGTGTTTTCAGTGCCTAAAATCCTCAAATAATTCATAAAAAATCATACTAAATTTTAGGGCATTTGGAGCACTTTTATTTTCGGGATATTTTTTATTGCACGGATAATTCAGAAAACAGACAGAAAATACTATTTTTGCTTTATTTATTCTAAATAACAGAAAGTAAAAAGAGGGTACAGAAGGTTGTGCCTTCTAGTTTCATCCATCTCATGATCATCAAAATGAATCCACTAACAAGGTTGATCAAGTCTTGTTAACAAACTCATTCCAAATAACACGGAACCAGAGAAATTTCGAATAACACTAGGTTACCTCAACGGGGATATGAACATCCCCAACAGTAAGAATATCATACTTTTTCTTGACAGTAGGAAGGGGAAATTCAAAACCTCCAATAATGATAGTTGGAATTTTTCCAATAGAATTGATTCTATGAACTTGAGGTTGTTTCCTCAGAAAGTGTATCGTATGCTCATTACCATTAACATGAAAAGTGACATTGCCTTTGTTGCAATCAATAACAGCCCTATTATTCAAAAAGGGTCGACCAAGGATAATCAACATACTATCGTCCTCGGGGATATCAAGAATAACAAAGTCCGTTAAGATAGTGACATTTGCAACCACAACAGGCACATCCTCACAAATACCGACAGGTATAGCAGTTGATTTATCGGCCATTTGCAAAGATATTTCAGTAGGTGTCAACTTATTCAATTCAAGTCTACGATATAAAGAGAGAGGCATAACACTAACACCGGCTCCAAGATCACATAAAGCAGTTTTAACACAATTTCTTTTAATGGAGCATGGTATAGTTGGTACCCCTGGATCTCCAAGTTTCTTCGGTATTCCACCCTTAAAAGTATAATTAGCAAGCATGGTGGAAATTCAGCTTCCGGTATCTTTCTTTTATTTGTAATGTTATCCTTCATATATTTAGCATAAGGATTTAATTTAAGCATAACAGTCAAGCGCATACGTAAGAAGATAGGTCTAATCATTTCAGCAAAGCGCTCAAAATCCACATCATCCTTTGTTTTGGATGGTTTAGGAGGAAAGGGCATGGGTTTCTGAACCCATGGTTCTCTTTCTTTACTGTGCTTCCTAGCAACAAAATCTCTTCTATCATAACGTTGATTCTTTGGTTGTGGGTTATCAAGATCAACAGCAGGTTCAATCTCTACCTCATTGTTATTGCTAGGTTGAGCATCAACATGAACATTTTCATTAACATTATCACGGGTTCATGCTCATCGCTTTGATTGTGTTTGACATCAGAAATAGAAATATTATTGGGATTCTCAGGTGTGTCTACAACAGGTTCACTAAAAGCATGCAAAGTCCTATCGTTTTTATTTTTCTTTTTAGAAGTACTAGGTGCCTCTAAATTATTTCTCTGAGAATCCTGCTCGATTCTCTTAGGGTGGCCTTCAGGATACAAAGGTTACTAAGTCATTCTACCGGTTCTAGTAGCCACTCTAACAGCAAAATCATGTTTATTATTTAATTCATCAAGCAAATCACTTTGAGCTTTAAGTACTTGCTCAGCTTGAGTGGTAAGCATAGAAGCATATTTGCTAATGAGTTGAAGTTCACCTTTAACTCTAGCCATATAATCACTCAAGCGTCCTATCTCGAAAGCATTATTCTTTAATTCTCTACCAACATAAGCATAAAAACTGCCTTGTCTAGCCATAAAGTCATCAAATTCATCTACATGGGCTATGAAATTTAGTAGACGGGATTTCAACTTTATCATATCTATAGAGAGAATTTACCTTTACTACCTGTGTCGGGTTATCAAGGCTATGTGGTTGTTCAACAGCGGTATATTAAGACCATGTATTTCTTCAATAGGAGGTAAATTCTTAACATCTTCAGCTTTTATACCTTTTTCTTTCATTGATTTCTTTGCCTCTTGCATATCTTCAGGACTGAGAAATAGAACGTCCCTCTTCTTCGGAGTAGGTTTAGGAATAGGCTCAGGAGTTGGCTCAATTGGCTAAGGAATTGCCTCAGGAATTGTCCAATTATTTTCATTAGTCAACATATTATTCAATAGTAATTCAGCTTGGCCGACTGTTCTTTCCCTGAAAACACAACCAGCACAACTATCCAAGTAGTCCTTGGAAGCATCAATTAGTCCATTATAAAATATATCAAGTATTTCATTTTACTTAAGAGGATGATCAGGCAAAGCATTAAGTAATCGAAGAAGCCTCCCCCAAGCTTGTGGGAGACTCTCTTCTTTGATTTGCACAAAATTATATATTTCCCGCAAGGCAGCTTGTTTCTTATGAGCACAAAAATATTTATCAGAGAAGTAATAAATCATATCCTGGGGACTACGCACACCACCAGAATCAAGAGAATTAAACCAAGTTTTAGCATCACCCTTTAATGAGAACGGAAATATCTTAAGGATATAATAATAGCGAGACTTCTCATCATTAGTGAACAGGGTGGCTATATCATTTAACTTGGTAAGATGTGCCACAACAGTTTCAGATTCATAGCCATAAAAAAGACCAGATTCAACCAAAGTAATAATTTCAGGATCAACAGAGAATTCATAATCCTTATCAGTAACACAGATAGGTGAAGTAGCAAAAGCGGGGTTAGGTTTCATCCTAGCCTTAAGAGATTGCTGCTTCCATTTAATAATAACTTCTTAAGATCGTATCTATCCTTGCAAGCAAAGATAGCTCTAGCAGCTTCATCCATAACATAACCCTCAGGAACAACAGGCAATTCATAATCAGGGGGAGAACTTTCATCATCACTATCATCAATAGTTTCATTTTCAATAATTTCATTCTCTCTAACCCTAGCAAGTTGTTCATCAAGAAATTCACCTAATGGCAAAGTAGTATCACGCACAGAAGTAGTTTCATCATAAGTATCATGCATAGCAGAAGTGGCATCATCAATAACATGTGACACATCAGAGTTCATAGCAGTAGCAGGTTTAGGTGTCGCAAGCTTACTTAAAACAGAAGGAGAATCTAGTGCAGAGCTAGATGGCAGTTCCTTACCTCCCCTCGTAGTTGAGGGAAAAATCTTTGTTCTTTTGTCTTTCAAGTTCCTCATAGTGATCAACAGATATAAATCCCAAGTGACTCAAAGAATAGAGCTATACTCCTCGGCAAAGGCACTAGAAATTAGTCTTGATAACCCACATGTGTAGGGGATCGCTACTACTTTCGAGGGTATAGTATTCTAGCAAAATTTATTGATTCTACTCTAGGGGAGCCAAAGTATATACTTAAGTATTAGCAGTTGAGTTGTCAATTCAACCACACAGATAACTTAGTATCTGCAGCAAAGTATTTAGTAGCAAAGTAGTATGATAATAAAGGTAACGATGGCAAAAGTAAAGATAGCAGTTTTGTAGTCGTTATATAGCAGTAGCGGAAAAGTAAATAAGTGAAGCGCAATATGTGAAAATCTCGTAGGCATTGGATCAGTGATGGATAATTATGTCGGATGCGATTCCTCATGTAATAGCTATAACATAGGGTGACACAGAACTAGCTCCGGTTCATCAATGTAATGTAGGCATGTATTCCGAATATAGTCATACGTGCTTATGGAAAAGAACTTGCATGACATCTTTTGTCCTACCCTCTCGTGGCAGCGGGGTCCTAGTGGAAACTAAGGGATATTAAGGCCTCCTTTTAATTGAGAACCGGAACAAAGCATTAGCACATAGTGAATACATGAACTCCTCAAACTACGGTCATCACCGAGAAGTATCCCACTTATTGTCACTTGAGGTTGTCGGATCATAACACATAATAGGTGACTATAGACTTGCAAGATAGGATCAAGAACTCACATATATTCATGAAAACATAATAGGTTCAGATCTGAAATCATGGCACTCGGGCCCTAGTGACAAGCATTAAGCATAGCAAAGTCATAGCAACATCAATCTCAGAACATAGTAGATACTAGGGATCAAACCCTAACAAAACTAACTTGATTACATGATAAATCTCATCCAACCCATCACCGTCTAGCAAGCCTACGATGGAATTACTCACGCACGGTGGTGAGCATCATTAAATTGGTGATGGAGGATGGTTGATGATGACGACGACGACGAATCCCCCTCTTCGGAGCCCCGAACGGACTCCAGATCAGCCCTCCCAAGAGAGATTAGGGCTTGGCGGCGGCTCCATATCGTAAAACGTGATGAAACTTCCTCTCTGTTTTTTTCTCCTTGAAACGGAATATATAGAGTTGGAGTTGAGGTCGGTGGAGCATCATGGGGCCCACAAGACAGGGGGCGCACCCCCCACCCTCGTGTATAGGGTGTGGGGCCCCTGGCCTTGACTCTTTCGCCAGTATTTTTTATATTTTCCAAAAGTTATCTCCGTGGATTTTCAGGTCATTCCGAGAACTTTTGTTTTCTGCACAATAAACAACACCATGGCAGTTTTGCTGAAAATAGCGTCAGTCCGGGTTAGTTTCATTCAAATCATGCAAGTTAGAGTCAAAACAAGGGCAAAAATGTTTGGAAAAGTAGATACGTTGGAGACGTATCAACTCCCCAAGCTTAAACCTTTGCTAATTTTGGTAATGTCATGGAACACTTCTCTGACGACCAGGTATGACTATCTTGATTCTGTCATAAAATCGTCATGGATGTACATGCATGACAAAAAACGCGACCTACTGTGACAAACACGTATCATCACGGAAGTGTTTTTTTTTTGTAGTGCATGTCAAGAACAACCTGCTTCGGGAGCCTCTGTTCAAAACCGAAATAGTAACATATATAGTTAGCAATGTAGTTTACTTAAGAATAATGTATGCAATGAAGTTACCATCATTAACAAAATCTTACCAAGTTTTTGGCAATGAAGTTACCATCAAGCAATTTATGGACTAGTGGCGCATTATCTAGTATAATTTAGGCGGATAGAGTGACTGGTTTTGAAGGCCTCAACATCTTCTATGAATGAGACAAGATAACCTTTCTCCTCACAATTAAGCTTGGAATCATAGTTGTAGTATGTCTTTGTCTACTACCTTCCGAGTATTTCTTGAAGATAAGAAATAAGCTGACAATTATAAATAAATAAGTTTAGTACAGACGAACACCAGATATTTTTAAATTAACAACATAAATTCTTGAACTTAACAAATTAGTTTGACAAACTCACATCTAGGTAAAAGCGGAGGCATATCCGCATCCACCCGGATGTCGATATTATCATCATCATCATAATCTTGGAACGAATATCAAATCTTATTCGCATTCCCTCCTCAAATCCATATGCCTTGCAGAGCTTCCCAATTAGAGCTACCGAAATGGGAGTGATCGACGCATAGTAGAACTTAACCAGAAACTCATAACCATGTTTAGTTCTTAAGTGAGCCCTCCTCGTCTCCACATTCTCAAAGTCATCTAAACCAAAACCAAGCTTCTCCAATACATACGGTCTATCATGGCACAGGATGTACTAGTTGAATTTAAAAAAAATCCATAAATTACACGTTGAACAAAAGAAGCACAAGTGATGATATTTATTACGATGAAATGCTTGTTGTTGTGTACTGTACTAACGTTGAAGGTCTCTATAAACTAGTTCTATTAAGCACTTACTATAAATAAACTAGTTCTATTAAGCACTTACCAAATAAACTAGTTCTATTAAGTACCTAATGTAAATAAACTAGTTATATTTATCACTTACTAAATAAACTATTTTCTATTAAACACTTGCTAAAAATTCTACTACCCTAGTTCTATCCTAAATTTTCTTACTTCTTTTTTATTCAAAACACCTACGATTTGCAAGAACAGAGACAAGGGAGGGAGGGAGGAGAGAGGAGGGGAGGGGTGGCCGGAGGAGGAGGGGGAGGGGCCGGCCGGAGGAGGAGGGGGAGGGGCCGGCCGAAGGAGGAGGAGGGAGGGGCGGTGGGAGGAGGGCTGCCGGCGGAGGAGGGAGGAGGGGCGGCCGCAGGCGGAGGGAGGAGGGTGTGGTGGGAGGAGGAGGGAGGAGGGCACGGAGGGAGGAGGAGGGACGGAAGGAGGAGTACCTCGGTGGCGAGCAGACGGCAATGGCGGCGGCGGCGACAGACGGCAGTTATCGGCATAGCGAGAGTGAGGGAGAGTGAGTGGGCGAGAGGGTCGGCTACGCCGCATGGGGATAAGGTAGGGTTAGTAGTAGCGTGGGTAGCAAAGCAGCTGCTGACTAAGGAGAATAGCGATGGTGATGCGCTGGGATGAACGCTATCTCTTGCTAAGTTGGACTAGCGTAGCTTTGCTAATAAACGCGCTACTGCTAAGTTGTCTGTCAATGCAAAAATACATTGGCCATCAATGACCTTTTTTGTGTACAATCTGAATTGTCAATATGAGTCCTCTCTGGTAGGAACCGGAGAAGACTCATATTGCGGCCACAAATTCTACACATAGAGTTGAGTGAAGACCAAGTGGTTGTGATAGTTTGAGGAGTAAGATATTTAAGGTGGTAAACACCCTGTTCGCGGAGCGAGGTGCGACTAAACTTGTGTGCCGAACTTAGCGATGGCGAGTTTCAAAGAAGTCTGCTCTTGCTAACATCTATGTGATGGCGCGGTCCACTATAGGGCGCCTTGCTATAACTTGACGGTCAGGTCATGGCAATTAGAGCGATGGCGCGGTTTTGTGGAGCAACGCTGTTGTTACTAATATCGATGGCGCATTTTCACAGGAGCGTTCTTTGCTAAATAGCAGTAGCATCGTATTTTGAAGATCGTTGCTGGTAAGATTCTGTGTATAAGGTTTTCCCTAATAGTGTCCACGGGCTACTATTCATCCACCGTCGACTGCCTCCACGGGCTCCTGTTCATCCACCGTCGACTGCCTCCACAGGCTCCTGTTCATCCACCGTCGACCTCCTCCAGCCTCCACCTGCGACTGTTCATCCACAGGCTCCTGTTCATCCAGCCTCCACCGCGCGCTCCTCCACCGGCTACTGTTCAACCAGCCATCTCCACGAGGTCCTGTTCAGCCACCCCTCCACGGGCTACTGTTCATCCAGCCCTCCATCGGCTACTGTTCAACCAGCCCTCCACCGGCTACTGTTCAACCAGCCCTCCACGGGGTCCTATTCATCTAGCCCTCCAGGGGTCCTATTCATCCACCGGCTCGATCGATCGGGGTCCTGTTCATCCAGCGGCAACGGCCTCTACTACCACGGGGTCCTGTTCATCCAACCCCCCACCGGGAACTGTTCATCCAAAGCCCCCCCCCCCCAACAACGCTCACTGTTCATCCAGAGGCAGCATCGATCGGCTTCAGTTAGCAGCAGTAGTGAAGGAATCACACTCGGGTTCAGTTAACAGCAAGAGATAGATCGGGGTTCAGTAACGTAGCTAGTGTAATCGCTCGGGTTCAGTTAGAGCCCAATGCCTTGCTCGGCTTCAGTTAGAGCGCAACGCCTCGCACACACGCGCGTACGTATGAGAGAAACGTGCATCCTCGGCCCCCAACCACCCACCGTAACCGGGAACTCCCCGGATATTTTCCTCGCCCTCGCTTCTACCAAACTTTTCTCCATCATGGACGACCCAAAGAATGTCATGCAGCTACGTCTCCGGCCCGCCCAGGACGAAAAGCCCATTTTCTGTCATGATTTTTTGTCATAGAAGTAGGAGCCCACCACATCTATGATGATACCGGGTTTTGTCACAATTATCGTCATAGAAGTGTCATAAGCATGACAGAAATTTTTTTCGTTCGACCCAAAATGTCACGGATGTGTCTTTTTTTGTAGTGTTACTAGGTGCATTGAAGCAAGCGAGAGGCGCCCAGATTCTCTAGATTTTTCGTTTCGATGCAGCGGCCGGAGTTGAGGGAGCTAACGAGCTCGGCGGCGGCGGTGCCCAGGTATGCAGATGCATCGCGAAGAGAGAGGTTGAAGATGAGAAGGAGAAGGGGGGAAATGAAAAGACTGCCTGACCCTATTTATAAGGAAAAGGGTATGTGTGGACGCGAAAATCGAGGAGGCCAAAGAATGATTATCTAGCCGCTCGGACGCCTCGATTTTTGGGATGATTACTAAAGATAAGGATCTATTAAGATATGTTGGGTATTGTGCGAAATTAATAGCAGATGACGTCATGGTAGGTTTCTGTAATTCCAGGAGATGATGTCATGGCGGGTTACAATATCTGGCAAGAACAAATGAAGAAGGATTTTTTTGAAGTGTTGAAGATTGACATGAACAAGTTCAAATCAACCTGGGGCCTAATGTTGGGGATATGACTATTGGGTATGACAAGCCCAGGAGGGACCGGGTTATCCCAATGGCGGTTCATCAAAACAAAGCCCATGAAGATGTAGAAGATGGAGGTTCATGAAGCAGACTTGTTAAGGGCCCAAAGCCCAAAGGCGGCTTAAGGCCCATAAGTGTAAACCGCCATGTATGTATGACTTGTATTGTAAGGTATGTATAGTTAGTCAATGAGCCGGACACGTTTGTGTATGAGCCGGCCGGGACTCCGTGAGCGGCGGGGCGTCAACCTATGTATATAAAGGGACGACCCGACGGCGGCTTAGGGCAAGAAACAACAGATCGAAAGCTAGGTCAAGTGTATTTGCTCCCTGGTAATCGAAACATAAGCAATACCACCTCAAACTGGATTAGGCCTTTACCTTCACTGCAAGGGGCCGAACCAGGATAAACTCCTTGTGTACTTTGTCCCGTTTAACCCCTTTAGGCTAACCTAGTTGTGATGGCTCCACGACTAAGTCCTTCTGCTAGGACATCTGTCGTGACAATTCCACAACACCAACCCTTCTCCATCGCCAATTCCATGATGCTCCCCACCGGGAATGAGTAATTCCTTCGTAGGCTCACTGGTCGGTGAGGAGTTGGATGAGATTCATCATGTAATCGAGTTAGTTTTGTGAGGGATTGATCCCTAGTATCCACTATGTTCTAAGATTGATGTTGCTATGACTTTGCCATGCTTATTGCTTGTCACTTTGGGCCCGGGTGCCATGAACTCAGATCTGAACCATTTATGTTATCACAATTATATCCATGTTTTAGATCTGATCTTGCAAGTTATAGTCACCTACTACTTGTTATGATCCGGCAACCCCGGAGTGACAACAACCGGGACTTCTCCGGTGATGATCGTAGTTTGAAGAGTTCATGTATTCACTATGTGTTAATGCTTTGTTCGGTTTCTATTAAAAGGAGGTCTTAATATCCCTTAGTTTCCAATAGGACCCCGCTGCCATGGGAGGGTAGGACAAAAGATGTCATGCAAGTTCTTTCCATAAGCACGTATGACTATTTACAGAATACATGCCTACATTATATTGACAAACTGGAGCTAGTGTCGTATCGCCCTAGGTTATAACCGTCTCATGATGAATATCATCCAACAAGTCACCAATCCAATGCCTACGAATTTATCTTATATTGTTTCTGCTAAGTTATTACTGCTATCATCACTGTTACACTTGCTACAAAATTACTGCTATCACTGTTACTGTTACCGTTGCTACTGTTACTACTATCAAAACTATCATACTACTTTGCTACTGATTACTTTGCTGTAGATAATTAATCTCCATGTGTGGTTGAATTGACAACTCAGCTGCTAATACTTACAAATATTCTTTGGCTCCCCTTGTGTCGAATCTATAAATTTGGGTTGAATACTCTACCCTCGAAAACTGTTGTGATCCCCTATACTTGTGGGTTATCATGTTCCTTGTTCCCAATCCCACTTTGCATCCCTCCAAAATATCTGCCTGCCTCAAGGGTTTTTCTGTTTCATAACACACGGTTTTTTATCTCGGACCGTGTGCGATGCACCATCATCAAAATTTTCAATAGCCCCGGCATTTCACTCCTGCGTTTGACTCCCACGTAGTAAAATTTTGAGTGCCCATGTCATTTCCTCAAACACACCCCGCCCCCTCCACACACACACACACACACCAAAACCTCCTCGGGCGCGCGCACACACACACACCCTCCCTCGCTCGAAACCCTAGCAAGGTCCCCGCTGCCGCCGCCGCAAGGCCTCCATTGTCAACATCTGTCGGTTTGCCTGTGCAGCTTATCCATCGATCTCCATACCCAGGCCGCCCTGAGTTTCTTAGATGACGCTTGCCAAACGCCCCCTTTCCCACAGATCCCTATCCACATCCCCATCCCCCACTCCAGAGCGTTGCAGCCTAAGCCCGGCTATGCTTCCCATGGAGCTCGAGGAGCGACTGGCCCAAAAGAGTTGTATCGTGGTCTCTTCGCCCGACGTCGCCGAGGAAGTTGATGACCATTACTAGCCACGATCACTCAAGCAGCGAGCTAGAGTATGCGGGTATGTCTCGGATGCCGGCTACGACATCGAGGTCATCAACAGCGACGGCCTGAGGCGGGCTATGTCACAGGTTAAGTGGCCCACCCCCAACCCCTCGGGTTCAACCGCCGCCGATCTCATCCATGGCACCACCTCTATCTCCTCTGGCTCGTTGTCAACAAATTGCCATCCTACATAGCCATTGAGCCCCTTTTGTCATTTCTAAAGGAAAGCGTTACGTGACGCTGGCTTGGGATCCACAGCTTCCAAGTCAGACCTCATCAACGGCGACCACGAGAAGGGCACCCTCTCCGGCTCTTCCAAGGGGAAAGAGCCCATCTGCTCTTCCAAGGGGAAAGAGCTCGTCTGCAACATCAGGGAGGGCACCCTATAGTCGTGCTCTTCCAAGGGGAAGGAGCCCATCTGCGACAACATGGATCACATCCAGGGTCCGTGCTATTCCCACGGGAACCAGCCCATCTGTGACAAGTGAGGAAACCCATGATTTGTTTTGCCGTGCCTCTTCACAGGGGGAAACCCATGATTTGTTTTGTCGAGTCCCTTTTGTAGTGTAGTGAGAATATGTCTAGTTTTAATTGGTATATTTGGTTGTTTGCAGTATGCCTTGTTTATTTTAGTTGTTCACAACTTGATGCTCTATATGTGCAATTATTTACTGTGCAGTACATTTCATCAATCCAGTTTTAAACATACCGCTAGGAATGCATATATTTGCTTGTTGTTAAGCCTGTTATAGCTAGCATATGCCTCTTTTAAAGTTTTTTGATTGTTCGGTTGTTTGTAGTTAGCATATGTCTAGTTTCAAATGCTATCTTTGGTTGTTTGTAGTATGCCTTGTTTATTCACGTTATTCACAATGTGATGTTCTATATGTGCAAGTATGAACTATGCAGTTCAATTTCATCAGTGCCAGTTTCAACAATACCACTATGAATGACTAGATTTGGTTGCTACATCTTGTAGTTAACACGCCTTTCCATTTTTATTTAACAATAATCAGTGTACTTAGACCGGCACAATACCAGTTTGAATGACTATGTTTGCTTGTTGTTAAATGTTAGGCCTATTGCAGTTAACACACCTTTGCACTTGTTTTGCTTTACTAACGTGCTTAAACCTGCACACTGAAGCTATCTTTTGGAGATTATTTTGTCGGCCATGGATAATTTTGGTTGATGTTTAGCCTATTGTGCTTAACATGCCTCTCGATGTACCTACACAGGGAAATTTTTGGAACGACTGATGTTTTCCATCGAGGTTAGTTTCATCCCATGGCTTATATATACTCACTATTAAGGATATCGGTAGCTGGTACCATATAGGTCGGGGGCTGGTAAGACTAATCGGTGAATCAGACTTTTAGCTGAATATATATGTAACCCATTTATCGTTAGGTTAACTAGGGCCATATGTAATATATCTGAGGCTACATAGCAACATGCACCATACTTAATGTCTAAATATGCAATCCTAGGCTACATAGCAACAAGGAAGAGTGTTACCTTAATGTTCTGATGATGTCTAGATATACGTAGAAGAGCAGCAACAACAACAACAACAACAAGACAACCCTGTTTGGATACTCAACTTAGCTAGAGGTTAGAGTTAGTTTCTAGCTCATGACTAACCCTGAACTAACTCCATCCAAAGAGATGTTTGGATGACAGGGTTAGATTGACAATAAATGCACTAGGAGAACTAACTCCAATTAGCACCTCTTGGGTTGGATTTTTTTCGATGGGTTATATGCAACTAGCTCAAACTAGCCCACATGTTTGGATATACTTTAGGGCTATTTGAGCTCGAACTAGCTCAAACTAACTCTAACCCATGGATACAACAACAGTTAATTAGCCGATAATTTGTAAGAATATAATAAACTCCTTCCGTCCCATAATATAAGATGTTAATTCATCTAATATGTGAGTATATTGGATGTTATAAGATATTATAAAAGAGTGTTGTACTACATCATTGTGCAATTGTTGTTTAGCTTCTAATATTAACTTGGTGCTTTTAGGTACATATGTCATTGGTAAAGATCCGCGCTTCGACCCTTTATGCATATGGGGCAATTAGATATCAATGAACCAGCATCAAGTGAGGAAGCTGATAAAGATTGTTAGTAAAATGGGTCAAAAGATGGCAATTAAACTATTTGTTTACACTTTATCCAAGACAACAACGAACTGCAGGATGGTAAGTAAGAACTCTGCAGCCTTCTTTTTACTGCCCATAATGAGTTGTGTTAGATGACAATGTATGAATATTTTTTTTCCTTTGTAGTGGTTGCCAAAGCAGTTTACTCAAGATTACCTTTCAAACTACATGATTGGTGGGCATGCAAAGGTTAGAGTATTTCTACCAGAACACGATGATTATCTAGATGTTTTCATGAAGACCGTGAAGGAAGGGGCGATTAGGCATCACAAGGGGTTGGACTAGAGTCGTATGCGTGCCTTCTCGCATGGAGGAGGGCACAATATGGGCATTCCGCTTCACCTTGTTCAAAGAACTAGAATGTATTTTTGCCTCTTTCTTTACTGTCTTTAATAGTATAAGTATACAACTATGGTTCATCATTCTTTATTTGGTTCTTATGTAATTCTTGAACATATGTACCTATAAATCCAATAATGCATTGGTTGTTTGAACCAGATGGATATGAATAAAGCTACAACATACATTCAAATTCAAATTCAAATCCAAATCCAGTACAATTTGAAATAGAAGCAATTAAATTACGGTGAAATTATGCCCTCCAGGTCATTACGGCACACGCGGTTGGTAAAACACAAACATTTGCGATATACACCATAATCCGACCACGATTCACGAGAGAGGAAGCGTGTGCAAGCATGCACACAGTTGCCGTTTGCACATCATGTGCGATGTTAGACAATATCACAAACGGTGCGTGCAAACTAAACGTTTGTGTTAGTTGCCTTATCGTACAAGATTCGTAACCATGAACTATTTTTGATGAAATATGCATCGTAAACGTTGCACCACAGAATAGCGTGTGCGATAGTTGTCGTGTACGACGATGTTACGACGGTCCGACGTTTCGTAATCCTGTCTGACACTCGTACGATGATTAGCTAATCTTCTTAACTAGTTATCGCATATGATTTGGGAAAAGTGAATGTGTGTGATTGTATGCTTATCATACACGTTCTATAGTAGTGAACCGTTTGTGATGGGTCGCGCATCGTAAACGTAGCACCATAGAATACCGATCGCGATGGCAATGCGAGCACAAACAAGTAGGAGTAATCAGATATGCATCTTGGCTCCCTATCCCGGTGGTTTCGGGTCATGTGAGAAGGACACCCTATCGCCCACACTCACTTGGCGACAGTTCCAAATGCCGCTATGGAAAGGGGTTAAAACCGCTTGTATAGCACTGACACATACCAGTGCATGTACAACACAAATGGGTATACATACAAAGGCATACAATTGCCACAAGAATACATCAAACATCATACAAAGGAGCAACATCCGACTACGGATGAAATCAAATGAAAACACAAACGACATCCACCACCTTTAGCCCAGGCTGCCGACCAGGAACCTATCCCTCGATCGAAGAAGAAGGAGAAGAAGAACTCCAAAACAAGCAAACATCGCTCTCACATCATGTCATCGCATTACCTATACCTGCACCTGTTATTGTAGTAATCTGTGGACTCAACAATCCCATTACCATGGGTATCAAGACTACCAAAGCTTAATGGGTATGGAATGGATAAGTGGTGAGGTTGCAGTAGCACTAAGCATTGTATGGGCTAACTTACGAGTATAAGAGTAAGAAGAGCAACTACGCATAACAACATGCAAACTAGTAATGATCATTAAGTGATCCTGAACTTCTTACGGGTCAAACATAACCCCATCGTGTTCTCTTCGCGAAGTCCCCCGAAAAGTGACGGTCACGGTTACGCACGCGGTCGGTGTATTTTAATTTAGATCTGGTGTCAACTTCTCTACAACCGGATGATGACCCACAAGTATAGGGGATCTATCGTAGTCCTTTCGATAAGTAAGAGTGTCGAACCCAACGAGTAGCAGAAGGAAATGATAAGTGGTTTTTAGCAAGGTATTCTCTGCAAGTACTGAAATAAGTGGTAACAGATTGTTTTGTGATAAGATAATTTGTAACGAGCAACAAGTAACAAAAGTAAATAAAGTGCAGCAAGGTGGCCCAATCCTTTTTATAGCAAAGGATAAGCCTGGACAAACTCTTATAATAGGAAAAGCGCTCCCGAGGACACATGGGAATATCGTCAAGCTAGTTTTCATCATGTTCATATGATTCGCGTTAAATTACTTTGATAATTTGATATGTGGGTGGACGGTGCTTGGGTGTTGTTCTTATTTGAACAAGCATCCCACTTATGATTAACCTCTATTGCAAGCATCCGCAACTACAACAAAAGTATTAAGGTAAACCTAACCATAGCATGAAACACATGGATCCAAATCAGCCCTTACGAAACAACGCATAAACTAGGGTTTAAGCTTCTGTCACTCTAGCAACCCATCATCTACTTATTACTTCCCAATGCCTTCCTCTAGGCCCAAATAATGGTGAAGTGTTATGTAGTCGCCGTTCACATAACACCACTAGAGGCTAGAAAGCATACATCTCATCAATATATCGAACGAATACCAAATTCACATGGCTACTAATAGCAAGACTTCTCCCATGTCCTCAGGAACAAATGTAACTACTCACAAAGCATATTCATGTTCATAATCAGAGGGGTATTAATATGCATATAGGATCTGAACATATGATCTTCCACCAAATAAACCAACTAGCATCAACTACAAGGAGAAATCAGCACTACTAGCAACCTACTAGTACCAATCCCGGACTTGGAGACAAGAATTGGATACAAGATATGAACTAGGGTTTTGAGAGGAGATGGTGCTGGTGAAGATGTTGATGGAGATTGCCCTCTCCCGATGAGAGGAGCGTTGGTGATGACGATGGTGATGATTTCCCCCTCCCGGAGGAAAGTGTCCACGGCAGAACAGCTCTACCGGAGCCCTAGATTGGTTCCGCCAAGGTTCCGCCTCGTGGCGGCGGAGTTTCGTCCCGAAAGGTTGCTTATGATTTTTTCCTTGACGAAAGACCTCATATAGCGTAAGATGGCCATCGGAGAGCCAACAGGGGCCCACGAGGTAGGGGGCGCACCTGTAGGGCGCGCCCCCCACCCTTGTGGACAGGTGGGGCCCCCTCTGGTGAACTTCTTCCGTTGGATATTTTTTATTATTTCCCAAAATGACTTTCGTGGAGTTTCAGGACTTTTGGAGTTGTGCAGAATAGGTCTCTAATATTTGCTCCTTTTCCAAATTTCGTAATTCCAGCTGCCGGCATTCTCCCTCCTTATGTAAACGTTGTAAAATAAGAGAGAATAGGCATCAGTATTGTAACATAACGTGTAATAACAACCCATATTGCAATAAATATCGATATAAAAGCATGATGCAAAATGTACGTATCACCGGATATTATAAATCTCTAATATGCCACATAACCGCAAGCAGGACTTCCGAAAAGATTTAACCCTGCAGGGGTGCTCCAAGTAGTCCATTATAAATTGCCATGCGCATCTGATGGAACATCCTCACACCATGAAGAACACGATTCTTACGATAAGGAATTCCGATGGACCTGCCTCTCATCAAAGGTAAAAACTAAACCAGCAAGACCGTCCATGTGCCGACAATCCCGATAGGAGCCGCGTATCTCGTTCTCAGGGCACGAGATGGGACAAGCAACGAGTAAAACCAGACCTCGAGTTTCCCCATGGTGCCCCGCAGGTCGCCATCCGCACTGGCCCCACCTATATGTTGAATTAAGAATCCTCAGAGACGCGACCCTCTATGCTAATTAATTAATTATCAGTATTATTATGTTGGCAAATTTTAAAACCAAGTCGGGCCTTGCCGGCAGAGTTCTTTCCTAAGAGATTGGTCAGGAGGTTCCCATACACCCACATGTGTTAGGAGCGCTCGTCAAGGAACATAACACCGGTATGACGGAAACTAGGGCGGCAAATGTGGAACAAAACACCATGCAAAAGGGCGAGCCTTCCACCCTTTAGCAAGTATATAAATGCATTAATTAAATAAGAGATATTGTGATATTCCATGATATCCATGTCCCAACATGGAACAACCTGCAACTAGCAACACTATAAGAGGGGCTGAGCAAAGCGGTAACATAGCTAAACAACGGTTTGCTGGGATGATGGAAAAGGTTAGAGGTTGTATCATGGCAATTTGGGAGGTTTGACAAACAAGTGGTGGGTAACGCGACAAAGCGATAGCATCGAGACAACTAGCAAAGCAAAGATAGTAGTGATATCCAAGGTAATGGTCATCTTGCCTAAAATCCCGCTTGGAAGAAGAACAGGTCCATGAAGTAGACGAACCAACATAGTCGAACGAATCCGCACAATCGCAACGAAACCGGGAACTATCGAGAAGAAGCACAACCTGAAAGAAGCAAGCAACGCGGTAAATAGACAAGACAAGACATGATGCACAATCAAGTATGATGCATGGTTAGATTAAATGTTGTTGCTCATGGCAAAAGATGATGCATAAAGAACCCCACATCAAAGCAAGTTTAAATGAGGCCGGAAACAACACATAACAATTTCTGAAAGTCCTCATATTCAAATTTCGAAATTGGTACTGTTCTAATTAAAACACAATGTTAAAGTTGTTAAACAACAATTTAAAGTGCACCACGATGATCTACACATTTTTCTAGTCAAGTTACATATGTAGATCATTTAATTCGGAGCTACGGTCTAGAAGATATGAGCTAAACAAGTTTAACATGACATTGATGCAAATGCAAGCAAAACACAATCACAAACACTCAAATCAAGGATGCAACAAAGGTACTATGAAACTACATGAAATTCTAAGCAAGTTTCGTATAGGACATGATCAAAACGGAGCAATGGTTCAACACATACACATGAGGCAAGTTTAAACAACAATCTGCCCAAAACAACAACTAGGCATATCGCAAGCATCAAAACAACATGCTACAGAACCATATGGGCACAAACTTAATATGCACTTGGGGCGTTAGTGCGACTCCATGAGGCGGCTACGCGACAGCAGACGACGGGGCGCCCGGGGACCGACGGATTCGAGCACGGCCTTGCCGGATTCGGTGGTGGTGCGGCAGACGGGGCCGGCGGGATCTGTTGCAGGGCGAGGTCGACGAGGCTCTGGCGAGTTGTAGGGAGGCGCGGGGCGAGGGCACCTCGGTGCTGGTGGCGACGCACGTAGGTGAAGTCATGGCAGAGGCGGCGAGGTCCGGCGAGCAGCGTCGGGGATGACGTCCGAAGGCTCCTCCGGCGAGGCGAGGCGGCGAGGCAGGACTCCTGCGGGAAGAGTCGAGCGAGCGGGTGGCTGGAGGCGAGGCGCTGGCGGCTCAGACCCAGCGCGGCGGCGGATGGGCCTCACGGGCCCATGATGGGCTTCGGCGCGGGAAGGCCGTCTGGTGGCGACATGGCAGCGCGCCACTCGCTAGGGGGTGGCGGCTCGCACGCTTGGGAGGCACCAAGTGGCGGTGGGGGAGTGGGGCGGCAGATTTCGAGGCGACAGCTGGAGGTTAGGGGAGGCTAGGGGCTAGGGTTTACCATATTTGGAAGGGGGGATGTCTATATATAGATATGGGCTAGGGTTATAAGGGTGTTTTTGGACCCTCTGATCACAATCGGACGACTCCGGAGCGGAGGGGGATTAGCTGGCCTAGGTGGGCTGATTGTGGTTGTGTAACGAAGGCCATGGGCTGAGAGAGACGAGAAGAGAGCCCCGGCATCAGGTTTCAGAACACCCAAACGTCCGACGATTTGTCCGGCTATAGTGCCGCTATAGTTATCCGTTGGGGTATCAAACAAACTCCGAAAGTGACGAAATTTGACAGGCGGTCTACCTACAATAATAAAATACCGCACGCCAACTTTCGATCCGTTTCGAGAATATTTTCATCCCACTTATAAAGTAATATTTCGGAGGTGCCGCGGGCACGCGGCGATCGCGGGTTGGACTCGAGCAGTCAATGTAAGAGATGGAGAGACCCGGCAACTACGTACGGATGCAAGTTTTGAAAAGAATGACGACACGAGTGCCGATGCAATGCGAATGATGCAATGATGAATGCATTATATAATTTAAACACACGGCAACAAAAAAATGGAAGGCAACTGGAGTGTCGATCTCGGGGCGTCACACAGCGGCCGAAAGAGGAGGAGGGGCGCTGGATGCAGAGGAGCGGGGGCATGGGAAGCAGCGAGGCAGATGAGCGATGGAGCGATGGACGTGGGGCGAAGATTAGGAGGTCGGGCAAAGGAGTGGCTTAACCGTATGCTCTGTCTCGCCTTGTTGGGGCAGCAGAGGGGGTGGCAGCCCGGATAATCATGCTACAGTAATCCCACGCTAATCGTGCCATGACACCTCGGTTACTGTTGCTATCCTCGCAATAATTCGGAACCGTTCAAAATTCAAACTCAAATTATTGATAACAATAAAAGTTTTCAAAAATTAAAACTAAAATGTTCGGTGGTTGTCAAATATTACAAAGGTAATGATGGTGCAGCAAACACCTTTTTAGTAAAAGACTAAGTACTTTAAAATGAAATAAAACAGAAGAGAAAAAAAATAAAGAAAAGAAAGAAAGAAAGAGAAAGGACAACCCTCCCCCCCCCACTGGGCCGACTGGCCCAGCTGGCCACCAACCCACCCGCACGCCACAGCCCCTGCCCCCTGGACCGCAACCAGCCAGGCCGGCCCACCTGGCCCATCCGGCAGAACCGGCCCGCCTCCCCCTGCCGCCTCCCTTCCTGTTCCCAGGCCGGGTGAACAGGCACTTCCGCCGCACCCTCTCGCCGGGCGGCAACGAGAGGATAAGGCCGCCACGCCTCGTGTCCTCGGTTCCTCCTCCCACTCGCCCCACTCTCGCCTCGGTCCTGCGCTTCCCCCTCTGCATCCACTGCACCTCGCCCCTCGTTTCCCATCAACCGAAGCGCCGCCATGGCCTCGCTGCCGTAGTACTTCATGCCACCGCGACCTCCAAGCCTTCCGACGCGTCCGCTCGCTTCCGCCTCCCTCAACTACGCCCACGCCAAGACGCAGGACGCCGAGCACCATCGAACGCTGCCCCAACCTCGTCTTCTTCCTCGGATCCCCGACGTCTCCGACGAGCGCCGTCGACTCTCCGGCTACTAAACTCCCAAGGGCCATCTTGCGTGCCGCACGGTGAGCTCCCCATCTCCGCCCATCTCCGTTAGCTCCCTCGCGACGCCCTAGCTAGTTGCCGCTGAAGCACTGGCGCTCCGGCCATGGACCCGTGCCGCCGACGAGTCTCCGGTGACCAAATGGTCACGGGCTCGTGTCGGATTCGCTCCTCACGCCCGTAGATCCTCCCCAACCTCTCCATTTCTTCGCTTAGCTCGCCCCAGCTCCACTCTCCTCGAAGCTCCCGACCACGGCGCGCCGCTGCTGTCGCCGGCGCTTCTTCCGGTGACCCAATGGTCACGGGCCGAGCCCTTTGTGCTCAGCCCAGCCGCGCAGCTCCATCCTAGCCTTCTCGTTAGCCCGAAGCGCGATGTGTCGCCATCTTCGTCCCGCTACCGAACTGCAGCTCCGCCAAGGCTGCCGCCGGCGACCATTCCGGCCACCCACGCCGTCGTGCTCCCCTCCATCGGACGCGGCGCGAAGAGGCCGTTCCAGAGAGCCTGGCCGCACCCGATTTGGTGCCCCGTAGCGCGATTCCGGCCAACTCCGGCGAGGGGCCGCCTCATTAGTCGCCGAAGTCACTCCGCACTGGCCGTCGCCGACGTGGCTAGGCGGGCCCCACCTGGTCGCCGTCAGGCTCAGGGGCCCTAATCGCCACGCTGACCAAGTCAACTTCACGACGTGGCAGCTATCGCCATCGACAAAGGGCCCCACGCCATAAAAACAAATAAGAACAAATATATAAACTGCTAATTAATTTAGTTAATTAACTAAAACCTAATTAGACACCCACTACGAGGGCCCACCCACTAATTAACCCATTTTAGTTAGTTTTAAAACTCATTAAGGCCCTTGACAATGACATGTGGGTCCCATCGACCCACTGTCTGGTTTGACTGGTCAACCGACCAGTTGACCTCTTGACATCACTCGATGTCATGCCCTACGCTATCACACATCGCTTTTGGATAATGTTGGAATTAAATATATAATTAAAATCAGGAAATGATTTAAATCTTTAGAAAATCATATCTTTTAATCCATAACTCGGATGAAAATACTTTCTACATGAAAGTTGCTCAGAACGTCGAGACGATTCCGGATACACAACCCGTTCGTCCGCCACACCCCCCTAACCTATCGAACTTGCAACTTTCCCCCTCCGGCTCCTCTGCCCGAAAACACGAAACACCGGGGATATTTTCCCGGATGTTTCCCCCCTTAACCGGTACCACCTCATACCACGTTAGGGCACGCCTAGCATCTTTACTTGTCATGTCATGCATCGATATGCATCTGTTTACATGGTATTCATTGTTTCTTCCCCCTCTTCTCTCCTGTAGACTACGAGACCGACGCTGCTGCTGCCCAGTTCGACTACGGAGTTGACGACCCCTCTCTCTTGCCAGAGCAACCAGGCAAGCCCCCCCCCCCTTGATCACCAGATATCGCCTACTCTTCTCTATGCTACTTGCATTAGAGTAGTGTAGCATGTTCTTTACTTTCCTTTATTCCTATCCCGATGCATAGCCTTTGTTTTGCTACTTGCTGATACCTTACCGCATTCCTACTTGCCTAGTATAGGATGCTAGTATTTCCATCTGTGGCCCTACATTCTTGTCCGTCTCATTGCTATACTATCGGGCTGTGATCACTCGGGAGGTGATCACGGGTATATACTATATACTTTATACATGATACATATGGTGACTAAAGTCGGGTCGGCTTGTGGAGCACCCATGAAAGTGGATCTTTTTTTGGCGAGCTTATGGCAGGTTGAGACCGCCTAGGAGAGAGGTGGGCCTGGCCCTGTTCGCATTCGCGGATACTTAACACGCTTAACGAGATCTTGGTATTTGATCCGAGTCCGCCATTTGGTCTATACGCACTAACCAACTACGCGAGAATGCTTATGGGCACTGACGTCGTGGTATCACCGGCACTTCGTGACGTCGGCCGACCAGCGGTGCGCCACGGATTGACCGGAATGCCACTAGGCTAGGTCTGCTTTTGGCGCGTCTGCGCAACGCGGTGTGCTAAGGGTGATGGGCCTGCACTTCGTGGCGCTTAGGTTTAGACCGGCGTGCTGGCCTCTCTGTTGTGCCTAGGTGGGGCTGCGACGTGTTGATCTTCCGCGGCCGGGCATGACCCCGGAAAGTGTGTCCGGCCAAATAGGATCAAGCGTGTTGGGTTATGTGGTGCACCCTGCAGGAAGTTAATCTATTCGAATAGCCGTGATCTTGCAATGTGACGACTTGGAGTTGTACCTTGACCTTATGGCAACTAGAACCGGATACTTAATAAAACACACCCTTCCAAGTGCCAGATACAACCGGTGGTCGCTCTCTCTCAGGGCATTGAGGAGGGGATCACCGGGTAGGATTATTGCTATGCGATGCTACTTGGAGGACTACAGTCTACTCTCTTCTACATGTTGCAAGACGGAGGCTGCCAGAAGCGTAGTCTTCGACAGGATTAGTTATCCCCCTCTTATTCTGGCATTCTCGCAGCTCACCCACCGATATGGCCCTTTACACATATACCCATGCATATGTAGTGTAGCTCCTTGCTTGCGAGTACTTTGGATGAGTACTCACGGTTGCCTTGTTCCCCTTTTCCCCTTCCTTTACCCGGTTGTCGCGACTGCACGATGGAGCCCAGAGCCAGACGCCACCGTCGATGACGACTACTACACCGGAGGCGCCTACTACTACGCAGCAGCCCACGACGCACTGTGAGTAGTTAGGAGGATCCTGCAGGAGGCCTGCGCCTCGCTCGTCTCAGATCCCTGTTTGTGCTAGCCTTCTTAAGGCAAACTTGTTTAACTTATGTCCGTACTCAGATATTGTTGCTTCCATCGACTCGTCTATGATCGAGCACTTGTATTCGAGCCCCTCGAGGCCCCGACTTGTATTATGATGCTTGTATGACTTATTTATGTTTTAGAGTTGTGTTGTGATATCTTCCCGTGAGTCCCTGATCTTGATCGTACACATTTGCGTGCATGATTAGTGTACGATTGAATCGGGGGCGTCACAAGTTGGTATCAGAGCCGACTGCCTGTAGGAATCCCCCTTCCACACTCCTTGGCCGAAGTCGAGTCTAGACATTACAAAAACTTTTACTAACATGGCTGTGTGCCTTACGGGCCCACGTCACCATCGGGTGGTACTAGGATCTTTTACTCCTCGACCTTTACTCTAGGACTCTGAACTCTCTTCTACTCGGGTTAAACGAATTTACTAACTAACACTAGGATCCCGTGACCACATTCACCCCAAAGTTGGATAAAGCCATAGTTATTCTTTAGAATAGTAATTTGAACAATTTCCACACTGTCATTTGACTCCTTTGAAACATCTTTGTTTTCAGATGGAACCCACGAGGCAGGTCGTCCGCCACACGACGGCCATTGGTGCCTCGGGATCACCTGCCGTGCTAGCTGAGATGATGACCTATCTGGGTTATCGCTGGCACCCTGAGTACACCGTCTTTGAGGAGTACCAGGACTTTAACCAGAGCGATGCCGTGCCATCGTCCGCCTCTACTCTCGGGAGTATGACTCCACTACTGTGCTGCACACCGCACATGGTGTTGGGGTGACTATCGATATGGCAGTCCACGATGCTGCTTATGCTGCTCAGACACGTCTTCGTGGAGAGTATGAGGAGTTGGACTCCTCCCCCTTCAGGCACATTGCTATCGCATCTGATGTTCGTGCGGAGGGTTACTACACTGCTGCCTACTCCACTGTCACCCGAGAGCCCTTCTACCATCAGAACTTTGTTCTCGCATGTCGATGGGCTGGATCAAGCTTAACCGAGCTCTTCGCCACGAGTTGTACACCACCCGTCAAGACCTTTGCTGCGTCTCGACGCTGTTTCACCCTTTGTCCGAGCCAGAGCTGCTGCGTTCTGCGATCTACCCAGCCAGACCGTGATGCCCCAGGTGTCGGTTGGCGAGATGTGGGAGGCTACACTCCGCACTTGGTCCTCTTCTACCACCCGAAGGCCGGGTTCTCAGACCAGAGTATCCAAGGCCCCTGTGCCACCGATGTGGAGGACTATCCGCTGCCGCACTACTAGCTTTCAGGCTACAGCTACCTCCGCAGTACCGCGTGGGACTAATGTAGTCTTGCTTATTATCATTAGTTGCTATCGCCGCGAGCCTGCGTGCCGCCTATGATGTCTTAGTCTATGTACTGAACTCTGTGTACCAAACTCTATGCATGATCCCCTTTTGTAAGATATGCCGACTACTATGTAGTATCTGTCGTGCTCCTTTCGTTATGCATGTTTCGTCATGAATGATTCTTGTCCTTTGCAAATTTCTCAAATGCTGAACTACCCCTGTTATTTATTAGCAGGATGGTTAGACCAGGTGGTCGTGGTCGTGGAGGCAACTTTCCACCACCGCCTGAGTACATGGCTGGTATGATCCAACAGCTTGAGATGAATCGCCAGTTCATGGAGAACATGATGGCTCAGTTTCCTCGCCCCAATATGAACCAGCAGCCAACCCCAGTAACTCTGCAGGATTTCATGCGCCTGAACCCAACTGTGTACCGCAGCTCAACTCAGCCTCTGGATGCTGATGACTGGCTCCGTGACATCACCTATGAGATGGAGTCTGCTGATGTAGCGCCTGCCAGCTATGTCACCTTTGCTTCCTTCTTCCTGAAGGGACCCGCAGCTGAATGGTGGGACAGCCACAGGCGTACTCTGCCAGTTGGAACAATCATCACTTGGCCAGACTTCCAAGCTGCTTTCCGTGCCCGCTTCATCCCTCAAGGAGTCATGGTCCGGAAGAAGCGTGAGTTCCGCAGCCTCACCCAAGGCAACAAGACTGTTGAAGCTTATCAGCGAGAGTTTCTGGACTTGTCTCGCTATGCTGAAGAGGACATTGCAACTGATGCACGCAGACAGGAGAAGTTCCATGACGGCCTTCAAGCTGACATCAAGCTCGCACTTCTAGTGCACGACTTTGCTGATTTCGCCACCTTGGTGAACAAAGCTATCAATGTCGAAACTGGTTTGCAGGAATACCAGAGCTCTAACAGGCGCAACTGCGACACGGGCTCATCTTCGGCCCGTCCTCGCAGAAGCGCAAGATATGGATTCCCAACAAAGATGTACCAGCCGAATGCACCTGCCCCAAGGCAATCCTATGTTGCACCTCGCCCCGCCTACTCCTCCAACTAGGCAGCCAAAGCTTCCAGCCTCCACCACCCCAAGCTCTGCTCCCACTCCCAATAATGGTTTGTGCTTGGTGTGGACAACCAGGCACCGTGCTAGAGAATGCAACCAGAACTGTAATCACCGCCCTTCCAAAGAATCGGCCATGGAAGCAACCAGCCCCGCAACAACAATGCCAAGCCTTATGGTCGAAGTTCATGCCAACCACGTTTATCCGAACGAAGCTCAAGACCAGCACCGCCATCGTGATGGGTACACTCCTCAGAAATTCAGTACCAACATCCGCTTTATTTGATACAGTGCATCGCATTCATTCATGTCGGAAGATTTTGCATACATGCACGACGTTAAATGTGAGCAAATGAACACCTCGGTAGTGGTAAAAAACCCCGCAGGACAATGTCAGACCTCCATGGTTAGCATCGACGTCC
This sequence comes from Aegilops bicornis, assembly GCA_021605145.1. Lineage (NCBI taxonomy): Eukaryota > Viridiplantae > Streptophyta > Magnoliopsida > Poales > Poaceae > Aegilops > Aegilops bicornis. Next base: position 55,837 of record JAHIAL010000151.1, read on the forward strand.
CTGTGGAAATCGAAGGGTTGGAATTTCGCGCCTCTCCCATTATTCTGAAGTCTTCCAATATTGACCTCATACTGGGAATGGATTGGTTGAAGGCGACATCGCTTCTATCGCTTATGCGCCACCAAGACCGTCCATCTGCTACACCCTTCTCGATGAAATAATAAGCTACCATGCTCGTCTCGTTCAGATGCCGAGGCACGGCTTTATGCCTTGAATACATTGAACGCTGCACCACTCGAGGGCATTGAAAACATTCCCATCATGCGTGAATTCCTAGACGTCTTTCCTTAAGAGCTCCTGTGGATTCCCCGCCTTTCAGTCGAATTCGCCATTGACTTGAAACCGTGCACCACTCCTATAGCCAAGTTTAATTCTACAAGATGTCAGCCAAGATGAACTCCTTGAGCTCAAGGAGGAAATCGACAAGTCTCTTCGCAGTGGTTTCATTCGCCCAAGTTGCTCTCCTTGGGGAGCACCTTCCCTCTTTGTCAAGAAGAAGGATGGGACAAACCGATTGGTCCAAGACTACCATCCTATAAAACCAAGCTACCATTCGTAATAAGTATCCTCTTCCTCGGATCAATGATCTGTATGATCAACTGGCTGGTTTGTCAGTGTTCTCTAAACTCGACTTGAGGTTGGGTTACCACCAGATCCTTGTTCGTGAAGAGGATATCCCAAAGACAGCCTTTGTGACTCGATATGGTTCATACGAGTACACCGTCATGTCTTTCGGCTTAACCAATGCTCCAGCCACTTTCTCTCGTCTGATGAATTATATATTCATGGATTACCTCGACAAGTTTGCCATGGTTTATCTGGATGATATTCTGGTATTTTCCAAGAACGAAGAGGAACATGCCGAACATCTTCGTCTTGTCCTGGAAAAGCTACGAGAACATCAACTTTATGCCAAGTTCTCCAAATGTGAATTCTCGCTTCCCAAGTAACCTATCTTGGGCATGTCATCTCTAAGGATGGTATTGTTGCCAACCCCGAACGAGTCCAGGCTATTCTTGATTGGACTCCTCCAAGAACGTAAAGCAAGTCGGAAGTTTTCTCGGTCTCGCCAAACTATTGCCGTCGATTCGCCGAGAACTTCTCAAAGATCGCCAGCCCCCGACTAACCTGTTGCATAAGGGCGCCAAGTTCCAATGGGCGCATAAATGTCAAGAAAGCTTCCGTGCACTCAAAGACAAGTTGACTTCTGCCCCAAAGATTAGCTCCACGATACTAAGAAGGACTTCGTCATTTCTTATCGCGACGCTTCCCGTCAAGGATTAGGCTGTGTCCTAATGCAGGAGCACAAAGTGGTTGCTTATGCCTCTCGGCAATTACGCCCTCACGAAGAGAACTACCCGGTTCACGACCTCGAACTGGTTGCTGTCATTCATGCGCTAAAACAGTGGCGACATTACCTTCTCGGTAATCGCTATGCGAGATCTTCACCGACCACCAAAGTCTGAAGTATCTGCTCACTCACCAGACCTGAACCTCCGTCGCCAGAGATGGATGGAGATTGTTGCGCACTTTGACTTGGGTATTTCCTATACACCGTGCAAGGCTAATGTGATGGCTGATGCCTTGAGCCGCAAGTCTTATCAAGCAACCACCTCCAGATTCACAAGGTTCAGCCCTCACTTGTTGAAGAATTCAGAAAGCTGAACCTCCATATTGTTCCTCCGTGCACTCGCTCCCCTCCTCCGGAGTTCCGCAAGATGAATCTCCGTGTTGTTTCCTGTGGTTCCTCTATACCTTGGTTGTCGAACCCGATCTCGTGAGCTCCATCAAGACAATACAGGATATGACTCAAGCCCACAAGATTAAGCGCGAACTCAAAGGAGGAAAGCCCTCGTTCTTCACTATTGCCGATGATGGCGCCTTTGTACTTCAAAGGCCGCCTAGTGGTGCCGTGTAAGGAGAAGAACCTGAATATGACTCAGAAGGTTATGAAAGAAGCTCATGATACGCCTCTATGTATCCATCCTGGTAGTACAAAGATGTACCAGGACATTCGCCAAAGATTCTGGTGGTCTAACATGAAGCAAGACATTGCTCGTTATGTTGCTGAATGTGACGTTTGCCGTCAGATCAAAGCGTAACATCAAAGGCCTCTTTGGAACTCGCAACCTATCTCTATTCCCTGAATGGAAATGGGACCATGTTGAAGTGGACTTCGCCATGGATTTCCCAAATCGCAGAAAGGTAATGATGCTATTCTTGTCGCCATTGACCGACTTTCTAAAGTTGCACATTTTCCGCGGTCAAAGAAACGATCATCGCTAGTCAGCTTGCAACTCTCTACATGTCCGTAATTGTTTCACTTCACGGTATTCCACCGGGTTATCGCCTGCACCGTGGCAGCTTATTCACTTCAAGATTCGGGCAAGTTTCCAAGAAGCTATGGGGACTCACTTATCTTTCAAGATCGCGTTTCATCCGCAGTCACAAGGGCAAGTTGAACGTGTCAACCAAATTCTCGAAGACATGCTTCGAGCTTGTGTTATTTCCTTCGGCAAGAAATGGGAGGAATCTCTCTCGTATGCTGAGTTCTCTTATAATAACAGCTATCAAGCTAGTCTGAAGATGGCCCCCTTCAAAGTATTATATGGACGAAAGTGTCGAACCCCTCCGAACTGGTCGAATCGGGAACGCCCACTCTTCGTCCGGATATTATCCAACATGCCGAAGAACAAGTCCGCATTATTCGCGAGAATCTCAAGACTGCTCGATCACGCCGGAAGAGTCGATGACCGTCATCATAAAGACATGGTCTATCAACCGGGCGAAAAGGCTTACCTTCGAAGTTACCCCAATGAAGGGTGCTCACCGCCGGATCAAGGGCAAACTAGCTCCTCGCTATATTGGCCCATTCACTATTCTCGAAAGGCGTGGAAAAGTGGCATATCAACCGGAACTCCCACCAAACCTTTCGGGTTCACGATGTGTTCCACGTGTCACAACTCCGTCAGCTGCTTCAAGGACCCAATCCGAGCAAAGGATCATGAAGTGCTCGAATTGCAACAGACCTCTCATATAAAGAGCATCCGGTTCGCATTCTCGACCAAGCTGAACGTCGCACACGCCAGAAGGCGATCAAGTTCCTCAAAGTCCAGTGGTCGCACCATTCTAAAGATGAAGCCACCTGGGAACGCGAGGATCGCCTGCGTGATGAATACCTCAAGACTGTTTCCTTCTACCTCCTAAATCTCGGGACGAGATTTCTTGTAGTGGAGGAGATTTGTAACGCCCGGATAATCATGCTACAGTAATCCCACGTTAATCGTGCCATGACACCTCGGTTACTGTTGCTATCCTCGCAATAATTCGGAACCGTTCGAAATTCAAATTCAAATTATTGATAACAATAAAAGTTTTCAAAAATTAAAACTAAAATGTTTGATGGTTGTCAAATATTACAAAGGTAATGATGGTGCAGCAAACACCTTTTAGTAAAAGACTAAGTACTTTAAAATGAAATAAAAGCAGAAAAGAAAAAAATAAAGAAAAGAAAGAAAGAAAGAGAAAGGAAAACCCTCCCCCATCGGGCCGACCGCCCAGCTGGCCACCAACCCACCAAGACGCCACAGCCCCGCCTGGACCAAGAAACCAGCCAGGCCGGCCCACCTGGCCCATCCGGCAGAACCGGCCCGCCTCCCCCTGCCGCCTCCCTTCCCTGTTCCCCTGACCCAAGTCGGAACAGGGGCGCGTCCCCGCCGCACCCTCTCGCCGGCGACGACGAGAGGATAAGGCCACCACGCCTTCGCGTCCTCGGTTCCTCCTCCCACTCGCCCCCACTCTCGCCTCGGTCCCTGCGCTTCCGCCCTACAGATCCACCGCACTCGCCTCGTTTCCCCACTGCAACCGAAGGCCGCCATGGCTCGCTGTCAGAGTACTCGAGGCCACCGCGACCTCAAGCCCTTCCGACGCGTCCGCTCGCTCCGCCTCCCTCGACTACGCCCACGTCAAGACGCAGGACGCCGAGCACCATCGAACGCTGCCCAAACCTCGTCTTCTTCCTCGGATCCCCGACGCGTCTCCGACGAGCGCCGTCGACTCTCCGGCTACTAAACTCCCAAGGGCCATCTTGCGTGCCGCACGGTGAGCTCCCCATCTCCCACCCATCTCCGTTAGCTCCCTCAAGACGCCCTAGCTAGTTGCCGCTGGCACCCGAAGGCCTCCGCCGCGGACCCCGTCCGACGAGTCTCCGGTGACCAAATGGTCACGGGCTCGTGTCGGATTCGCTCCTCACGCCCCGTAGATCCTCCCCAACCTCTCCATTTCTTCGCTAGCTCGCCCCAGCTCCACCCTCCTCGAGCTCCCGACTGCGGCGCCACCTGCGCGCGTCGCCGGCTCCCTTCCGGTGACCAAATGGTCACGGGGCCGAGCCCTTTGTGCTCAGCACGTCGCGCAGCTCCATCCTAGCCTTCCCGTTCTCCCCGAAGCGCGCTGTGTCTCCATCTTCGTCCGCGCCCGAAATGCAGCCCGCCGCGGTCGTCGCCGGCGACCATTCCGGCCACCCACGCCGTCGTGCTCCCCTCCATCGGACGCGGCGCGAAGAGGCCGTTCCAGAGAGCCTGGCCGTGCCCGATTTGGTGCCCTGTAGCGCGATTCCGGCCAACTCTGGCGAGGGGCCGCCTCATTGGGTCGCCGGAGTCGCTCCCGTCAGCCCGACGTGGCTAAGCGGGCCCCACCCCTGGTCGCACAGTGGGCACAGGGGGCCCAACTAGCCACGTTGACCAAGTCAACTTCGCTGACGTGGCAGCTACTGCCACTAACAGGCGGGCCCCATGCCATAAAACAAATAAAAACAAATATATAAACTGCTAATTAATTTAGTTAATTAACTAAAACCTAATTAGACACCGACTACGTGGGCCCACCCACTAATTAACCCATTTTAGTTAGTTTTAAAACTCGTTAAGGCCCTTGACAATGACATGTGGGTCCCATCGACCCACCTGTCTGGGTTTGACTGGTCAACCGACTAGTTGACCTCTTGACATCACTCGATGTCATGCCTACGCCATCACACAATCGCTTTTGGATAATGTTGGAATTAAAAAATCAGAAAATGATTTAAATCTTTAGAAAATCATATCTTTTAATCCGTAACTCGGATGAAAATACTTTCTACATGAAAGTTGCTCAGAACGACGAGACGATTCCGGATACGCAACCCGTTCGTCCGCCACACCCCCTAACCTATCGAACTCGCAACTTTCCCCCTCCGGCTCCTCTGCCCGAGAACACGGAACACCGGGGATATTTTCCCGGATGTTTCCCCCCTTAACCGGTACCACCTCATACCACGTTAGGGCAAGCCTAGCATCGTTACTTGTCATGTCATGCATCTATATGCATCTGTTTACATGGTATTCATTGTTTCTTCCCCCTCTTCTCTCCTGTAGACTACGGAGTTGCTGCCCAGTTCGACTACGGAGTTGACGACCCCTCTCTCTTGCCAGAGCAACCAGGCAAGCCCCCCCCTTGATCACCAGATATCGCCTACTCTTCTCTATGTTGCTTGCATTAGAGTAGTGTAGCATGTTACTGCTTTCCGTTATTCCTATCCTGATGCATAGCCTGTTTTTGCTACTTCTGTTGATACCTTACCTGGATTCCTACTTGCCTAGTATAGGATGCTAGTATTTCCATCTGTGGCCCTACATTCTTGTCCGTCTGCTGTGCTATACTATCGGGCCGTGATCACTCGGTAGGTGATCACGGGTATATACTATATACTTTATACATGATACATATGGTGACTAAAGTCGGGTCGGCTTGTGGAGCACCCGCGAGTGGATCTTTTTGGCGGAGCGACAGGGCAGGTTGAGACCGCCTAGGAGAGAGGTGGGCCTGGCCCTGTTCGGCGTTCGCGGATACTTAACACGCTTAACGAGATCTTGGTATTTGATCTGAGTCTAACCATTTGGTCTATACGCACTAACCAACTACGCTGAACAGCTTATGGGCACTTTCGGCGTCGTGGTATCACCAAGCACTTTGTGACGTCGGATCGAGCGGCGCTGCTACCGGATTGGACCGGAACGCCACTAGGCTAGGTCTGCTTTCGTCACAGATGCAACGTGCAAGTGTGCTATAGGGCGATGGGCCCGCACTCCTGTGCGCTTAGGTTTAGACCGGCGTGCTGGCCTCTCTGTTGTGCCTAGGTGGGGCTGCGACGTGTTGGTCTTCCGCGGCCGGGCATGACCCAGGAAAGTGTGTCCGGCCAAATGGGATCAAGCGTGTTGGGTTATGTGGTGCACCCCTGCAGGGAAGTTAATGTCGGGACCCCGATCCTAAGTCACACCGATCTAGCATGTAACACATCATATCACTTTGCGGCCTCACGCACGGTATTCCCACGGGTGTCGCCTTACCATGGCCCGGGACCGTTTGCGCCTTTTGGCTCACGTATATGATAGTGTCGCTAGCATCCATATGACAGAGAACCGGGCCGACATGACTAGTCGTGAACCCAAAGTGGCACTAACCTATGGGGACAGGCATACATTAATCACATCGAGCATGTCGGTCATCAACATATGAATTGGGTTGTAACCGGGCTAACAGGACTCCGGTATCCCGAAATGTAGCAGCTAGGCAGGACTCGAATATCACCGCGTGACATTTCCCGAAGGGACAGACATAGGAATGAAGTGAAACACATGCCGCCAGTCAAGTGTCCAAGCAGTAGTGCTTTGGGCTAGCGAGGACTCCGGTGAACCAGTCAGCGGACTACTATCGCCGTGAAGCACGAGACTACATTTCTCCATAAGAGAGGCTACCAAGGATAAACAACTAGGTTGTCAGATCCCACACATAGCAATACAAGTTACACGTACGCATAACATGCAAGTATGTGCTGTACAACATGGCATCACAACATAACGCAAACTCATATAGGTAAAGGCTCAGAAGAGCCACATAGCATTAAATACAAACAGGGGTCACATGACCCATCATTCAGAGCATACAAAAGAAAAAGGCTGAGAAGCCTGACTATCTACAAGTCCCTCCCAAGGGTACAAGATCGTAGCTGAGGTAACAAGCTACTCGTCGAAGTCCAAGCGGAACTACTAGTAAGACCGAAGTCTCCGCAAAACATAAATAAAACAACGTGAGTACAAAGGTACTCAAGAAGACTTACATCAGATCCTATTATACATGCATTAGTATCAAGAAGGTAATGTGGAGTTTAGTTGCGGCAAGCCAGCTTTGACTCTGTGGCTATCCCGTTTCTACGACTACCGTAACTTCTTTGAGGTGATATGGCACACGAGTCCACTAGTCACCACACAATACACTACTATGGATTCATCCCCGTCTCCATACGAGAAGGCCATCCATAGCACTCACACTTGTCTTGAGCATTTTAGAGTATCCACTTCAAGTTGTCTATGTACCACGTAAGCATCCAAGAAGTCGATAACCGAGGACACGGCTATTCGAATAGATCATGATAACCCTGCAGGGGTGTACTTCTTCACACACGCTCTCACCACTTATCACCATGTACACGTCATGTACCTCGGCAACCTTCAAGCGGAAGCCTGGCGAGGGTGTCGGCCACGACCTGACTAACCACACAAGACTCTAGTCCGTGTTTATCGCCTATTCGGGTTCCATCCGCAAGGAGATCCGGCCGGGTGTCGCGACACGGCCCCAAACGATGTGAGCAGGGTTCCCAAGCCCACCATCCGGTGCCACTTGGTACACCGTACACTCGCGCCTAGTCTGTCCCAAGCCCACCTGCCGAAAGTGCCACTTGGTAGAAAAATAGCACTACCTACAAACACCGAAACTAATTGCGACTCACGGACAGAGATCAAGTTGGTTAATAAGTCGAGAGAGCTTGGGCGCCGGAGCCCAATGTGTGGTAGTATCGAGTCATTGGACGACATACATAGAACTTCGATTAGCTTAAGGACGGTTCCAAAGTGAGACAACCCACCATGTACTCCTACATGGCCTCTCACCACTACCTTTACCAAATCGTGTTCACACACTTCACTCTCAAAGATCGTAACATATCGTAACACTCCAATTCATTCCCAATGAATCGGACACGACACAACTCTAAGCAATAGCAGTCATAGCATGGTAGGAAAACAACATGGCTCAATCAACTCCTACACATGCTAGTGGGTTTCAACTATTTATCGTGGCAATGACAGTCATGCGGAGGAATGGGTTCAACTACCGCAGCACAAAGTAGCAGATGAATCGTTGTTGTCCTAATGCAATAACTGAGAGCAGGAGCGAGAGAGTAGGATTGTATCGGAATGAACAAGGGGGTTTGCTTGCCTGGTAAATCAACAAGGGGGCACTGCTTCACAGACAGGTACTCTGGAACATCTCCGGAGCAGGACCTACCGAGAAGGAACGGTGCCGGCAATCAATACACAATCATATGCAACAATATGATGCATGAACATGGCATGTAGATGTGATGCTGTTTGAGCTAATGCAACTAGTATTCAATTTGAATGAAGTCCATTTGAAGCAAGGGTTAAAATGCAACTCCAAATTAAGCTCTTATAAATGCCATTTACATGTTTTCACCTATACAGTAGGTTTAGGTTGGTTTTTCATGCATGAAACTGGTACAGATGGAAAGATTGCATTTTTTCTGATAATTTTTCATATATAAATTATTTCAATCTGAGCTACGGTTGAATTTCTATGATTTTTTGAAGTTTTGCTAATTTTCTAGAATTTCCTGATTTATTCTAATACCAGAAAATCAAATATCACACAAGATCACGTAAGCATGACGTCAACAAGTCAACTGCGACCGATCGGGTCAAACTCGACGTGTGTGGGGTCCACACGTCAGTGTCATAGTTAGTTAACAGAGTCAATTAGTTGCTAAACTAATCCTAAACTAAAAATTAGCAGGGCAGGGCCCCACATGTCAGCGTCACAGGGGGGGCTTAGTTAGCGGGGGTTGACCCGGTCAATCCCGGCGTCTAGTCACGGCGAGGCCGAACGCGGCGGAGGGTTTTGATCGTCGCTCGGCGACCATTTGGGCGGCGGAGACCACGGCGAGGAGCCAGCCCGTCATGCGCCGATTGGAGCAAGTGGGAGAGGCAGATGACCGGAGATCGCCGGAGCGAAGCTCGGGGCGGCGGCCGGAGCACGGGCTCCGAGCGGGAACGGGCTGCGGGGCACGGGGAGGCCACCCGAGGGGCTCTGCGGCACCCTCGTGGCACCGGGAGCACGATGGGGTGCTCGGTTTGGGCGGAGGCGGGCCGAGACGACGATGGCGACATGGACGGCGGCGAGAGGCTTCGGCCGTGGTGGGGAGGAGGGCTACGGCGTGCGGGCAGCTAAACGGAGAGAGGGGAACGGTGGCGGAGCTCACCGCGGACTCGACGGGCTTGATGGCGAGCTTCGAGGGACGACCGAGACGGCGGGCGGCGATGGGGATCCACGGCGGCGGAGGTGAAGAAGGTGACGGCGGCAGCTCCACGGGCGTCCGGCATCTTGTGGCTTGACGGAGTGGACGAGGGTGTCGTGGCGGAGCTCGTGGACTCCACGGAGGGGCGAGGGGACGGCGGGGAGCGCGTCGGTGGTGAGCTGCGACGGCGGCAGCGTTTGGGCGCAGGAGAGGGAGAGGTCTAGGGAGGAGGAGAGGCGAGAGAGTGAGAGCGGTCGGGCGGCGTGCATGTCTCCTAGCGTCTCGAGAAGGGTCGGGAAGGAGAGGAAGCAGGCAGGAGGTGGCCACGCTATTGCTCAGCGTCGACACGCCTCGCCTCTTGGCGAGAGGTTGAGGACGCACCGCCTCGCCACAGTGGGCTGGGCCTTTGCTACTGATAGCAGGCCGCAGGTAAGTCAGGTGGGCTTCTCTTTCCCTTTCTATTTTGTTTTCTATTTTTCTGACATTTGTTCTGATTTAGTAATAATACTAAATCAATTTATTTACTTATGCCAATTTTTGTAGGGGCTTGTGGTATTATTCCAGAGCTCCTCAACAAAAGGCACAATTTTTGGACAATATTATATATATATATATAACAATATATATCCAAGGCAAATAATTACTGCATTAATTCCAAATGCCCAAAATAATTACTTATGGACTCCTAAAAATATTGGTTGATTTTTATCTTTGTCCAATATTTTCAGAGAGCAACATGAGCATTTTCTTGGACCTTTTTGGAGCAATTTTTATTTGATCAATTTCCAAAAAGATTCAGAGGGTTTCACAAATCCTCATTTCAATTTAAATGAAATTTAAACATGATGCACAAATGACCAGCTAGTCTAGGTCCTACCAGAACTAGGTATGTGACAACTCGCCCCCACTTGAAAGAATCTCGTCTCGAGATTCAGGGGTCGACGGAAAGAAAGCGGGGTACTCCAGTCGAAGACGATCTTCTCGCTCCCAAGTAGCTTCTCTCTCGGAATGATGAGACCATTGAACTTTGAGAAACTTTATGTTCTGACGTCGGGTAACACGCTCTGCTTGATCAAGAATGCGAACCAGGTACTCTCTGTATGTGAGGTTATCTTGGAGATCAAGCGTTTCGTGGTCCACTCCGCGGATAGGATCCGAGAAGCAACGCCTGAGTTGAGAGACGTGGAAGACATCATGCACTCTGGAAAGATGTGGGGGTTGTTCCAATTGGTAGGCAACCTCTCCTCGTTTAGCGAGAATGCGAAAGGGACCAATGTAACGAGGAGCCAACTTGCCCTTGATACCGAAACGATGGGTACCCTTTAGAGGAGTAACCCGAAGGTAAGCCTTGTCGCCAACTTCATAAGCCACTTCCTTATGACGACGGTCATACTGGCTCTTTTGACGTGATTGGGCTGTTTTCAAATTCTCACGAATGATGCGAACTTGCTCTTACGCCTCCTGGATCATGTCCGTCCAAAGAATTGTCGCTCACCGGTTTCACCAGTTCAAAGGTGTTCGACATCTACGTCCATAGAGAATCTCAAAAGGAGCTTTCTTGAGACCGGATTGATAGCTATTGTTATAAGCAAACTCGGCGAAAGGAAGACATTTCTCCCAATCCATACCGAATGAGATAACGCAAGCTCTAAGCATGTCTTCGAGAATTTGGTTGACCCGTTCCACCTGACCACTCGACTGAGGGTGGAAAGCGGTACTGAAGGAAAGATGGGTTCCCATGGCAGTTTGGAAACTCTCCCGAAATGAGAAGTGAAAAAGACTACCACGGTCTGAATTGATCTCTAGTGGAACACCATGGAGTGAAACTATTCGAGAGATATATAAGTCGGTGGTGACTAGCGATGATACTCTCTCGAGCAGGTAGAAAGTGAGCCACTTTGGACGTATCGATCAATGACTACGAAGATAGCGTTATTCCCTTTCTTGGTCCTGGGAAAGCCGGTGATGAAATCCATACCAACTTTACCCCATTTCCACTCAGGAATAGCTAAAGGCTAAAGGGTGCCAGCAGGCCTTTGATGCTCTGCCTTAACGCGACGACAAATGTCACAATTAGCAACGAAGTCGGCGATTTCTCTCTTCATCCTAGTCCACCGGAACCTCTGGCGTAGGTCCTGATACATCTTAGTACTACCGGGATGAATCGTGAGAGGAGATTCATGCGCCTCCTTAAGAATCAGTTGTCGAAGATGCTGCTTCTTGGGAACCACCAAGCGATTCTCAAAGAAAACAGCACCACGATCATCCATAGAGAAGCATCCACCAACTCCCTTCTTAATGTTTCTCTTGATCCGGGAAATTCCCGTGTCCTGCTTTTGAGCGGCGATAATACGATCCTCATGATCAGGTTTTGCCACCAAGGTAGAAAGGAATCCGTGAGGAGCAATGTGAAGGTTAAGCCTACAAAATTCCTCATGGAGAAATGGTTGACCCTGCTGCAACATGAGATTGTTGCAATAGGATTTACGACTTAGCGCATTAGCCATGACATTGTCTTTGCCTGGGGTGTAGGTAATCCCTAGATCATAATCTGAGATCAACTCCAACCATCGTCTTTGCCTAAGGTTCAAATCTGGTTGGGTGAAGATATATTTGAGACTCTGGTGATCGGTGTAGATCTCGCAACGTTTACCAAGAAGGTAGTGTCGCCAGGTCGTGAGTGCATAGACTACGGCCGCAAGCTCTAGATCATGTGTAGGATAAGTCTCCTGCTGTGGATGCAACTGACGAGATGCATAGGCAATCACATGATGATCCTGCATAAGAATGCAACCTAGTCCACTGTCGTGAGGCGTCATGATAGATAATAAAGTCTTCAAGAAATCCGGTGGCACAAGTATGGGAGCGTAAGTCAGGCGTCTTTTAGTTCCCGAAAACTGTACTCACCGTGGGGACCACTCAAACTTTTATCTTTCTTGAGAAGTTCCGTGAGGGGTTTAGCTACTTTGGAGAAGTTTTCAACAAAGCGGTGACAATAGCTGGCTAGACCAAGGAAACTCCTAACTTGTTTAACGGTTTGGTGGAGTCCAATCAAGAACGGCTGAACTCTCTCTCGGGATTGACAACAATGCCCTTACCAGAGATTACGTGGCCTAGGTAGGTCACTTCTGGCAACCAAAATTCACACTTGGAGAACTTGGCATAAAGGCGGTGCTCTCTAAGTTTTTCTAACACAAGTCTAAGATGTTCAGCATGCTCTTCCTCGTTTTTCGAGTAAATAAGGATATCATCGAGGTAAACCACGACGAATTTGTCTAAGTACTCCATGAAGATCGAGTTCATCAAGCGGGAAAATGTGGCTGGGGCGTTGGTTAGACCAAAGGACATGACGGTGTACTCGTACTGGCCATAACGAGTGACAAAGGCTGTTTTGGGAATGTCTCCATTTCTGATCTTGATTTGATGGTAGCCTAACCTCAAATCCATCTTGGAAAAGACTGAGGATCCAGCGAGCTGATCATACAGATCGTAGATCCTGGGGAGCGGATACTTGTTCTTTATCGTGACCAAATTAACGGGACGATAATCTACAACCATCCGGTCCGCACCATCCTTCTTCTTGACGAAGAGGACGGGGCAAGCCCAAGGAGAAGAACTAGGACGAATGAAACCCTTTTGCAAGGACTCATCAAGTTGTTTCTTAAGCTCGGCTAGTTCTAAGGGTGCCATCTTATAAGGTCTCCTAGAGATTGGAGCTGTTCCTGGGATAAGATCTATGACGAACTCTACATCTCTGTCAGGTGGAACACCTGGTAGTTCCTCTGGAAAAACATCCGGAAAGTCATGGACTATCGGGATATCTTCAAGGTCTGGAGGAGGGCTGGCATTAAGAGAATAGAGTTGACGCTTTGCAACTCTAGTGGAGACAGTGACTATCTTGCCAGATGGGTGTGTAAGCTGAACGGACTGGTATAACAATCAATCTTGGCATAATGAGCTTTCATCCAGTCCATACCCAAGATGATGTTAATATCTGTGGACTTGAGGGCTATAAGTGAGGCAAGGAATACAAGTCTGTCAACAAGGATTTCATTACCATGGCTTACACTAGAAGTTCGCCATTTGGATCCAGGGGTTTGAATGACTAGTGGAGAGGGCATATCACAAAATGATATGTTGTGCAAGTTAGCATAACATTCAGAAATGAAGGAATGAGATGCTCCAGTATCGAATAGAACTGAAGCTGGATGACAGTTGACAAGGAGTGTACCAAGAACGACATCTGGATCATCATAAGCGTCTTTAGCTGAGACGTGATGCACACGTCCATGTTCAGTGGGAGCTGACTTGACATTGATCATCTTGCGTGACGGCTTAACACAGCCAACAGTCTTCTCGGGCTGGGGTGGAGCATAACTGGCCTGAGAGCAGTCACGTGCATAGTGTCCTGGCTCTCCGCATGTGAAGCAAGTCCCTGAAGTTGGACATGGACCCGCATTGACAAGTGGTCTACCAATAGGCCTGGGTGGAGCATGTAATCGAATCTGGGTGAGGCGCCACATGGGATGGCCTCGGTGAATATCCGGGTGGAAGAGCAGAGTTCGAATCCAAATCCGGTAACCTGCGAACTAGAACCGGAGGAAGAAACCAAATCACGGGTGTGCTTACGAGACTCCTCGTAAGTGAGCTGAGCTGTCTCTGCATTAATGGCCTTGTTCACAAGAGCTTGGAATGTATCACAATGATGCATGTGGAGATCACGACGCAACTTGGGGTTGAGACCCTTCCGGAACCTAGCCTGCTTCTTGGCGTCCGTGGACACCTCTTCTGTGGCATAACGGGCGAGGTTCTCAAACTCTCTGCTGTAAGCATCAACAGCCATCTTACCCTGGGTGAAACTATAGAACTCTTCTCTCTTGCGATCGGTAAGGGCTTCAGGAATGTGATGCTCGCGAAAAGCCTCAGTGAAATCTCTCCAGGTAGGAAACTGACCAGCTGGAAGCATAGCCTCATAGTTCTGCCATCAAAGACTAGCATGACCTTCCAGGTGGTATGCAGCATAGGTGACCTTGTCACTTTCAGCTACGTTCGCGAATCGGAGCTTGCGTGTGATACTACGGAGCCAGTCATCTGCATCGAGTGGCTCGATGGAATGATGAAAGGTAGGTGGGTGCAAGCGAATGAAGTCATGAATGGTTGCAGACCCTTTGAACTGTTGTGCGGTGTTCTCCTCGATACGTGCCAACAAGCGGTTAGACTCACGCTTGTTTCTCTCCATCTCTAACATAAACTCTACCAATGAAGGCTGGTCGGGAGGATCCTCATCCCTACCATCTCCGTGGTTCTGGCTACGAGCTACAGAACTTCGCTTAACTGATGACATCCTGAGAAACGAAACCAAAGACGGAATCAACATCAACTACAGACTGTAAAATGTAGGACAAAGAAATTAGTAACTCTCGAACTCCTAGGGCAATTCCGGCAGCATAACGGCATTAAAATGCTCAAAATGAGACATCCTGCTAAAATGGGGTAGTAACATACTCAACATCTCCACTCAAGGTTCTGAGATATTACTAAACAGACTACACCGGAGGTAATCAAAAACTGGGGTATGACTCTGATCAACCAACCCTATGGAGCTACGGAGTAGTAACACGTGATCCTGAGAGACAGAAGAGAAAGCCTAGTTCCTTAACCCCGTAGGAAAGATAGGACGACTCGGATCGAGGGCCATGAGGTAAAGGAGTAAAAGAGCCTTACGTTCCTTCCACAATCAATTCCCTTACATAACTAAAGAATTTCTAGACTCAACTTCGACCAGGTTGGCTTGGAAATCCTACAGCAACAAAGCTCGGATACCAAAGCTGCTGTCGGGACCCCGATCCTAAGTCACACCGATCTAGCATGTAACACATCATATCACTTTGCGGCCTCACGCACGGTATTCCCATGGGTGTCGCCTTACCATGGCCCGGACCGCTTTAGCCTTTTAGCTCACATATATGATAGTGTCGCTAGCATCCATATGACAGAACCCGGACCGACATGACTAGTCGTGAACCCAAAGTGGCACTAACCTATGGGGACAAGCATACATGAATCACATCGAGCATGTCGGTCATCAGCGTATGAATTGGGCTGTAACCTTTGGGCTAACGGGACTCCGGTATCCCGGGATGTAGCAGGCTAGGCGGGACTCGAATATCACAGCGTGACATTTTCCCGAAGGGGACGTATATAGGAACGAAGTGAAACACATGCCGCCAGTCAAGTGTCCAAGCAGTAGTGCTTTGGGCTAGCGTGACTCCGGTGAACCGGGCAGAAGGACTACTATCGCTCAGAAGCACGAGACTACATTTCCCCATAAGAGAGGCTACCAAGGATAAATAACTAGGTTGTCGGATCCCACACATAGCAATACAAGTTACACGTGCGCATAACATGCAAGTATGTGCTGTACAACATGGCATCACAACATAACGCAAACTCATATGGGTAAAGGCTCAGAAGAGCCACGTAGCATTAAATACAAACAGGGGTCACATGACCCATCATTCAGAGCATACAAGCAACAAGCGGAAGCA
This sequence comes from Aegilops bicornis, assembly GCA_021605145.1. Lineage (NCBI taxonomy): Eukaryota > Viridiplantae > Streptophyta > Magnoliopsida > Poales > Poaceae > Aegilops > Aegilops bicornis. Next base: position 71,791 of record JAHIAL010000151.1, read on the forward strand.
TTACATGTCTGAGTACAGACAACTACAAAAGAAAAAGGCTGAGAAGCCTGACTATCTACAAGTCCCTCCCAAGGGTACAAGATCGTAGCTGAGGTAACAAGCTACTCGTCGAAGTCCAAGCGGAACTACTAGTAAGACCGAAGTCTCCGCTGCAAAACATAAATAAAGCAACGTGAGTACAAAGGTACTCAGCAAGACTTACATCAGATCCTATTATACATGCATTAGTATCAAGAAGGTAATGTGGAGTTTAGTTGCAGCAAGCCAGCTTTGACTCTGTGGCTATCCTGTTCTACGACTACCAGAACTTCTTGAGGTGATATGGCGCTGCAGTCCACTAGTCACCACACAATACACTACTATGGATTCATCCCGTCTCCATACGAGAAGGCCATCCATACCACTCACACTTGTCTTGAGCATTTTAGAGTATCCACTTCAAGTTGTCTATGTACCACGTAAGCATCCAAGAAGTCCATAACCGAGGACACGGCTATTCGAATAGATCATGATAACCCTGCAGGAGTGTACTTCTTCACACACGCTCTCACCACTTATCACCATGTACACGTCATGTACCTCGGCAACCTTCAAGCGGAAGCTTTGGCGAGGGTGTCGGCCACGACCGACTAACCACACAAGACTCTAGTCCGGGTTTATCGCCTATTCGGGTTCCATCCGCAAGGAGATCCGCCGGGTGTCGCCACGGCCCCAAACGATGTGAGCAGGGTTCCCAAGCCCACCATCCGGTGCCACTTGGTACACCGTGCCACCTGTGCCAAGTCTGTCCCAAGCCCACCTCGCCGAAAGTGCCACTCGGTAGAAAAATAGCACTACCTACAAACACGAAACTAGTTGCGACTCTGGACAGAGATCAAGTTGGTTAATAAGTCGAGAGAGCTTGGGCGCCGGAGCCCAATGTGTGGTAGTATCGAGTCATTGGACGACATACATAGAACTCAGTGCTTAAGGACGGTTCCACTGAGACAACCCACCATGTACTCCTACATGGCCTCTCACCACTACCTTTACCAAATCGTGTTCACACACTTCACTCTCAAAGATCGTAACATATCGTAACACTCCAATTCATTCCCAATGAATCAGACCGACACAACTCTAAGCAATAGCAGGCATAGCATGGTAGGAACACAACATGGCTCAATCAACTCCTACACATGCTAGTGGGTTTCAACTATTCTTGTGGCAATGACAGGTCATGCAGAGGAATGGGTTCAACTACCGCAGACACAAAGTAGCAGATGAATCGTTGTTGTCCTAATGCAATAACCGAGAGCAGGAGCGAGAGAGTAGGATTGTATCGGAATGAACAAGGGGTTTGGTTGCTGGTAAATCAACAAGGGGGGCACCGCTTCACGCATGTGCACTGAACGCCTCCCGGAGCAGGACCTACCGAGAAGGAACGGTGCCGGCAATCAATACACAATCATATGCAACAATATGATGCATGAACATGGCATGTAGATGTGATGCTGTTTGAGCTAATGCAACTAGTATTGAATTTGAACGAAGTCCATTTGAACCAAGGGTTAAAATGCAACTCCAAATTAAGCTCTTATAAATGCCATTTACATGTTTTCACCTATACAGCAGGTTTAGGTTGGTTTTTCATGCATGAAACTGGTACAGATGGAAAGATTGCATTTTTCTGATAATTTTTCATATATAAATTATTTCAATCTGAGCTACGGTTGAATTTCTATGATTTTTTGAAGTTTTGCTAATTTTCTGGAATTTCCTGATTTATTCTAATACCAGAAAATCAAATCTTTATCGACCTTTCGTAAGCATGACGTCAGCAAGTCAAGCTACTTGTTGACTGAGGTCAAACCTGGCGTGTGGGGTCCACACGTCGGTGTCATAGTTAGTTAACGAGTTAATTAGTTGCTAAACTAATCCTAAACTAAAAATTAGCAGTGGTCGGGCCCCACATGTCGGCGTCACAAGGGGCTTGAATTAGCGTGGGTTGACCCGGTCAATCCCGCCGGCGTCTAGCCGCCGGCGAGGCCGAACGCGGCGGAGGGCTCGGGATCGTCGCTCCGGCGACCATTTGGGCGGCGGAGACCACGGGCGAGGAGCCAGCGCTCGTCCGCGCCGATTGGAGCAAGTGGGAGAGGCAGGGCGACCGGAGATCGCCGGAGCGAAGCTCGGGGCGGCGGCCGGAGCACGGGCTCCGAGCGGGAACGGGCTGCGGGGCACGGGGAGGCCACCCGAGGGGCTCTGCGGCACCCTCGTGGCACCGGGAGCACGATGGGGTGCTCGGTTTGGGCGGAGGCGGGCCGAGACGACGATGGCGACATGGACGGCGGCGAGAGGCTTCGGCCGTGGTGGGGAGGAGGGCTACGGCGTGCGGGCAGCTAAACGGAGAGAGGGGAACGGTGGCGGAGCTCACCGCGGACTCGACGGGCTTGATGGCGAGCTCGGGGACGCACTGGAGACGGCGGGGCGGCGATGGGGATCCACGGCGGCCGGAGGTGAAGAAGGCGACGGCGACGGCTCCACGGGGCGTCCGGCGTCTTGTGGCTTGACGGAGAGGACGAGGGAGTCGTGGCGGAGCTCGTGGACTCCACAGAGGGGCGAGGGGACGGCGGGGAGCGCGTCGGCGGTGAGCTGCGGCGGCAAGATTTGGGCGCTGGGAGAGGGAGAGGTCTAGGGAGGAGGGAGAGCGAGAGAGAGTGAGAGCGGTCGGGCGGCGCGTGCGTGTCTCCTAAGCGTCTCGAGAAGGGTCGGGAAGGAGAGGAAGCAGGCAGGAGGTGGCCACGGCGATTGCTCGCAGCGTCGACACGCCTCCGCCCTCTTGGCAGAGGTTGAGGACGACCGCCTCGCCTCAGTGGGCTGGGCCTTTGCTACTGATGGCAGGCCGCAGGTAAGTCAGGTGGGCTTCTCTTTCCCTTTCTGTTTTGTTTTCTATTTTTCTGACATTTGTTCTGATTTAGTAATAATACTAAATCAATTTATTTACTTATGCCAATTTTTGTAGGGGCTAGTGGTATTATTCCATAGCTCCTCAACAAAAGGCACAATTTTTGGACAATATTATATATATATAACAATATATATCCAAGGCAAATAATTACTGCATTAATTCCAAATGCCCAAAATAATTACTTATGGACTCCTAAAAATATTGGTTGATTTTTATCTCTGTCCAATATTTTTAGAGAGCAACATGAGCATTTTCTAGGACCTTATTGGAGCAATTTTTATTTGATAAATTTCCAAAAGATTCGTAAGGTTTCACAAATCCTCATTTCAATTTAAATGAAATTTAAACATGATGCACAAATGACCAGCTAGTCTAGGTCATACCGTAACTAGGGATGTGACAGTTAATCTATTCGAATAGCCGTGATCTTCGATGCAGGACGACTTGGAGTTGTACCTTGACCTTATGACAACTAGAACCATATACTTAATAAAACACACCCTTCCAAGTGCCAGATACAACCGGTGATCTCTCTCTCTCAGGGCATTGAGGAGGGGATCGCCGGGTAGGATTATTGCTATGCGATGCTACTTGGAGGACTACAGTCTACTCTCTTCTACATGTTGCAAGACGGAGGCTGCCAGAAGCGTAGTCTTCGGCTGTGATTAGTTATCCCCTCTTATTCTGGCATTCTACAGTTCAGTCCACTGATATGGCCCTTTACACATATATCCATGCATATGTAGTGTAGCTCCTTGCTTGCGAGTACTTTGGATGAGTACTCACGGTTGCCTTGTTCCCCCTTCCTTTACCCGGTTGCTGCGACCAGACGATGGAGCCCAGGAGCCAGACGCCACCGTCGATGACGACTACTACACTGGAGGCGCCTACTACTACGTGCAGCCCGCTGACGACGACCAGGAGTAGTTAGGAGGATCCCAGGCAGGAGGCATGCGCCTCGTTCGGTCTGTATCCCCGTTTGTGCTAGCCTTCTTAAGGCAAACTTGTTTAACTTATGTCTGTACTCAGATATTGTTGCTTCCGCTGACTCGTCTATGATCGACCACTTGTATTCGAGCCCTCGAGGCCCTTGGCTTGCATTATGATGCTTGTATGACTTATTTATGTTTTAGAGTTGTGTTGTGATATCTTCCCGTGAGTCCCTGATCTTGATCATACACATTTGCATGCATGATTAGTGTACGATTGAATCGGGGGCGTCACACTATAATAATCATGCATATAAGAGATCAAATAAGGCTCAAACAATATTCATATATAGATCTGATCATAAACTCGCAATTCATTGGATCCCAACAAACACACCGCAAAAAGTCATTACATCAAATAGACCTCCAAAAACATCGAGGAGAACATTGTATTGAGAATCAAAAAGAGAGAAGAGAAGCCATCTAGTTACTGCGTACAGACCCGTAGGTCTATGGTGAACTACTCACGCATCATAGGAGGAGCACCAATGAGGATGATGAACCCCTCCGTGATCGTGTTCCCCTCCGACAAGGTGCCGGAATAGGGCTCTAGATTGGATCTCGTGGTTCTGAAACTTGTGGCGGCTGGAATTGTGTTTCGTCGACTCCCCTAAGGTTTCTGAAATATTTGGGTATTTATAGATCTGAGAAGCGGTGGAAAGGACTCCCGTGGGCCCCACCACCCACCTGGGCGCGCTAGGGGCCTTTGGCGCGCCCTGGTGGGTTATGGCCCCACGGGCCTCCCCTCTGGCACTTCCTTGGCTCCCAAGTTGTCTTTTGGTCCAAAAAAATCTCCAAAAAGTTTCGTGGCATTTGGACTTCGTTTGGTACTGATATTCACAAGTAAAAATAACAAGCGGCACTAGGCACTATGTCAATAGATTAGTCCCAAAAATGATATAAAGTTGCTATAAAGTGAATGTAAAACATTGAAGAATGATAATATACATGGAACAATAAAAAATTATAGATACATTGGAGACGTATCAAGTAGTAGCCTGATCGTAATGGCTGCCACAACAAGGCTTGAGCACGCAACGGATGTGGAGTCGGCTGAAGCGGCTGCTCTTCTTGATGGCTTGAAACTAGCCAATATAGTTGGCTACAGCTCAATATTGATCCAAATGGACAATCTAACTGTGGTGGAAGCTCTCCACCAGAATTCTGGGCATTCGATGTTAGCAGCTCCGATACTTGATGAATGCAGATCACTACTACATGATTCCGGAAAAGGTCTTGCTAGAGCGTTATAATCACGAATTGAACATGGTAGCTCATGTGCTAGCTCAGTTTGGACGTGTTGATCCACCAAATATGTGGTTGGACTCACCTCCCATCTTTATTTATGAACTTCTCGCGGATGATGTAAGCGTTATCTATACCTACTAATAAAAGAAATAGGTATTCTTAGTCCGTTTTGCTATTTTATAGAACCCCCTAATGTTTCTAACATTAAACCCGTAGTACATATCAAATGTTTTTTAAAATACTCATATTTTCTAAACCGTAACTCCAAATTTAACATGTTATATATGGAATTTGATTAAAAAAAATATGTAGAATCTAAATATAATGTTACTTTACTTGTTAACAATCTTAAAAATACTGTCTAGGCTACAATGTTTTTCAACAATGCATTTTTTTCCATATCGGTAGTGATTCATATTGGGGATGAACACCTCAGCAAAATCAGGATTGGACATGAAATTGAAGATAAATTTGCTAGGAACACCCAATAAAATAAGGGCATGCATGAAAAGAAATAAAAGAAGGACCCGATAAAGATGGGATGTCCGCTATAAAATAAATAGAAGAGAAAATGCAGAGGAGACATGATAAAGATGAGATGTTGCGCTATTCTTCTATATATAAGAAAGAAGAAAAAAGGACATGCATGAAAAAAAGTAAAAAGGAGGCATGCATGACAAAAAATACAATAAAAGACAGGTTTGATAATATATAAATAGTTTACCGCAAAAAAAAAGATAAGATATAAATAGTGATGAAATAAGGACTAATACCTATGATATGTATGGCAAGAAATGGTGATGAAATAGGGGCGCAAGTACCCGTGTCCACATGAGACCATACCAAAATGTTCTTTTCCACATAAGAAAAAATATTTTTATGATTAAAAAATCATGTATCTTTTTAACAACTCTTCATTATTTAAGAAATATGCATGTGAAAAAAGTTGGTGATTCTTGAACTGAAAACTTTCATTGATGCACACATGTCTCCATAGTGTGCTAAGAGCATCTCTAGCAGACCCCTTATATCGTGGACTCTTATATCGCTTTTACAGTTCTCGGAAAACCGGTTTTACGGGCTGGCGCGGGCGGTGGCCGAACAGACCCCGTATAATCAACCCGTAAAAAAGAATATCCTCTGAATATACGTCTTCATGTTCCTTTTCCTCACGCCAATTTGAAATCGACCACCGACCGACGTGCGGACAAGGAAGCCACGACCAGAGCGGAGACTGGCGGACGGACGGACGAGGGAGACGCGAGACGACCACGACACACGGGCGGATGCCAGGGCGGCGCGGGCGGCGGCTAGGGCTGCAAACGAGTCGAGTTCGAGCGAGTTGGCCTAGGCTCAGCTCAACACATACTAAAATTCGAACGAGCTTAAAATGTGCGAAGCACAAGGTCGAGCTGCAGAAAGTGGCTCGTGCTCAGCTTGTAACGATCTCGAGTCGATCTCGAGCTAGTTTCGAGCTAAATAAGATGATTTTTAAAATTATTTTGAGGAAAATTTTAAAGCAAGATAGGCCACAACGTAACAAAAAAATCTCTATAAATTCGATTTATTCTTTCTCAAGTGAAGACTAGTATTTAATAACAAGAAATCATGGATAGAAGGCGATGAAGGTGTGCCAGCTCTCAAACATTGACCAAAATAACAAAATATTGAACATACGGTTGCCAACGTGATGAGAATAAATTTTCTCCATGCTTAATTTCCATGTTTGCTAGTAGGTAAAGTGAAGATAAAAATCGTACAGAACATATACGGAAAAGAATGATCCTAATTCTTGGCAATAGATATGAGGGTTATTTAATATACTTATATGATATCGAGCTATCGAGCTAAAATCGAGCGAGCCAATGTTGGCTCAAGATCAGCTTGTTTCTTAATCGAGCTACATAAAGTGTTCATACTCAGCTCATTTCTTTTCGGCTCGATCTTGAGTCGAGCTAAAATACGAGTCGATCTCAAGCGGCTCACGAGCCTCGAGCTTTTCTTGCAGCCCTAGCGGCGGCCGGACTCAGCTAGCTAGCTAGCGCGGCCGTAGCTAGCTCGCGTCGATTCACCTAGCTAGCGTGGCCGTAGCTCTCGCATCGATGAGCGGCGGACGGGCGCGGCGACGGTACGGTCTATGCAGGCGGCGAGCGGGAGCTAAAATTCCCCGACCGCTAGCATTGACTGGTATTCGGGACCCTGGAAAAATTGCCTCCGAAAGTGAAGATACACGGGTCTCGGGCATGTGTCGTTCACAAGGCCCTGTAAAAAATTCTAAGGGTCGGATGATTTTAAGGGGTCTGTTTGGGTCCTTTTTTCAACTGAAACTGTAAAAAGCGGTTATTTTACGGGTTTGGCCACTTATACGGGGTCTGCTAGAGATGCTCTAATGTGTCATCGTTTGTTTTTGTTGTTTTTCTTAACTCACCCATAACAAAACCCCATTCCGAACATGACATGAATAAATGCATGATCACTTGCTCATTTCTTTGTAATGGATTTAATCTACATGCAAGGAGTGTTGAAATATAACATATGTAGAATCTTAAACTGCGCTTTTATAGGTTAATAAGACCATCTTTGTTTGGGTCAGTAGCTATAAAATCATAGACCATCTTTTGTAAATTAAGGAGGAGGCGCTGGATGCATAGGAGCGGGGCATGGGAAGCAGCGAGGCGGATGAGCGATGGAGGCGATGGACGTGGGGCGAAGATTAGGAGGTCGAGGCGATGGAGTGGCTTAATCAGACGCCTGTCCCGCCTTGTTGGGGCAGCAGAGGAGTACCAAGGGATGCTCACGCTCTCCTGCCTTGTTGGGGGCAGCAGAGGAGGACCGGTGGGGCTACTCATGCCTCATGCTCACGGTGGCGGAGAAAAGGACCCCGGGCAGAGGATGGGTTGCGGGAGGCGGCGGAGGATGGGCGGCAGGAGGCGGCGGACGATGGAGGCCCGACCGTGGAGCGCTGACGGAGGAGAGCGAGGATGGGCGGGCGGCGACGGCAGAGGATGGGCGGCGGGCGGCAACAGAGGATGAAGGCCCGGCGTGGGGCGACGACGGAGGAGGGCGAGGATGGGCGGGCGGCGACGGAGGCCCGGCCGTGCTCTGGTCGTTGGGGGAGGAGGAGGTGCGGGGCGTGGGAAAGGTCGTGGTGCGGGCGTGCGTGTGTGTGCGGAGGTGTTTTTTTCAAACGGGTGGGCAAGGTCATTATTCGAGGATTAGTGGCTTAATACGTGGCTTGTTGTGTTAACCACGAGAGGATTAGGGACCATCAGATATTATAGATGGACGGTGATAATTACTTGGATCAGTCCCTCTTTTTTATAGAGGCAGTAGATAGATAGATAGATAGATAGATAGATAGTAGATAATAGATAAACACAAGTAGTAGGACGCGGAGTTTCTGCTCCGAGGCAAGTAGTAGGACGCGGAGTTTCTGCTCCGAGGCTCATTTGCACCCTCTCTTAGAAAAAAATCAAAACAAATGCTAACAAAATTAAAAAAAAATAATTTTTTTGGGTGGTAGATAATTTGATGCGTGAGGTCCGCATCAGATTTCAACTCATTTAGACATCTAAACAACTCTCGACAAAAAGACAAAATCGGGGTCTGTAAAAATGTTTACCATTCACGCACTGTTCTGATCCAATTTGTCTTTTTTACCGAGAGGTGCTTAGATGTTCAAATGAGTTGAAAATTAGAGCGAACCTTACACATCAAATTATCTACCACCTAAATTTTTATTTGGATTTTTTTGGAATTTTCTAGTATTTATTTCAAATTTTTTTGAGCGAAAGCAGATGAGCCTGGGCACCGAGTTAGATTTCCGCAAATAATAGTACTACAGTATGGATTTCGATTCGAGGTGACCCCATATTCCTTTTCCCAGTCGTGGCTTTCTTTCTATCGATAACACAAGTACTGCGTTTAGATTACGCTTTTATAACACAAGTATTATCGATTTCAATTCGAGATGAACCTATATTCCTTTTTTTTTTCGAAAACAGTACATACGCAAGAAATCACCATCTAACCACAGGTTGTTTCGCCCTTTTTATTTTATAGTTGTTTATCTCTACTACTTAAAAAAAACGCAAGGTTCCCATTTCACCTTCTTTCAACCATCCCTTTGTCTAACCTTCCATGCATATGATCATCAATCACCTTAATTTACTTACCTTCTGAACGAATTCCACTTTAATTTACTTACCAAACTTCTAATCAAAATATAGGATAATTCACGGGCAGAGTTTGATGAACATTTATTTACACAATCGCATTATTATTGACACGTAAATCACAAGCTAATGTACTAGAATATTTATATCCCGTTGCAACGCATGGGCATTGTTCTAGTTACAACAAAATAATGAAAAGAGTCACCAAATAAAATTATGCGTTTTTAATTTTATTTACAGTAAATAAAATAATAACGCACTAAAATAAACCGAGTCCAGTAAGAGGCACGACCCAAAATCTTCCCCACCACCTCCACAGGGAAACTCTCCAATCCCTAGCACTTCCCTCCTCCGCCTTCATGTCATGCCGTCCCACACACTGGCCGCTGACGGGCGAGGCACAGAGCTCTGCGCCTTCCCATGACCCCCGCCACCTTCCATGCCACAGCTCCTCCCTCCTCCTCCTTCCGCCTTCCAGGCCACAGCTCACCTCCCTCCTCCGCCCCCGTCTCCCATGCCACAGCTCACCTCTCCTCCCCTCCTCCGCCGCCTTCCAGGCCACAGCTCACCTCCTGTCTTCCCCGCCGCCGTCTCCCGTGCTACAGCGCACCTCCTCCCATGGAAATCTCAAGCAACTTCCGCCGCCGCCTCGGGCCGACCTGATCGCCAAGCAACTCCCCGAGGACCGCCGAGAAATCTGCCTCCCAAGATAGGCATGGGGCTCTCGACTTCGATGACGGGCGGAATCTGACCCGTCATTGATGTCCTCAGGGAATCTGAATCCAAACGCAGAGCAGCTGTTGCTCTCGACAAGGCACTTCCACCGCCGCCGCCTCACGCCCCCCCCTCCAGCGGCGACGCTCTCCGTCCACGGCTGCACATGTTAACATGGTATGCACTTTTTATCCATGGTCAAGTAATTTTGCTCTGTATGTAGTCCATAGTGAAATCTCTACAAAGACTTATATTTAGGAACGGAGGGAGTAGAATGCTAAAAAGTTTCAGGGTGAGTGAATCAACCTTAGCTACCTGATCTAATGTATTACGGCAATTAAATCGAACATGTATAACAAAACTGATATAAACCTCACGGTCGAGATAAAATTGTGTACTCCCTAGTGGGCTGGTCTTAAAAAATCAAGCCTCGTCCAGCAATTCTCTTCCACGTCCAATTTGTGTCACTTGTCAAACATATAGTGGATGCCTCAACAAAAACTCGTAGGGAAGCGAGAGCACATTAAAAGCTGCAAGAATGCGTTTGTCGGCAGTCCAGCAGGAATAAGCAGATTAAGCTTAACCACAAACCTGACTTAGAGGCTCAGATTAGATAATCAGAGAACCTGATCTCGTAAAACTGATTTGAATGATACAGTGGAACCACCTAATAATCTGGTACATCTCCTTAGGGGAAGCGGGAGGGAACAAAAACTTCAAGTGGTCTGCATTACGATGTCGATCAGCCTGGTGATAGCTGTGTTCTTTGTCGCCACGTGCAACAAGCGATGTGTGGCACAAAATTGTTGCAGTATTGTTGGACATGGTAGAGCTGCGGTAGCATGGATAGGTCGAGGCGCAACTCAATGGTGTGTGTTGACTCGCTCCACCGCCGATCTAGTCGGCTGATCGCTGAGCATCCCATTAAATTCATCAAGTGTTTGTCAACACTTTGATCGACCTGTTCGGGGAAGCAGAGGCTCACTGACACTATGGTAGTGAGTGCCTACTTCTTTCCCAGTGTACCCCACCTCTTTTTTAGAACTTCATGAAAGATAATAACTTTAGAATTATTCTTCTCTCGCATCGCTATTATTTGAAGGTTTTAGCCTTCATTACATCTCAATGGTTTGCTTGCATTGTTCATGGAATTATTCCCTTGAAGTTTTTTTGTTTTGGTCCTTTAACACGCATGGTGTTTCCTTATTAATCATTGTTTAAACGATGGGTCACTGCTTTGCCCCTTTTACTTCAGGCGCGAGGAGAGAGAAAGAGAGACAACACTGTTGGAGACTTCCTCTTCCTCTATGCCACAAGCTACAAGGTATGAAACTATCGCGCACCCTCTCAACCATTGCCCAATAGCTGGGTCTACGACCCGATAGGTAACTTGAGACGTCCGTCCCCACGATCTTAACCTTTGAACTCAACCAGATTAGCATTTTTATTTAACTACGCTCCTTTCACTCACTTAACGGTGCATTGAGGAAAACAGCAATCCAACTCGATCATCGTAACAGTTGGGTTTTAAACACATGCTGAGCGCAAGCTGTAGATGTCTCAAATGTATGCGCCTTTTTATCCTACATGTGTTAAACCTTCTCATTAAAACAGAAAATAGGCCTTTTTTATATACCCTGAGAATACGACACTCCCTATTATTGAATACGTAGGTATTTCCTTGCAAAGCAGAGTGTGCCCGCTACTGTTTTAAACAATGAGTCACTGCCAGTGCAGCTTGCTGCTACATGACTGTTTGCCCCCATTTCTACTTCAGGCATGAGGAAAGGGAAAGAGGGACAACACTGGAGGAGACTTCCTCTTCCTCTATGCCACAAACTACAAGGTATGCAACTTTCGCGCGCGCTCTCCTCTGTCTGATCTGTCTTTTGTTTATAGTCAGCAGCTAATTTGGTCTAAGCTAGATGGTTTGGAATGAGTTATCTGTCTTGTAATGGTGCTTCTAGTCGTAATGGTGCTTTTAGTTACTGACTAGACGCATTTTCCCGAAGATCTAATTATGCCGTTAAAACCAATTTTGCAATGCATGCATGAAGTACTAGATTGTGTTCCACTTTGTTTCCTATTAATAAACATTTTGTGTTCCACTTCAGGTTTAAGGTGCCAGATCTCTTGTCATTGAAGCTTGATATAAATCTCTTAGCCGATTCATGTATTTCGACATTGGCGCACTGGTCTTATGATAGAATATTTTGTGAGAGTTGACAATGATGGATCTTTCCATACGTATCCTGACCATGGTGGACCGTTTGAGAGCATACAGAAGTTCAGGAAGCCATTGACTCCCACCATGCTGCTCAGCGAAAAAACATGTAAAGTCTCTCAATGTTATTATATATCTCATATCGGTGTGTGTTCACACCTTGAAAACCCTAGGTTTTTCTGAAGTTAAAGGAATATCTTATGAATTGTTTTAGAGCTGTTAAAATAGTTAGCATAGCTTGAATTCAAAAGGTATATATAGATGCTATGCTATAGGTATATTTTTTATGCTCACTCGTAACTTGTACAGTTGGATAGCATTTAGCCTGCCACACCCATGTAGCTCTATTTCTTCTGATAAAGCTGGTGGTAACTAGAACAGTTAGTCCATTAATCAGTTGAGACGGTTTTGTTTTTGTTCTGTAACCAATAGTGCTTGTAGTCAGACACACTTGGAGATCCAGAAAACAAATGGTGATAACTTTTATTCTCTTATACAAAGAATGTGATGAGCACTTAGTCTTATAAGCATGTAAGCAGTTTAGTTTGTTTTGCCTTTTTCTTGTTTGTTAAACAATGAGTTGTGTTAATCTTTGGGGCTATTTGGTTCCTATTTGAACAAAAACCTTGCATGCAAACTCATCAGCCCAAACGCTTTATCATTGGTTATTCTATAAAATATGCTAATAATTTACAATTCTCTTATATCTGAAATAGATGCATGGATGGACTTACCGACGAGGAGAGGGCTATCCGATATGCTCTTTACTGGTATCATAATGGCACACGGAAGCACTCCATAGAAGCTTTTGTTTCCTGTACGACCGATCTCCCTACAAAGGAATTGGTTAAGGCTGTACTCGACAAATACAACGAGGACAATGGTCTTGTTGGGGTATGCTCTCTCACTCTGTCCTTTGTTGGTTCCATGATTCCTCGAATGTCATCAAATACATGTTTCACTTGTTGATACTATCCATTCTTAATACTTCAGGATCTTGCGTATGAACTAGAAGGTATTGTGCGCCACAATTCATGTTTTGACGGGAAAGATTGCATTTATAGATCTTACGACCATTTCAATCTCACCATGAAGACCAAAGGAGCTGCCAACAGTGATCTGTACTTTGCTGAAGTCACATGTATGGACGGCGATTATGAAGTGTATGTGCTCACATGTATCTGCATGGTCAAACCTGATGACAATGGTATTATATACTTAACTTTATCTGCTTTGAGATTTAGAATTTTAATTTCTCGAATTTGTTTCCAGTTTGTAGCATTTGCATGCAGTAGGGCACTCTTTAATAAAGAAACAAACTAATAATAAATAGTTGAATGCATGTGCTCCCGTTGTTCATGTAAACATAATTACACTTAGTCCATTATCCTCCAAAATAACCTCTCCATCAACTTTTAGTGAAGATTATAACAAAGCCAATGTGTGTATTTTGTTGAACCTATAAAAAAGTATTGTTGTTGGAAACATATCGTATTTAGCAATAGCATAGTTTCAGTTCAAATTTTAGTATCTGGCTAAATATGCACTAAGAAGAAAAGATGACCCCATGAGGTTGGCAAGCAGTTATCTTTTAAGAGCACAATATTGACCACCAAATCCAATATATAACTGCAATTTTGAATGTCCGATTGCTGCAAAGCCTGGATGGTGAAGAGTCATAGAATTCAGAGTCTAGCCCAGCTGCACAGTTGCACTTGGGTCAGCCTGATTATTGGTCGCCGCTCTCGTGTGATGAAGACCGAACCTAGTGGCAAGATCCGATCTGTTGCTGCGGCCCGATCTTTCACGACACCTGTCGCGGGAAACCACGGCCACCTATGGGACCAAGAGCCCCTTTCTGGTTCGGCAGGGGGATGGCACGTTGCACAAAGAGCAGAGGAGCGTGGAACAGCACGACAGAGATCACACGGGCAGTCTTTACCCAGGTTTGGGCCGCCATGAGGCATAAAACCTTACTCCTGCTTTGGTGGATTGATGGTGGAAAAATGGTGTTGAGCGCAACACGCACGCTCGCCCGGCAGGGTTGCCTCAGGGCGAAAAAAGCTACGCGTATGAGTGTATGAGGGGGTGGATTAGCCAACCCTTTCTATGGTTGCCTTGGGCCTCCTTTTATAAATAAAGGGGTCACCACATCACAGCTTGCCCGGCAGGCCCTGCCGGGCTGTTTTGCCAGCTTCGCGCCTGCTTGCTTGACACGTCTCAGGACGGGTGTCGCTTGGAGGTATTTTCTGTAGGAAGTGGCTGCCATGTGGCAAATAGCAGCCACTTAGTCACTTTGGAGCTTGACACCGCACTGATCGACGACTTGGGTCGCTTGTGAGGTGGAGCGGTGGCGAGGTTTGCCTCCGCTGGCCCCTGTAAGCTTGCCGGGACGATCTGGAAGTTTGCTTCCGGGGTGAACCCAACCTTGCCAGGCTCGGCTGCCCGACAAGGGAGGTTCTTTCCTTAGCGATATCTTGCTTCTCTGGCTAGTCTTGGTCCTCTTGTGCTGCACGCCCTTCCTTTGAAGGACTGATCCCTTGTGCTCCAATCTGACCTTGGTGTTGTGATGTTGTTCTCGTGTTTGCAGACAGTCTGGTCAACAGACCCTGGGTCTGTTGCACCGACAACACCCCACCTTCAGCAGCAATAACCTCTCGCCCGTGCACGCGATGCACACGAAGTAGAGGGTTTGAACCTTGCGGTCCAGCACGAGAGAACCAACCTCGACGACGGAACTCACATGCAAAACACGAGAGAACCAACCTCGACGACGGAACTCACATGCAAAACAATTTCCTCGCAGAAATTGCAACACAGAGGTTTTCTAAAGCTTCCTCCAAAACTTAGGGATTTTTAGACAGCTTCCCCCAAAACTCGATACGGGTATCTACCCTAAAAACACATCGTGTTTATTATCAAACTATAACCTGAATTTTACCTAGATAGGCTTTATATAATAGCCGCACCCTAACTTGGTCCAAAGACCTCACGCGCGCACACCATAAGTAGCTTGGAAAGCAAGCATTTGATACATATTTAAAAGAAAAGATACGTATATGCTAAATCGACTTGATCTATCTAAGAAAACAAAACTGCTAGTTCTGATGCATGCGTCGCTGCCTTCTTCCCTGGCTGTGGTGAACCCCAGCCGACGTCCTTAAGCTGAATTCCCAAATAAATAGAATCCTCATTTTATCTTTTCCTTGTGGGGCAGAAAAGAAAGCGTAAATAATCTTCTTGTTTTAATTCTGGCGTAGCAAATAATTCTGCCAAGGAAACAATCACGATGGCTCATGGACTCCTTCGTGCCATCTTCTAATCGTGGCTTACCAAAATAATTAGGATGATCTTTTCCTTGGTTTCCCCCACATGCACATCTAATCGATTGGCATTTAATCTCAGACTGAATGCCCTTCTTTTCCTCCTCTATGCACGTGGTCTCCAACACATCAGTTTGCATGACCATACCATTTACTAGTGCATATTTATCTTTGTGACTTGGCCGTATGTAATCAGGTGTATATGTAGTGTATTTTGAACAATACCGGCTTGAGGCGAAACATCAAAGACCTCGGTATTTATATTACGCCGTGTCGCATCATCCTTTCCCCCTTGGATGGAAACTGTCCTCAGTTTCGACTCAATCTTTATAGCAATATTTTCATGTACGGATTGAATGGTGATCATAGAAATTTCAGTAGCTTCGACCATATTCTTTTTTGCATCTTCCTCTTCTTTTATGTTCTTCTGATGTTCTCCTCCAAGCGATAAAACGATCCTGACCCATGGGCACAAGACCGTACTTCTTACCCTTCTTGATGGTATATATGTGTATTTGACAATCATAAGCAACATCGTGCTCTTTGTACCATGGCTTGCCCAACAAAAAGTGACATGAAACCATTGGTGCCGGAATCACGTCACAGAAAACCGTGCAAAGAAAATTTCACAACAAAAACAGTACCTTTGTTTGGTGTGTGACACTGAGCTCTTCATGACCCCAACAAAACAAGTATGGTTGTGCTCATGGTGTCATTGGTAGATCTAGCTTCTCCACCATCTCGGTGTTTGCAGCGTTGATCAAACTCATTTGGTCGATTGTCATGGCGCATGATCTCTCTTGTACCACAACACGAGTATGAAAAGCCCATCCCATCGACCTTCCTCCTCCAATTGAAATCCATAGCTTAGCTTCCATGATAATCCAGTCATCTCTTGCACAGTGTCGTGAACAACCTTGCTCTGAATACCACCTAATGAAGACCAAACCTAGTGGCAAGATCCGATCTGTTGTTGTGGTCCGATCTTTCACGACACCCCACCTTCAGCAGCAATAACCTCTCGCCGGGCAAGCGGTGCACACAAAGTAGAGCACACGAAGTAGTGGGTTTGAACTCTTGCGGTCCAGCACGAGAGAACCAATCTCGACGACGGAGCTCACACGCAAAAACAATTTTCCCAAGAGGAATCGCAACACAGAGTTTCTAAACCTTCCTCCAAAACTTAGGGATTTTAGGCAGCTTCCCCAAAACTCGACACGGTATCTACCCTAAAACACATCGTGTTTATTATCAAAATATAACCTGAATTTTACAAAGAACTAGATAGGCTTTATATAATAGCCGCACCCTAACTTGGTCCAAAGACCTCACACACGCACACCATAAGTAGCTTGGAAAGCAAGCATTTGATACATATTTAAAAGAAAAGGTAACTCATACGTATATGCTAAACCGACTTGATCTATCTAAGAAAACAAAAACTGCTAGTTCTGATGATTGCGTCGCTGCCTTCTTCCCTGGCTGTGGTGGACCCCAGCCGACGCCCTTAAGCTGAATAATTCCCAAATAAATAGAATCCTCATGTTTATCTTTTTCCTTGCGGGGCAAAAAAGAAACGTAAATAATCTTCTTGTTTTAATTCTGGCGTAGCAAATAATTCTGCCAAGGAAACAATCGTGATGGCTCATGGACTCCTTCATGCCATCTTCTAATCGTGGCTTACCAAAATAATTATGATGCTCTTTTCCTTGGTTTCCTCCACATGCACGTCTAATCCAGTGGCATTTAATCTCAAACTGAACGCCCTTCTTTTCCTCCTCTATGCACGTGGTCTCCAACACATCAGTTTGCATGACCATACCATTTATAGTGCATATTCATCTTCGTGACTTGGCCGTATGTAATCAGGTGTATATGCAGTGTATTTTTGGACAATACCGGCTTCAGGCGAAACATCAAAGACCTTGTTATTTATGTTACACTGGGTCGCATCATCGCGAGTCCTCGCTCCTCTTTCCTTGCCTCCACTTTATTACCCACACAAGCTATCAATGAGAGGCACAAATAGTAAAAATCAGAAATGGACATGAGGGAGTGCAGAAAAAGAAAAACAGAGGATAATCCTTTCCTGCCCGTAATATTTATCACCAAGGACGATTGCATGTTCTACAAATAATGCCAACGCGATTTGTTAGTATATGAAAAAACTAAACAGAAGTACAGGTTGAGCATGTTGCATCTGCGCGTGTCATGGCGCTTACATACCGTGGTGGTAGTGGCGCAGGGACCAGGGTTGCGGCATCTTGTCGATGGCGAACAGCCTGCTGAGAGCCTCAGCAGCAGCGTCACATTGCAGGGGTATTTTTGGACCGATGATCTGCGATCACTATATCTAAATTTTTCCTTGTTGCCATCAGAAGTACATTATGATACGCTGTGACAGCAACAAACCATTGCCATTCCTCACAGGATAGGGTTTTAAATGTTCTGTAAAACTATTCAGATAGAGACATGGCACCCAGGGAAGGTTCGTCCTGAGCTAAAGAATGTGATTCCAAAAGCTATTTAAAATAACAGGATCTGGCACCCGACGACCTGCTTGACTGTGCAGGAGAGGTCCACCTAGCGTGAATCTATTGTTGAATCCCGTTCTTGCAGTTTGGGTTGAATCCGGTTGAATCTAGCATGATCCATATCATGTTCGCTGGTTTTGCTATGTTGGAAATTGCATGCACTATCACTGTTGGATCTTGAAGCATGTATGAAACAGGACCTGCAACAAAATACTATTCAGTTTCAAACGCAGACAAAGTCCTGAGCGTTGTTTTCATCCGAAGCTTTGATGCTAGCCCGCTATGCCAATGTTTTCTTGACCTCTATTTATTCACCTATTTTCACCTTTTCTTTGAAGGTGAATGCCACGTGTGTGGAGCTGACATGAAGCACCCTGCTCATGACGGATACAACTGTGGCCGCCCTCAGATGTCATATGGACGTGGTAGACGTCGTGCACGTGGAGTTCCTTTATTTGAGAAGGTGTGTTCCTCCCAAGCTGACCCTTTCATACTTATGTTTGTTTGACGATGTGTGCAATATTTTCCCTAGCAAAGTGAAAAATAGTTAGCCAAGGAAACAGCCAACTGCAGGCTGCAGCTTAAATCATTATATTTTTCACTTGTAAGTTAGCTGCAAATTAGGATAGATGACCATACATCAGAATGTAAATATCACTGCCTCTAGTGAGGATCCAAAATATTTTAGGTTGCTTCAGAATTTATCAAAGCATTCAACGACCCTGCTGTAGGTGAGAAAGAATACTAGCCGGGAGTTGAATATCACAGCTATTAATAAATGAGTTATTAGTTATATGAAGTCACTAATCTGTAGAGAATGACAGCTAACATCTTGACAAAAGTGTCCCTACTTGTTAACATGCATTATCTTCCTATGTAGAAAGGGGTACTCTGTTTCTAACACATCAGCATGCCATCAGGGCAGAGCAACTCAAATTTAAGTAAAGCTAGCAAAATACCTAGTATCAAGAAAAAGTTGCCATCTTGTTCTTATGGTATATAAAAGATCATTTATAACAACATTCAAACATCTTAGGCCAACTAGAACGAAGGGATTTACCTATGAATCTACAATGAAAGCATCATCTTATTTTCAATTCTATACAGTTGAATTTGTTGATGAAATAGCTTGTCCATTTGATTGCGACAAACACTCAAGTTTCATTGTCTCTCCCCATTTTGCAGTTATTTGACGTGCGTGATGAGGCTTGGCTGAAAGAAGAGGAGGCTAGGGTGAGACATATGATCAAGGAAGGGAAGGAGGAAAGGCGCAAGTTTCATACCGGCTAGACGACGTAGGTTGAAAATGTTTAAAAGATTCTAAAAAAAAAGTTTAAAACACCACAACTAGATGAGAGCGAGATAAAACTTTACTGAATAGCTTCCATCTTCAGAACACCACTAATAGATGGTGGCGTGTTGTTATTCTGGTTACCTTATAAGGCCTCGTTTGGCACTAGAGTATATGCATGTTTTAAAGAGTATTTTACCGGCCGAAATCCTCCAAATTCCCCACAACCTGTTTGGTACCGGTATTGGGCCCCATCCCCAAAATTACACGGGAAACCCTCAATACTGTAGGAGAGCAGACGCGAGCCTCCCTCATGAAAGTCCCCCTCACTCCAACCCCTCAGGCGCGATCGTGGCGGTGCCTCAATACTGTGTGAGAGCAGGGAGGTGCGAGCCTACCCTGCGAAAAGCCCCCCCCTCCCCACGATCGTGTGACAGCCGCCCCTTTGCCGTTTGCCATTCGGCCCTCCTCCGCCCTTCATCGACCAAGACCATCGTCTACAGCTCCATATCATTTCGGTAACCTAGCGTTTTCGCCGGTAAGGACTGGTTCCACCTAATCCCCCCCCCCTCTCCTCCCCTTTGTCTAGGGTTTCACTCGTTGCTTTAACCATTGGCGTGCTTGCTTGGACGGAGTTCTTGCTATTATGCTTGCTTGGTGCTATGAAGATGTGATTTGTTTACTGGACAACTTACAGGACTAGTAAGTGTGCACGTGCAACACACGTCTCAACTAATATTATATTCGCGTTACTCTACTCGGTTGACATGGGAAAACCCTACCTGCACCGCAAAGACCACCCCTTGCTCCCGCACTTCACTGCCGTCGGAGGGGGCGCCGACAAAGCCCACCTGTGCCCCAAGGAAGGTGAAGGCAGGGCATCTGATAGAGGCTAAGGTGTCCCGATGTTTCGATGAGATGGTGGCTATCGTTTCTGTGGGAGTCGACCTTGACGATCCGACTACGAACGTGCGAGACGTCGCGCCTTAGCAATCGCTAAACCAACTTCCGAGGGTTATTGACCACGCCGAGCACGATCAACCTGACCACGAGGGCCTGTTCCTGCGAGCAAACGAAGAACAAGCAAGAAACTGAGATTGCAATCTGAATATTGCGAATATAAGATGAAAGCTTTATTGATCAAGGTGGGGTTCTGTGACGCCTTTGTCTGGTCGTTGAACACAAACGAAGTACGCGAAGTTGCAGCTATGGCGAACTTTTAATCTAAACAAAACCCAAAGTCTAAACGACGCCCTAAGGGCTGTATATATGGAGAAAGAGGAGGGAATTTCGTGGCCCTTGAGGGAGGGGTCCGAAACCAACCCTAACTCTTGTTTCCCCACACATACGGACTCTAAAAACAGTCTACACTTAAGTATTTCGAAATTACATGGGCCTGGCCCAATAATAAGGTGACGCAGCACCTAGAATAGCATATGGACGAATATTATGAAGTGGCATCTTGTATATTTCGTCCAAGGCCTCATGCTCTCATTAGGGTGGCTTCAAAGTCCTGGAATCATCACTTGTAACTCCGCTCGGTTTCTTTGCGCATGCCAACATCTCCATGCTTGAACTTGCTCCAAGGTTCATCTTTCTTGTCCATGGTAGGCCCTTCATTTGTAAGCAAAACAAATGTATCCAATTTAGGCAGCATCATATTCTCATGAACATTGGAATCATTACCAAGAAACGAAAGTACCTGATAATTCAATTGGCGTGCGCGAGCTCTAGTAATTGGTCCAAGATGTATAGCAGCAGGGGCTGTGGGTGTAACAATGGTATTGATGTCCTCATCATCCTCCCTTCTTGAAATGAAGTCGTCCTCGACGGAAACTCATCTTCCTCACCCAAATAAGGCTTCAAATCTGCAATGTTAAAAGTGGGACTAACCCCAAAATCTGCAGGCAGCTCAAGTTTATATGCATTATCATTTATTTTCTCTAACACCTTAAATGGACCATCAAGACGTGGCATTAGCTTTGATTTATGCAAATTAGGAAACCTATCCTTACGCAAATGTAACCAAACAAGATCTCCAGTGCAAAGACAACATGTTTTCTACCCTTATCTCCAAAGCAAGTTTATATTTAGCATTCATACGCTCAATGTTTTCCTTAGTTAACTCATGCATTTTTAAAATCAATTCAGCACGTTCTTTAGCATCAAAATTAACCTTCTCCGAAGATGGAAGAGGCAACAAATCAATAGGTGCACGAGGTAGGAAGCCATACACAATTTCAAAAGGGCACATCTTAGTAGTAGAATGCAATGAACGATTATAAGCAAATTCAATATGAGGCAAGCATTCTTCCCACATTTTCTTATTATTCTTCAAAACAGCCATAAGCATAGTAGACAATGTTCTATTGACTACTTCAGTTTGTCCATCAGTTTGGGGGTGACAAGTAGTACTAAAAGCAGTTTAGTCCCCAACTTAGCCCATAAACATCTCCAAAAGTGGCTAAGAAATTTAGTATCACGATCTGAAACAATAGTATTTGGCACACCATGCAAGCGAATAATTTCACGAAAGAACAAATCAGCAACATTAACAAGATCATCGCTTTTATGACATGGTATAAAGTGTGCCATTTTCGAGAATCTATCCACGACAACAAATATGCTATCCCTCCCTTCTTTGTTCGAGGTAAACCTAAAACAAAGTCCATAGATATATCCTCCCAAGGAATACTAGGCACAGGCAAAGGCATATATAAACCATGAGGATTGAGTCGTGACTTAGCTTTTTGATGTAGTGCAGCGAGCAACAAAACGCTCAACATCCCGGCCTCATCTTTGGCCAAAAGAAATGTGTAGCAAGTATATCCTCCGTCTTCTTGACGCCAAAGTGTCCCATTAAGCCTCCTCCATGCGCCTCCTGCAACAACAAAAGACGAATGAGCTAGCACGAATGCATAGCTTGTTAGCACGGAACACAAAACCATCATTAATAACGAACTTGTTCCATGTTCTTCCTTCTTTACAATTCTGCATTACATCTTTAAAATCAGCATCATGCACATATTGATCTTTGATGGTCTCCAAACCAAATATTTTGAAGTCAAGTTGTGAAAGCATAGTATATCGACGAGACAAAGCATCAAGAATAACATTTTCTTTACCCTTCTTGTGTTTAATGACATAAGGGAAAGTCTCAATGAATTCAACCCATTTAGCATGTCTACGATTCAGTTTAGCTTGACTTTTAATATGTTTCAAAGATTCATGATCGTAATGTATAACAAATTATTTGGGCCATAAATAATGTTGCCATGTCTCTAAAGTCCTAACAAGAGCATATAATTCTTTGTCATAAGTAGAATAGTTCAGACTAGGCCCACTCAATTTTTTCGTAAAAGTATGCAACAGGTTTGCCATCTTGTAATAACACACCTCCTAATCCAATTCCACTAGCATCACATTCAAGCTCAAAAGTCTTATTAAAGTCGGGAAGTTGGAGTAAAGGAGCATGTGTCAACTTATCTTTCAATACCGTGAAGGCGTCTTCCTGTGCGGTACCCCAAACAAAAGGCACATCCTTCTTTGTAAGCTCATCGAGAGGTGCAGCAATGGTGCTAAAGTCTCTCACAAAACGCCTATAGAAACCAGCGAGTCCAAGAAAACTCCTCACTTGTGTGACCGTTTTGGGCTGCGGCCAACTCTCAATAGCTTCAATCTTGGCTTTATCAACTTCAATTCCCTGTGGAGTAACAACATAGCCAAGAAAAGATACTCGGTCGGTGCAAAAGGTGCACTTCCCAAGGTTACCAAACAAACGTGCATCACGTAGAGCATTAAAAACAGCACGTAAATGTTCCAAATGTTCTTTCAAAGATTTGCTATAAATCAGTATATCATCAAAGTAAACTACCACAAATCGTCCAATGAAAGCACGTAAAACTTCGTTCATTAATCTCATGAAAGTACTAGGTGCATTAGTTAACCCAAATGGCATGACTAACCACTCATATAATCCAAACTTAGTTTTAAATGCTGTTTTCCATTCATCTCCCAATTTCATACGAATTTGATGGTATCCACTACGCAAATCAACTTTGGAGAATATTGTAGAGCCACTCAATTCATCAAGCATATCATCTAGCCTAGGAATAGGATGACGATAACGAATAGTAATATTATTAATGCCTCTACAATCAACACACATACGCCGACGTACCATCCTTTTTAGGCACTAGTATAATAGGAACAGCACAAGGACTAAGAGATTCGCGTATATAACCTTTGTCGAGCAGCTCCTGTACTTGACGATAATCTCCTTCGTCTCCTCTGGATTGGTACGGTATGGTGCGCGGTTGGGTAGCGATGCACCGGGAATTAAGTCAATTTGATGCTCAATCCCTCGAATAGGTGGTAATCCCGGTGGCACGTCTTGTGGGAAGACGTCAGCGAACTCCTGCAAAATGTTAGTGACAGGGGGCAAAGAGGAAGGCACGCCCTCGAATGAAAATAATGCCTCTTTGCACACAAAAGCATAGCAAACAGATTTGCTAGAATCTAGCTCATCAATATCAGATTTGGTGGCAAATAAACATGCACTTTTCAGCTTTAATTTCGTAAGCAACATTAGATGGTTTATTATTAGGCTTCATTTGTTGCTCAAATTCTTTTGCCACAATCTGATTTTCACTCTTATTTTTCTCCTGTTTTGCTTTATTAGCTCTATTAATATCATCTTTCAAAATGGAATCAGAGTCATAGGAAGCAAAGTAATATTTTTATCCTTGTGAACAAGAGTATACTGATTGTTTCTACCATGGTGTACAGAATTTTTATCAAATTGCCATGGTCTACCAAGTAATAAGGAACATGCTTGCATAGGTACCACATCACAATCAACATAATCAGCATATGTAGAGATACTAAAATGCACACCTAACAAGACGTGTTACCTTAACCTTGCCGCTGTTGTTGAACCATTGGATGTAGTAAGGATGTGGATGTGGTCTTGTGGTGAGAGAAAGCTTCTCCACCATATCCATGCTAGCCAAGTTGTTGCAGCTCCCTCCATCTATGATGACGCCAATAGAACGTTCCTTCACAACTCCCTTTGTATGGAACAAGTTATGCCTCTGATTTTGCTCAGCTTGTGTAACCTGCACACTCAAAACACGTTGAGCAACTAAACATTCATACCTGTCGGCATCTTCAAAGAGCCATGAATTGCGTCTCATGATCGTAATCATCTCCACCATGTTCTTCATGTGTAATAAGAGCCAAAGTCTCTTCATCATAGTCACTAAGCGGACTCATACCCACCATCCTCGTGAGCAATCATCACACGCTGAGATTGGCATTCTCTCATAAATGTCCTCTTCCCTTACAACGACGACAAATAATATCACTTGTGTGCCCTGTTGACGCCATGGAAGAAGAAGAGCTCTGTAGGCCCAGCAGGTGTGCTCTTGGCGATAGTGGTGGTTGTGCCTGCTTTCTTGTATCACGGTTGGAGGTGGCAGCCACGGAGGTGCCGTGTAGTAGAACGTGTGGAAGTAGATGATGCACGTGGTGTCCATGATGAAGGTCGACCTGCAGAAAAGTTAGTTCGCGCCAACGCCTGTCGATCCTGCACTTCACGTTCAGCTTTACAAGCAAGATGGAATAATCGAGTGATATTATTATAATCCTTGTAGTCTAGAATGGTCTGAATCTCTCTATTTAATCCACCGAGAAAGCGTGCAAGCATAGCTTCATTATCCTCAACAATACCACATCTAATCATGCCAGTTTGTAATTGCTGATAATATTCCTCTACAGAATTTTTCCTTGTCTTAAACGCTGCAATTTTTGAAGTAATTCACGTTGATAATATGGTGGAACCCAACGAGTACGCATAGCAGTTTTCAAAGCAACCCAAGTAGTTGGAACAGGATATAATCTACAATGTTCGCACCACCAAACACATGCAAAGCTAGTGAAAGCACAAACAAAGGCAGGAACACGCCTCTCCTCGGGATATTGTAAACATGTAAATCGTTGTTCAGTTTCTAACTCCCAAGTAAGATATATATCAGAACATATCTACCCTCAAATGGTGGAATATTCAATTTCAGTTTAGGGAGATGGTCATGATCTCGTGACCAAGGGGAGCCCAACATTGCCATTATTTGCATGTGGACGACCTGGTGGTTGTGGTGCTTGGTGGTTGCACGTAGTTCGATGTTGATCAACCTCATCCTCGTAATCTCTCACATAATCATCCTCCCCACCGCAGCAAAGAGGAGCCATGAAGTATCAACAAAGCAGCACCAAAGAGCTTGGCCAGTCAAGAGGGACACGGGAAGCTCGGCGGAGGGCTGTTTCACGATGTGGAGGTAGTCCTTGTTGTAGTAGAGGTGCGTTAGGTGCCGCCGGTGGTGGTGGTGGTAGACGCGCGAGCAATTCATTAAACTTGTTATCGAGCTTTGTTTCGAACGCCTTCTCAATGCCATCTATCTTCTCCATGGCCTCTTCAAATCTATTTAGCACATCGTCCACCTGCCCACTCATCATTTGTTGAAACTTATCATGTAGCGCTTTGTTTGTCATGTTCTCCCGGTCGGTCTAAATCGGCTTGTGATCCTGCCATGGTTAGCGACAATAGAAACACACAAGAATATGATTCGACAGACTACTAGGAAGTGGTGGTGGTTGTGTGGTGGACAAATACAAATCCGTCAAGCAAATCTCAAATTCTTACCAGTTCTTACCCAAAGAAGAAAGGTGATCGGCCACCGATGTAGTCAAAACTCTCCTTGCTTGGATAGAGCGATTACCAGGGAGAGTCAAACGCACGATGTAGATGTATGTGGAGCTGGGAAGGCTTATAATATGGTAGCAAAATGGGTCAGAAATAATCAATTCAGAGATGCAAAGTTGAATAAACGCTCAACGACGGTACTGTGCTGGTCCTAGGCTAGACCGTGCTAGAGACGCGAGCCTAGAACACTAACAAAATCACGGCGCTGCACGGAAACAACGGAAAAGCACACTCTGGAATTTATTTTTTCGCCCTTTTTTTTGCGCTGCTTTTTTTTTGCTGCTCTTTTTTTTTGCGAAAAATCACTATAATGGCGAGTGTCTCAAAACTCTTCCTGTGTCAAACCGACAGGATGGGCACGAAATTTTTCGACCAATTTTTTTTTTCGATCGCCGGACCCAAAAACTGAAACGGGTCAAAAAAACTTTCTATAATGGCGATCGTCTCAATACGCTTAGAAACACTTAAAACAGGATAGCCAGAAAATTTTTCGACAAGTGCGTTTTCAGAAAATTTTGGGCCTAAACGGAGGGTGGTTTCGGACTCTTTTTTTTTTTCAAACCTACTCCGCAGGGAAACACGAATCGGAAACTAGATGGATCTCGAAAACAAACCTAATATGAGAAGAACTCGGATTGGTGGTGGATATATGGTGGTGGTATATGGCAGCGGTGGTAGTATATGGATATGGATCGGTGGTGGTATATGGATACGGATTCGGAGCGGTGATGGTAGGTGGCAGGGGCGATGATGATGGTGCGGTGGCAGCGTGACAACTTATGACCAGAACTCGAAACTCTAAAAGACTAGACGCTAAGACCAGCAACTAGACACGACGATGCAACCGCAAATTCAACAAAGCAAAACCCTAAAAAGATTATGCACAGGCTCAGATTGGTTCGGATATGATGAACTAACCCTAATTTTTTTTGTGGCTTTTTCGTGGACTATAGGTATGAAGAACAGACTCGATCTAAACTACGGAAAACTGTAAAATCTCACCGAGCAACCTGAAAATCTGATACCACTTGATAGAGGCTAAGGTGTCCCGATGTTTCGATGAGATGGTGGCTATCGTTTACGTGGGAGTCGACCTTGACGATCCGACTCTTAACGTGCGAGACGTCAGCGCCTTAGCAATCGCTAAACCAACTTCCGAGGGTTATTGACCACGCCGAGCACGATCAACTCCGACCACGAGGGCCTGTTTCACGAGCAAACGAAGAACAAGCAAGAAACTGAGATTGCAATCTGAATATTGCGAATATAAGATGAAAGCTTTATTGATCAAGGTGGGGTTCTGTGGACGCCTTTGTCCGGTCGTTGAACACAAACGGCACGCGAAGTTGCAGCTATGGCGAACTTTTAATCTAAACAAAACCCAAAGTCTAAACGACGCCCTAAGGGCTGTATATATGGAGAAAGAGGAGGGAATTTCGTGGCCCTTGAGGGAGGGGTCCAAAACCAACCCTAACTCTTGTTTCCCCACACATACGGACTCTAAAACAGCCTACACTTAAGTATTTCGAAATTACATGGGCCTGGCCCAATAATAAGGTGACGCAGCACCTAGAATAGCCTATGGACGAATATTATGAAGTGGCATCTTGTATATTTCGTCCAAGGCCTCATGCTCTCATTAGGGTGGCTTCAAAGTCCTGGAATCATCACTTGTAACTCCGTTCTTGTTTCCCTTACATGCCAACATCTCCATGCTTGAACTTGCTCCAAGGTTCATCTTTCTTGTCCATGGTAGGCCCTTCATTTGTAAGCAAAACAAATGTATCCAATTTAGGCAGCATCATATTCTCATGAACATTGGAATCGTTACCAAGAAACGAAAGTACCTGATAATTCAATTGGCGTGCGCGAGCTCTAGTAATTGGTCCAGTATGTATAGCAGCAGGGGCTGTGGGTGTAACAATGGTATTGATGTCCTCATCAGCATCCTTTTCCGCAGGCTGTTATTTTGGCACAGGTCTCAGGTGATCGGTGGAGCGTGGCGGTCTGATGTTGTGTGCCGCGTGCTGCTCATAGGGAGGCGTCCCTCTCAAGCAGTGCCACCCCTAGACGATGATGGGTGGCGGTGGTGGTCGC
This sequence comes from Aegilops bicornis, assembly GCA_021605145.1. NCBI lineage: Eukaryota > Viridiplantae > Streptophyta > Magnoliopsida > Poales > Poaceae > Aegilops > Aegilops bicornis. Next base: position 100,093 of record JAHIAL010000151.1, read on the forward strand.
GCGACTCCATGTGGGAGGGTCGTGGAAGCACCTATGTTGTGTGTGGGGGCGCAGTCCCGGAAAGGCCTAGCCCCAGTGGTGCCCGTCAGGACGCACATTGGCGGCTTCTGCTTCTTCTCGCGCAGGTTGGGTCCGCGTCTTGTGGGTGAGGCAACATTGGTGTGTCTGGAAGTGATGGTTTGGCGGAGGTAGGCAGGCAGTGGTCAGACTCAGGTCTCCACTCCGGTCGACGATGATGCTTAACTGTTTCACCTTTTGTTTTAAAATAAATGGTAATGAAAATAATACAGGTCCGCTTTTGCCCACCTTGGCCATGCATAAAAATAAGAACTCCCATAGAAAAGATATTCTAATACTAATAAAGATATTACAAATCGACCTATCATTTAAATGAATCATCGTATGCATAGAGCACTGGCACCTAATTATCTCAGTTTTTTATATGTTTAATCAATTGTTATTAAAGCGTAGGCATCTTCAGTCTCGATGTAGTTGAGAAGGTGAACAAAAAAATGACTTCCTTCAATTTATTTATTTTTTGCAAAAAGGCCTAGGATTATTGAGTACTAACACACGTCCATACAAACCCAATTTGTAAAAACAGGAATGCTTGTAAGGAAGTAGAAGAAAGAACCGTGAAAACGTTCAGCATTGTTTGGAGAGGAGCGATACTCTCGATGGTATTCCGAGCAAGGTATGGCAGATCCCAATGACGGTTCTTCTGCTCTGCAGAGAACCGGCTCAGTCGCCAACTAAGCCGCCGCACTCGCTTCGTCCTTATTTCTCTGACGATGAAATTGAACATGTCGTCGCCATCGCGCTCGCTTCATCCACAGAAAATGATTCCATGCACGTGAAAAGGTCGTCAGGTCTCATGTTGCATATCCCTATAGAAAACTGAAGAAAAACCAAACCTCCTGCACGCTCCATCCATACAACAATGCATGTGCGTGCGCAGGAGACATCCACGAAGAGAAGAGGTTATACACCAATGCACCGTTGTGTGTATCCTCCTGTTTTGTCCTATGTACTGCTGCCGGCAGCGCCGTAGGAATGGGCGTGTGGGCGCCTCACGCCGACACAGGTGGACGGGGACCCGAGCCCATGGACAACGTCGCCGTGTGCGAGAGCGCACCAGGTTGCCGTGGCTGGCCGCACGATGGCTCCTTGGTCGCCCTCGCCGTTGCGGTGTCCACGTCGTGACGCGTCTCGCAGCGCCATCCATGGCCTCTCGCCGCCATGCGCCCGCGATCGCCGCCGTGGCCTCCTGCGTCGTCTTGGCGCTTCGTCATGGCCTCCTGCCGCTGATCATCGTCGCCACTTGCCGGTCCGCTCTGTCCGGCCCGGTCTGGAGCGCCGCTGGTCTAGTCACGGAAAACAGGACTGCCAGGCTGGTCAGACCGGCACGGACCGTCTCCATCCTGATCTGATAACGCGTCGAATCGGAGACCGCGGCAACTCCGGTGTCCCAGACGGCAGCGACAGAGGTGGTGTGTGTAGCATGTCCTTTGCAGAGGCAAAGGCGGATAGTGCGAGGGATTAGAGAAGATATGTTTTCAGCCGAGGAATAACAGGAAGGGACGGCGACGTAGATAGGGAGGGCACAGGTAGGGATGAAGGGGCATGTTTCGACGCCGATGGCATCCGACGCGGGGTGGGAAGAGATCAATTAGGTTGAGTGGCTTTCTCTTTTAGCTGATACAAATATTTAGATGCTCCGCAACAAAAAGGATAATAATAATTAGATAACAATTATATATGGTATAGGAGTAATAATTATCGAAGATTTGGTGGAATGCTTGAGTGGAAGTTGCGAAGCAGACGTGAAAATTTTCGTCCGCCGTGGAGCGGTCCGCCAAGAATTGCTAATTGCACCCTTTGATATCTCATCAGATTAATCTGATCCGTTAGATTTCATTAATTTAGATGATCAAATGGTGATAATTAATCGGTGTACACTTAACGGGGTATTTAAAAAAAAGAAAATGTTTGCCTGTTTAATAGTAGTAGAGATAGTAGTAGAGATAGGTACGCGTACAACACAAGTAGGGGTTGGAGCAAGGAGATCGACAAAGGGCGCGAGCAGGGCTGCCTGAGAAATTCGGATCGAGAGGTTTGAGGGAGGACGGACAGCCCAAAGTGGAGGTCTCCAGCTTGGAGCAAGATCATGTAATTATTGTGTAATTATTAGATCATGGTAATTATTGCTAATTGATTATGATTATAATAGGCCCAGGTTGGTAAGTTTAGCATAATTATAATGGCGTAGATTATGGTAATTATTGGTAATTGATTTTGGTAAATGTTATTGGTAATTGATTTTGGTAAATGATATGATACAACATTGAGGCAATCCGGTCCATTGAGAGATGACAGATGTATGGCTGAGATGTAATGTTTCTGCCACAACTTGATTGTTTAATAGTACGTAGTAGTAGATTACAAGATTTGATCTGCAGCTTGTAGGCTAAGATAGTGAAAGTGTAGGTTGTAAGGTGTGCACTCGATGAAGAACATGATTCGTTGATGGCGTCGTATAATATGGTTACTATATTTTTCTTGCTAATATGCTTGCTTGGGGCTAGCTTTGATCTGCAGCTTCTATTCTAAGATGTACTTATAGCTTTGATTAGAGAGGTGACGCCTTCCTTTGTTGGATTTTAAGTAAAATGTGAACATGTCATCTAGGTTGACAGATGGTAGCTGCTATGCATTGTGCCTGATCAGGATCATTAGATGTGTCAGAGAAATTATTCTTCTTGCTTTGAACTGAAACGGTGTCCACAGATTGTGGTTGTGCAGATCATATATACCATTGTTGAGTGCAAACACACATTTGATAGCTGTGTCATAACCTACTTTTAGCCTTGTATAGGAAGATACTTGGATTATTTTTTTTGAATCACGGAAGATACTTGGATTGTTGCTGCTATGCAAACTATTTTTTTCCTGATGTGGATATGGTTTTTATCTTACCAAGTACTCTGAGTAATTTAGAGTAAAATGTGAATATAGTTTTCCGTGGATGCAGCTCGCTCCTTTTCCTAGTGGGCGAATAATAGTTTCACATTTTACAAAAATCATTTGATAACAAAACAAATGCAAAACAGTGGCTAAAATAGGAAATAAAAATGAATAAAAACTAAAACTACTCTGTGCACTTACGGCCTACTAGCTACATGAACCAGCCCAGTCCAACTTGGGCCATCCCCAACCTCGCTACAGGAGGCAGGGGGGTCGTGGCGGCCATTTTACTTTCCCGTTAGATAATTTGCGCCCCCTTGGAGGCTGCCGGGTGAGGCCGGGGCCATTTGTCATTGAGACACGACTGGTGCAAATCATCAAACCCCATGTAAAGTGGGGCAAATGATCCAATTCCGCCAGCATGGCCGCGCCATGTCATGCATGGCGGCCATCTGGCACACCACGACACCCTACAAAACGCCCGCCCCTCCCCACGAACCCTAGCCCGCTTTCCCCCTTGCCCTTGCGCGTTGCTCTCATCCTCAAGACGCACCCTTTAGCTCCACCATTGTCGCAGCTGTAGTCGTCCACGAGCCATGAGGATTTGTCCACGAGGCGTGCCGTCGTCGCCTTCGTCGAGTACCTCATCGAATCGAGGCAGGGGAGCCTCGTCCACATCGCCCCCGACCTTTCTTCCCCGACGACAACCACGGCTTCCTGGTGTCAATCTGCACTGCTCGGGCTACCCCCGGCCTCATCTCCTACTCCATTCAAACCACTGTGAGATCCCCGATGTCGATCTGCACTGCTCCGGCTACCCCCGGCCTCATCTCCTGCTCCGTTCAAACCATTGTGAGATCCCGCGTGATCCCCCCTTTACCTTGTTCGATTCCGTGCCGTAGCCACCTTTCCCGCGAGCCCAAGAACGACCATCCACCATGGCCTTGCTGTTAGAACAAATCTTGATTTTTTGTATCACAGGTGTAAGTGTAGTTTTGCATGTAGTTTAGTGGACCGAGTAGCTTGCCGTGTGACTATACGCAGGTAAGGCTGTAGGAGCTTGTTCAAGAGGGATACAAGGTGATATGCGGAGATGGTCGTATGCGATGCGACTTGGATGGCGCGATGCCGAGTACTGAGAGACGCGACGCAGTCGTGTGAGACGGCGTTGCATGAAGAAGTTCTGAAGCCCAGCGTTGTGGTCGGTGCTACCTAGCCGGGCACTTAGTTAGTCTGTTAGCACATGCATAGGAGTGGATAGGTGATGTGCATGCTGGCCAAGTCCGTGGCCGTTGTGGGGTGGTTGCGCAAGTGGTGGACATGGGATGCATGTAGGAGATTAGTTAGTACGTGACTTAAAGCATCTTCAGCCGTCCCAGGAAGGCCCCCAAGAGCACTTTTTCATTGCCGGCGGCCAAAAAAAAAACTCACTCGTACCCCACGACCTCAATTATCGCCGGATTTGGGCAAAAGTGTGGTCGGCGAACCCACCCCAAGCCCAAGATCCCGGGGGGCAGCTGGGGGGCACCAACGCTTTTTGTTTGCCATTTTGGCCCACTGCCGGTGACTTTCCCACACCAGGCCGGCCCCACCACGTCTTCTCTCTCCCACATTCTCTCTCGCCCTTTATCCCTTTCTCTCATCCCCTCCCTACCGCTCGTGCTCCCAATCCAGAGCGTCTCGGCGCCGTTGCCCCGATCCCCTTCGTCCCGGCGCTGCCAGCTGCAACCACACGCGCCCGCCCCTCTGCACCCACAGCGCCGCCCGGCCTCGGCCCTTTACCAGCGGTGCCACCGGCCACCTGTCTCCCTTGCCTCGTTGTCCATCGGCCCGGCCCGGCCCGCGGACTGGGTGGCGCGGCTGGCTCGCCAAACTCGGCGGCTTCGAGCACGAGTCCTTCTACCGGACGGGTCCCTCTCCTTGCTGCTTTCGACCCGCGGCGTTCCGGTGGGATCGATGTCGTGGTTCCGTGACATCGCGGCATGGACCCGATCGAGCTGCGGGCGTGCTCCCGACCTGCGCCTTCGAGCGGTACACCGCCAAGAAGTTTGTGTCCATCCTGCCGCCGCTGGAGGAGGCGGTCCTCGGCGGCGACGAGCATAAGAAGGTCGTGGCGCGGGCGTGCACCTGCTCTGGGGCGCAACGAGTGGAAATTTTTTCGCCCCTGATACGTCTCCAACATATCTACTTTTTCAAGCTCTTTTGCCCTTGTTTTGGACTCTAACTTGTATGATTTGAATGGAACTAACCTGGACTGACGCTGTTTTCAGCAGAATTGCCATGGTGTTATTTTTGTGCAGAATAAAAGTTCTCGGAATGACCTGAAACTTCACGGAGATAACTTTTGGAATTAATAAAAAATAGTGGCAAAAGAATCAACAACAGGGGGCCCACACCCTAGCCAGAAGGGTGGGGGCCCGCCCTGCGACCTTGTGGCCCCCCTGGACCTCCATCGACCTCAACTCCAACTCCATATATTCACTTTCGGGGAGAAAAAAACAGAGAGAAGGATTCATCGCGTTTTACGATATGGAGCCGCCGTCAGGCCCTGTTCTTCCTCAGGAGGGTAGATCTGGAGTCTGTTTTGGGCTCCGGAGAGGGGGGTTCGTCGCCATCGTCATCATCAACCATCCTCCATTACCAATTTCATGTTGCTCACCACCGTGCGTGAGTAATCCCATCGTAGGCTTGCTGGACCGTGATGGGTTGGATGAGATTTACCATGTAATCGAGTTAGTTTTGTTAGGGTTTGATCCCTAGTATCCACTATGTTCTAAGATTGATGTTGTTATGACTTTGTTATGCTTAATGCTTGTCACTAGGGTCCGAGTGCCATGATTTCAGATCTGAACCCTTTATGTTTTCATGAATATATTTGTGTTCTTGATCCTATCTTGCAAGTAATAGTCACCTACTACGTGTTGTGATCCGGCAACCCCGGAGTGACAATAGTCGGGACCACTCCCGGTGATGACCGTAGTTTGAGGAGTTCATGTATTCACTAAGTACTAATACTTTGGTCCGGTACTCTATTAAAAGGAGGTCTTAATATCCCTTATTTTCCAATAGGACCCCACTGCCATGGGAGGGTAGGACAAAAGATGTCATGCAAGTTCTTTTCCATAAGCACATATGACTATATTTGGAATACATGCCAACATTACATTGATGAATTGGAGCTAGTTTCGTGTCACCCTATGTTATAACCTTTGCATGATGAATGCCGTCCGACATAATTATCCATCATGGATCCATTGCCTACGAGCTTTTCACATATTGATCTTTACTCAGTTACTTTTTCGTTGCCCTTTGCTACAATTCCTACAATCTGCTACTATTACTTTTTGCCCTTTATTCTTGTTACTTCCATACTACTTTGCTGCTAAATACTTTGCTGCAGATATTAAGTCTTTCAGGTGTGGTTGAATTGACAACTCAGCTGCTAATACTCAAGCATATTCTTTGGCTCCCTTGTGTTGAATCAGTAAATTTGGGTTGAAAACTCTACCCTCGAAAATTGTTGCGATCCCCTATACTTGTGGGATATCAAGACCTTTTTATGGCGCTGTTGCCGGGGAGCATAGCTCTATTCTTTGAGTCACCTGGGATTTATATCTGTTGATCACTATGAGGAATCTGAAAGACAACAAAACCAAGATATATCCCTCAACTACGAGGGGAGGTAAGGAACTGCCATCTAGCTCCGCACTTGATTCTCCTTTTGTTTTGAGTAAACTTGTGACACCTACACATGCTATTGATTCCGATATGTCGCATGTTATTGATGATGCCACTTCTGCTATGCATGATGCTTACGATGAAACTACTTCTCTGCTTGATAATACTGGGCCACTAGGTGAATTTCTTGATGAACAATTTGCTAGGGTTAGAGAGAATGAAATTACTGAGACTGATGATATTATTGAAACTGATGATTATGATTCTCCCCCTATTATGAATTGCCTGTTGTTCCTGAGGGTTATGTTATGGATGAAGAAACTACTAGAGACTTCTTTGCTTGCAATGATAGAGAAGATCTTAATAAATTGTTAGCTAAGCTGAAAGAAAAATCTTTGAATGCTAGAATGAAATATGATCCCGCTTTTGCTACTTCACCTATCTTTGTTACTGATAAGGATTATGAATTCTCTGTCGATCCTGAGTTAATTACTTTGGTTGAAACTGATCCTTTTCATGGTTATGAATCTGAAACTGTTGTGGCACATCTTACTAAATTGAATGATATAGCCACCCTATTTGCTCATGAGGAAAAAAATTCGTTATTACTATATTCTTAAATTATTTCCTTTCTCATTAAAGGGTGATGCTAAGTTATGGTTCAATTTTCTTGCTCCTGGTTGTGTGCGTAGTCCCCAGGATATGATATACTACTTCTCTTAAAAATATCCCTGCTCATAAGAAACAAGCTGCTTTAAAGGAAATACTTAATTGTGTACAAATTGAAGAAGAGAGTCTCCCACAAGCTTGGGGGAGGCTTCTCCAATTACTTAATTCTTTGTCTGATCATCCTATCAAGAAAAATGAAATACTTGATATCTTTTATAATGGACTAACGATGTTTCGAGAGACCACCTGGATAGTTGTGCTAGTTGTGTTTTCTGGGAAAGAATTGTTGAGCAGGCTAAATTGCTATTGAATAATATATTGAGTAATGAAAATGATTGGGCACTTCCTGAACCAACTCCTAAGTCAACTCCGAAGAAAAGGGGTATTCTGTCTCTCAGTCCTGAAGATATGCAAGAGGCAAAGAAATCTATGAAACAAAAAGGTATTAAAAGTGAAGATGTTAAAAATCTACCGCCTATTGAGTAAATACATGGTCTTGATAACCCGACCACGGTAGTAGAGGTAAACTCTCTCCGTAGATTTGATGAAGGTGATATTCCTCATAATAAGTCCGCTAGTCAATGCTTTGATGAGTTTGATAATTTTATTGTTAAACAAGAAAAGTTCAATGCTTATGTTAGTAGACAATTGAAACGTAATGCTCACATGCTTGATCACTTGGCTAATTATATGAGTAGAACTGTTAATGATCTTAATCTTATTAGTAAACATGCTTCCATGGTTACAACTCAAGTAGAAGAAGTACTTAAAGCTCAAGATGATTTGCTTAATGATTTGAATAGTAAGAACAATGATAATGTTGTTAGGGTTATGACTAGAGGTGGTAAGATGACTCGGGAACCTTTGTATCCTGAGGGCCATCCTAAGAGAATTGAGAAAGATTCTCAGAGAACTAATACCGATGCACCTAGTCCTCGTACTAAAAGAAAAAGAAAACTGATAGGACTTTCCATGCTAGTGAACCTCCTGTAGACACATCTGAGAATCCCAATGATATTTCTATTTCTGATGCTGAGACAGAATCTGGTGATGAACATGAACCTAATGATAATGTTAATAATGATGCTCATGTTGATGCTCAACCTAGTAATGATAATGATGTAGAGATTGAACCCGCTGTTGATCTAGATAACCCACAATCAAAGAATCAACGTTATGATAAGAGAGATGTTGTTGCTAGAAAGCATGGTAAAGAAAGAGAACCATGGGTTCAAAAACCCATGCCCTTTCCTCCTAAGACATCCAGGAAAAAGGATGAAGAGGATTTTGAGTGCTTTGCTGAAATGATTAGACCTATCTTTTTGCGTATGCATTTGACTGATACGCTTAAAGTGCCTCCTTATTCTAAGTACATGAAAGATATTGTTACTAATAAAAGAAATATACTGGAAGCTGAAATTTCCACCATGCTTGCTAATTATACTTTTAAGGGTGGAATACCAAAGAAACTTGGAGATCCAGGAGTACCAACTATACCATGCTCCATTGAAAGAAATTATGTTAAAACTGCTTTATGTGATCTTGGAGCCGGTGTTAGTGTTATGCCTTTCTCTTTGTACTGTAGACTTGAATTGAATAAGTTGAGACCTACTAAAATTTCTTTGCAAACGGCTGATAAATCAACTGCTATACCCGTCGGTATTTGTGAGGATGTGCCTGTTGTGGTTGCAAACATTATTATCTTAACGAACTTTGTTATTCTTGATATTCGAGGCGATAGTATGTCGATTATCCTTGGTAGACCCTTTTTGAATACTGCAGAGGCTGTTATTGATTGCAACAAAGGCAATGCCACTTTTCATGTTAATGGTAACGAGCATACGGTACACTTTCCGAAGAAACAACCTCAACTTCATAGTATCAATTCTATTGGAAAAATTTCAACTATTATAATTGGAGGTTTTGAGTTCCCTTTACCTACTACCAAAAAGAAATATGATATTCTTATTGTTGGAGAAATGCATATCCCCATTGAGGTAACCTAGTGTTATTCGAAAATTCTCCGGTTTCATGTCGCTCGGAAGAGGTTTATTAATAAGACTTGATCAACCTTGTTAATGTATTCCTTTTGATGGGCATGAGATGGATGAATTTAGAAAGCACAACTCTTTGTACCCATCCTTTACTTTCTGTTATTTAGTTTAAATAAAACAAAAATATTATTTTACATGCATTTTCCGAATTATCCTTGTAATAAGAAAATGTCCGAAAATAAAAGTTCTACAACTTGTCGGCGTCACGAACAGGGGTCCCCAGACTTGCACACTGCGGTCCACGGTGTAGCTCCACCAACGGCCCCGTATGGCCCATCTTCATCAGCTAACACTCAAAACCCTCGCGAGGGGCCAAGCCTCGTGAGGCGGACGACGTAAGACCCCCTCGTGGGCGGCCTCACCAGGCTATCTCGCGAGGGGCGGAGAGATCAAGGCGAGGGGCACCTCGCGGGGTTCTGTGATGCAAGCCATGACGACCAAGGCCGAGTGAGGCGCTAAGCGCCTTGATGTCCTCGTTTCCTCTTTGGTGCTAAAGAGGCAGGCGCAGGCAAGGAGTCCCGAGGCATCCGCCAAAGGTTTCCATATCGGTGCAACAAGATCAAGACCAGCAGGACGGCATGACGGATGTCACCGTGGAGCCTAGGACGGCATCACCACCAGAGCCTTTGGCAGGCGAAGACCACCTTTAGTCAGGATAACTTGTACTGGTTGTCCCCCTTCGGATTTGGCCGTTGTTGGATCCCTTCCCGCCTAACATTTGGGGAGAGGACCAGGGCCTCTATAAATAGGACTAGCCATCACCACAGTAGGGGCAACTGAGCTGGGATCGGATCCATTCCATCCTCACACACACAAGCCCACTCGAAGACAAGAGCACCTCTCCTTAGGAGGCTTTTCTTCCCTTGTACTTGTTCAACCTCAGCCCAAGAGGCAATCCAGCACACCACACTAGAGTAGGGTATTACACCACATCGGTGGCCCGAACCAGTATAAACACTGTGTCCCTTGTTCTGCGAGTTCGACATGATGAGCCTTGAGATCGCGGTGAGGGCTTGAGCTAGGGGGAAGGGAGATCTTCGCGCTCACCCCAGAGTTTGAACCTTAAGGGTTGTGCCGAAACCCGAAATCTGACATTTGGCGCGCCAGGTAGGGGTGCGCCGAAGCTTTCCTTCCGCTGATCCACGTTCCGCCGCTCCACCGCATCCATGGCAGACACGCGTCGAGTCCGCGCCGAGCGCCGGGCCGCCATCGTGGCCCGTGTCGCTCAGACGGCCCCTATCGGTGGGCCTCCCCGTCGTTCTCCGTCGCCCGCCGCCAACGCCGCCACCGGCCCGGCGGGAAACGAGCAGCAAGCGTCCTCGCTGCACCCCTTTGTGCGGCGGGACGGCCGCACCGCTACTCCATCGCTAACTCAGTCGGCTCATCGACTCACGCTCGTCGCGCACCCACGGACGCGCAGGCCGCGCTGCTCATGGCACGCGAGCTCCTGCGCTACCGCCCGGTCGACGACCTCTATGAGGACTGGTTGGACCTCTCCCGCACCGTCCCTCTCACTGCCTCGCCCTCCGCCAGCTGCGGGCGACGTAGCTCACGGAGCACCTCCACCACCTCCGCACCAAGACAGTGCCCTGGCGCCAAGGTGCGCGGCCCCCCGGCGCGACCCACCGTGCCGGGCGCCCGCGCGAGAAGAAGGAAGCTGCCAAGAGGTTCCCCGGCCGCAAGAAAACGCTCCTGCGCTCCCAGCGCCACCACGACAAGACCGCACGCTGCCTGCGGCGGCGGTGCGCCGGACATCAAGGGCAGGCTCCGCCTCTGCAAAGGGCCTCGGTGGCCACAGCAGGCTGCCGCGCCTTCACTCCAGAGCTGCGTAGCGTCGTCTGGCCAGACAAGTTCAAGCCAGACCTGCCTCCTCGCCATGATGGCACCCCCGAGCCTGCGGAGTTCTTGCAGCTCTACGAGCTGAGCATCGAGGCGGCCAACGGCGACGAGAAAGTCATGGTGAACTGGTTCCCCATGGCTCTCAAAGATGGTGCTCGCTCGTGGCTCCTGAACTTACCCCCGGGGTTGATCTCCTCCTGGGGTGAGATGTGCGACCGCTTCGTCGCCAACTTCCAGGGCACACGCGACCCCCCTCCGGCCGCGGGTGACCTGCGCCGCATCAAGCAACAACTAGGAGAGACCTTGCAGAAGTACATCCAGCGCTTCAACAGTGTTCGTCTCAAGATCCCCAAGGTGACGGACGAGGCCATCATTTCGGTGTTTTCCGATGGCGTCCAGAGCTTGCCATCCACGAGGAGCTATGCACGGCTCTAGAGCTGTTCAACATGGCGACCAAGTGCGCAAGAGCTGAGGAAGGGCGCCTTTCCCTCCTCGACCTCCCTGCTACCGACCCAGAGGAGAAGAAAGCCAAGGCCAAGGACGTGAAGCGCAAGGGGGTGGCCTTGCTCACGACGGAGCCAGACACGAAGCGCGGCCAGGACCACCCCGAGTCGTCCAAGAGTAGCCGTTTGTTCTGCGCCTTCCAGAATGTGCATAGCCACAACACCAACGACTGTCAAGAGCTCAGGGCCGTTCGAGATGGGCGCTTGGCCGACGCCCAAGCGCAACAACCGGGTCTACGGCCGAGGAGGGGGACGAGGCAGATGGCGCTGGGACGATCGCGGCCCCCGCCAGGAGTGGCGCGACCGGCCTCGTGAGGACCGCTGGCAGGACCAGCCTCGTGAGGGCGCATGGAGGGACCAGCCTCGCGAGGACCGCCCTCAGGGCAATGCTGGTTCCCTCCTCTGCCGCCACTGCCAAGACGGAACGACGACCACCATCAGGATGAGGGGGCTGGGGGCTTCCAGGAACCACGCGCTATCGCCTGCATCTTGGGTAGAGCTCAGGCCCCAGCATCCCAGCGCGTATTCAAGCAGTTTGCTCGCGAGGTGAATGCAGCCCTTCCCAGGCTCGAGGCCACGCGCCCGCTCAGGTGGTCCAAGTGCGCCATCACCTTCAGCTCAATGGATCAGCTCAAATGCGCGGCCACGGTGGGCGCCCTCATGATGCTCTACTCACCCGTCATCAGGAACGTACAAGTCACCAAGACCCTCATCGACGGCGGCACAGGACTTAATGTCGTGTCCGTCGAGACATTCGACAACCTCCAAGTGCCATACGATCAGCTACAGCCTACCAAGCCCTTCTCAGGAGTGACCGACGGCTCCACCACCCCGATAGGGCAAGTCCGCCTCCCTGTCACCTTCGGCCAGCGCTACAACTACTGCATCGAGCTTATCGACTTCGACGTCGCCCACATCCGTCTGTCGTCCAATGCTATCCTCGGGTATCCAGCCCTGGCCAAGTTCATGGCAGTGACCCTCCACGGCTACAACGTCCTCAAGATGCGGGGAAGCGGCGGAATCATCATAGTCCCCTGCGAAGAAATAGATGTGGTGTGCTCCCTGGAGCGCGCCTTCCAAGCCGCAACAATCGAAGACCCCGACAACAAGGGCGTGTAGTACCCTCCTGAGGCCATCCCCAAGAAGAAGAAGCAACTACTCCATACAGGGCCTCAGGGGAGCGGCATCTATAACAGCGCCACCTCAGGATCAGCGCCCGCACCTGGGGCGCCTCCCTCCCTCGCATAGGAAGGCACGCCCGGCGCCCTCCTCGAGGCTGCGCTCGGGGCTCTCTTTGGAGGGCCTCGAGACCTAGCCAATGTCACGAGGGAGGTGCTCGGGCACCATGTCGAGGCGTGCTTTGCCGCACGCTTCCCTCAAGGGGGCGCAGGGCGAGGAGCGCCTAGTGCTCAGGAGTTCATCACCAAGACCACTCAGGAGCTACAGGATGCAACAGCCATGCGCGGTGACTACCACCCACCACCGGGCGCAGCTCCCCATCCCAGCGAGGACGGCGGGCTGTGCGTCTGCGTCGACATCCCAGGGCTCAACCAGGCCGCATCTCAGGAGCGTTTTTGGCCTTCGCGCATTGGGTGTTGCGAGGGCCCACCTCACAGCTATGTTCACATGCCATTCGGCCTGCCGAGCATGGCAGCCACCTTCCAGCGCAACCTACGGAGCATCTTGGCAGCTCAGGAGCCCAGGCACACGCAGTCCTGGCGGAGATGGAGATGGTCCTCAAGGAACCACCCGAGCCCCCAAAGCCTCCCGAGGCTCAGGGCACAGGTTGCTCATGAGGAGCGACTCCTTCATCACGCGTCTTCGGCTACTTCAACACTCCTCCGACAATGGAACCAGGTGACATTTTCCAAGTTTATTCAGTTGGGAGCGCCCCTCGGGCTGCATTATCCCCAGGTCGCACGGGCCTGCCCCTGCGGCATGTATCCTTTTACATCTTTAGCTTACTCTATTGGGGGCGCCCCTCGGGCTGCATCATCCCCAGGCCGCTCGGGTCCGACTCAGTGGCATGTATAGTTCTCGCACCTATCTAAGCTAGTTCGCTTCCTCTCATGAGTTATCCATGGTTATCACTACTTTGCACAGCACGCCGATCTTTGTGAGGGTCGTACGCCCTTGCAAGCCCACCCACGACCACCTCATGATCGAGGACTGGCATGGCGTCTGTAAGGGTCCGTCCCTGCAACGTTGATAAATCCAAGAGGCTGAGCTCTGGCTCGCGGGCCTGCCCCGTGCACATCACCTCCCGTGGCCCTTGGTGCCTTGTTCTCGCGCGAGCCAATTGTGGATGGGCAGGCCAGGGCGCGCGGCCCGGCGCCTCGCCACCACGGGAACCGCGCGCTGATTGTCTTTCTTCAGCATCCTTCGCAAGAGAAGACTAGGCACGGCGCATGTGCTTGGGTCCGTCCCTTCAGCGTCGATAAACCCAACGGTCGAGCTCTGTCTGGCGGGCCGGCCCCGTTCACGTCACCTCCTAGGGTCATTGGTGCTTGGCCTTCTCATGTGATAGCCTCAGGAGATTCACTCGGCGCAGGTTGCCTAACCATCTCGCAGGACCACCACAGTCATCAAGAACCTAGACCAGGCACAACCCGCCTTGAGGTAGGGCCTCGTGAGTCCCCTCTAGCCCTGCCGTGCAAGCCACATGTCAGGGCGGGGCTGTACACGTCCCAGGGGCTCCACTCAAAGGGAGCCCTCACCTACACACCAGTGGAAGCACCATGCTCCGCGCTGGCAGTCGACACGGCCGAGGAGCAGTTATGCCCGTGCAAGTGCTGAAGCACTATGTTCCGCGCTGGTGATAAACAACTGAGGGCGGCCCCATGGCCGTATCAACCTCAGGGAGCCTCTGAGCTTGGTGTCTGGCCTCATCACAACACCTTCCCCGGGAGAGTTGCGCGAGGGGGCTGGGCACGGGGGCTGCGCTCGGGTCGCACCGAAGCGTACGCCACCCTGCCAGGTCCCTCGGACCTGGTCGCCGCGCGCCCTCTGGCCGGAGCCTCGGCGAGGGAAAAGGTATGAAGGTCGTTTGAGCGTCAAGGGGGACTCCTGAGCATCGCGACTCTGGAGCCTAACTGGCCACGTAGCCCCTCACCCCTTGGTCTCGTCCTGGTGATCCGGACGACCCAACGGCGGCTGAGGTATGCGCGGGGTCGGGCCCTGCCGACGTAGAACACTAGACCTACTCCTGCGTCTCCTTCCTGTAAGCTGTTTGCGCGTCAAGGGGGACTCCTGAGCATCGCGACTCAGGAGCCTAACTGGCCACGTAGCCCCTCACCCCTTGGTCTCGTCTTGGTGATCCGGACGACCCAACAACGACTGGGGTATGCGCGGGGTCGGGCTCTGCCGACGTAGAACATAAAGCAAATAGGAAGGAAATCGCGGAACTCAAATAAATATTGCAAGACATATTGTTCTCCAAATACCAAGCATAAGTTTAACGCCTCCACGAGGCATGGTACGTGTTGCAGAAGCAAAGCAAGGAAAGGAGTTGATATTCCCCAAGTGCAGGGAATCATCATAGCAATTCCCAATGGTGGAAGTGATATGTATGGAGTGTCGAGCCCACAAGAAGCTAAAGGTAAGATCAATATTCTCTCAAGTCCTATCTGTCACTGATACGACTCTACGTACACCGAGCGTTTGCTTCCAACTAGAAACGAGAAATAAAACTACGTTGCGGGTATGAAGAGGATAACTTTGCATGGTATCGGAAAGCTAAAATATAAAAGTAGGTGCTATTATCATAAAGTTAGAATATATTACTAAATACTATAAATAGCGAGTGTAGAATAATTATGGGTCGGTGTGCGGAATTATCCTAGGCAATTGTTAACAAGACCGGTAGTCGTCATTGCAATCTCAGATGAGGGAGACGCATAAGCTAACATACTTTCTCTTCTTGGAACATATGCACTTATGAGTGGAACTCTAGCAAGCATCCGCAACTACTAAAGATCATTAAGGTAAAACCCAAGCATAGAATTAAAGCATCAAGTCCCCTTTATCCCATACGCAACAACCCCCTTACTCGGGTTAATGTACATCACTCAAGCAACCCACTATAAGCGAATCATAAGCGTGTTGCAACACCCTACAGGGGAATCCCTCACGCTTGCACGACCTGAGAGGGCACAATAGGACAACACCAAAATAAAACATACAACTCATACCAATCTAGATCATCAATCAACCCAAAGACAAAGGATATCTACTCAAAACATCATAGGATGGCAACACATCATTGGATCATAGTATGTGGCATAAAGCACCATGTTCAAGTAGGGATTACAGCGGGTGCGGGAGAGTGGACCACGTAAAAGAGATGACGATGGTGATGATGATGGTGATGTTGATGAAGACGATCACCGCGATGATGATTCCCCTCCCGATGGCACTCTGGCGCCACCGAGAGAGGAGGAGAGGTTCTCCCCCTTGTGCTTCCTCCTCCATGGCCTCCCCCTAGATGGGGAGAGGTTCTCCCTCTGGTCCTCGGCTTTCATGGCGATGATGGCCCCCCTCCGGCAGGTGCTAGAGAGGGCCTAGATTGATTTCTCATGGCTACAGAGGCTTGCGGTGGCGGAGCTTCCGATCTAGGTTATTTTATGGAGGTTTCTGTATTTATAGGAATTTTTGGCGTAGGTCTCACGTCAGGGGGGGGGGTCTCCGAGTCGTCCACGAGACAGGGGCCCACGCCCAGGGGGTTGGGCGCGCCACCCACCCTTGTGGACAGCCTGGGACTCTTCTGGCCCAACTCTTTTACTCCGGGGGCTTCTTTTGGTCCATCAAAAATTGGCATGTCAATTGGACTTCGTTTTGTATTCCTTTTCAGCAATACTCAAAAACAAGGAAAAAACAGAAACTGGCACTGGGCTCTAGGTTAATAGGTTAGTCCCAAAAATCATATAGAATAGCATATAAATGCATATAAAACATCTAAGATGGATAATATAATAGCATGAATACTTCATAAATTATAGATACATTGGAGACGTATCAACATCCCCAAGCTTAATTCCTGCTCGTCCTCGAGTAAGTAAATGATAAAAGAAATAATTTATGAAGTGTGAATGCTTGCAGGTGCACAAGTTTGATCAATGATAATTTCAATCACCTTTTCTAGCATCATTATATGTCATAACAGTAGCTCATCTCATAAAACTTTTCATGATCGAGTAACAAGCTATTCACATGTTAAAGTATAGATCATAAACTTTCTTGAAAACTAACAAACGGTGCTCTTAGTCATCAAACAATTGCAACTCATCTTATTTTCGGGAAGGGTCTATGTAAGAGCTTTGATTCAGCAAACACAACATACTCAACTATCATTTAATCTTTCACAATTGCTAACACTCATGTGATATTTATGGGTTCAAAGTTTTAATGGGACCACGAGAGAAAGATAGGGGCTTATAGTTTAGCCTCCTAACCTTTTACCTCAAGGGTAATGTCAACAATAATAATTTATGAAAACCTACATCCAAGTGGATATATATATATATATCCGGATCACTCCAACACAAAGTGCTTGCCAAAGGAAAAAGTGTAAAAAGGAAAGGTGAAAATCACCATGACTCTTGTATAAGGGTAGAAGGTAAAAGTAAAAGATAGGCCATTCGCAGAGGAAAGCGAGAGGTTGTCATGCACTTTTATCGTTGGATGCACAAAATCTTAATGCAAAAGAACGTCACTTTATATTGCCGCTTGTGATAAAGACCTTTATTATGCAGTCCATCGCTTTTATTTCTTCCCTACAAGTTCGTATAAAGCTTATTTTTTTCGCACGGCAATTTTTTTTGCATGCACCGATGACAACTTACTTGAAGGATCTTACTCAATCCATATGTAGGTATGGTGGACTCTCATGGCAAAACTGGTTTAAGGGATGTTTAGAAGCATAAGTAGTATTTCCACTTGGTGCAAAGAATTTGGCTAGCATGAGAGGGAAAGGCAAGCCCAACATGTTGGATGATCCAAGACAATATAACGTTTCGGATATAGGAAAACATAACCCATTAAGTTGTCTTCCTTGTCCAACATCAACCTTTTAGCATGTCATATTTTAATGAGTGCTCACGATTACAAAAGATGTCCAAGATAGTATATTTATATGTGAAATCTCTCTTCCTTCAATATTCTTTCATGAATTGTTCAAGTGACCAATTCTACATTTGCTAACTTCAATAAGTTTACTACCTATACTTATTCTGTGTGAAGTCATTACTCCCGTGGTATAAGCATATGAAACATATATAAATTCAGATTTATGATATTCAATTCATTCAACCATTTACTCATAGGATATCGTGAAACACGTGAGTAAATGGCAAACTACTCCACAAAGATATAAGTGAAGAACACTGAGTAGTCAAATAATTAACTAGCCATGGGAGGATTCTTTTTCCTTCAAGATTTCAGATCCAATGATTTTATTCAAAAAGCAAGTAAAATTGAAAACACACTCCAAGCAAAACACATATCATGTGACGAATAAAAATATAGCTCCGAGTAAGGTATACCGATAGTTTTGAAGACGAAAGAGGGGATGCCTTCCGGGGCATCCCCAAGCTTAGGCGCTTGATTCTTCCTTGAATATCACCTTGGGGTGCCTTGGGCATCCCCAAGCTTAGATATTCCACTCCTTATTCTCCTCATATCGATATCTCACCCAAAGCTTGAAAACTTCAATCACACAAAACTTAACAGAACTTACGTGAGATAGGTTAGTATGATAAAGAGTAAACCATTCACTTTGGTACTGTGAAAGACAAGGTTCATAATTGTTCTCACACAATGCCTACTGTACCATATCATTTCTACAATTTATATTGAGAAATATAAGCCATTGAAACTAGAAAACAAGCAAACTATGCAATGAAAGCAGAATCTGTCAGAAACAGAACAGTCTGTAATGATCTAAACATAAACCGTACTTCTGATACTCCAAAAGTTATGATATAAACTGGTGGACGTGGAATTTGTCTATTAATCTTCTGCAAAAGAATCAACTCAAAATCACTCTTACGTAAAATATGACAGCTAATCTCGTGAGCGCAAAGTTTCTGTTTTTTACAGCAAGATTACATTAACTTTCACCCAAGTCTTCGTAAAGGTCTTACTTGGCACTTTATGGAAACAAAAGCTATAAAACATGATTACTAAAGTATATTAATCACGTAAACACACAAAAACAGTAAGGGTAAATATTGGGTTGTCTTCCAACAAGCGCTTTTCTTTAATGCCTTTTAAATTTGGGCATGATGATTTCAATGATGCTCACATAGAAGATAAGAACTGAAACATAAAGAGAGCATCATGAATAATATGACTAGCACATTTAAATCTATCCCTCTTCCTATGCCTAGGGATTTTGTGAACACATAATTTATAGGAACAAGAATCAACTAGCATAGGAAGGCAAAACAAATATACCTTCAAAACTTTAAGCACATAGAGAGGAAACTTGATATTATTGCAACTCTTACAAGCATATATTCCTCCCTCATAATAACTTTCAGTAGCATCATGAATGAATTCAACAATATAACCCTCACATAAATCATTCTTTTCATGATCTACAAGCATAGAAATTTTCTACTCTCCACATAAGCAAAATTCTTCTCATTAGGAATAGTGGGATCACTAATTCCTAAAGTTGACACTCTTCAAAACACGCTTTAGATGATAGTATTATTCATACTCCAAAAGATATAAGTGAAGTTCATGGAGCATTCTACAATTAATATAGACTAACCAATATCCAAGCTCAAAATATATAAGTGAAGCACACGAAGCATTCTATAAAACCATATTCAAAAGATTTAAGTGAAGCACAAAGAGCAATTCTATAAGATCATACTTAAAAGATATAAGTGAAGCACCAAGAAGCATTCTATAAATCAACGAAGGGATATCTCATACTAGCATGGTTCTTAAAGAAAAAAGAAAAACACAAGGGACACAAATCATGTGAACAAAACAAAAACCAACGTATACCGATAATTGTTGAAGAAGAAAGATGGGATGCCAACCGGGACATCCCCAAGCTTAGATGCTTGAGTATCCTTGAAATATTTACTTGGGGTGCCTTGGGCATCCCCAAGATTGAACTCTCGCCTCTCTTTATTCTTCTCATATTGATAGCTCCTCGATCTTTGAACAGTTCATCCACACAAACTTAACAAAAACTTTGTGAGATCCGTTAGTATACTAAAGCAAATCACTACCTTTAGGTACAGTTGCAAACTCATTCCAATTTCATATTATAACTATATCTACTGTATTCCAACTTCACCATGGTTCATACCCCCCGATACTACCCATAGATACATCAAAATAAGCGAACAACATATAGAAAACAGAATATGTCAAATACATGACAGTCTGTAATAATCTGTAAGTTTAGTATACTTCTGTAACTCCAAAAATTCTAAAACAAATATGAAAATTTAAAAAAATTGTACATGAGTAATGTGAAAAAAGTTTCAGATCCATTTGACTTTCCAGTAATAAAATGTAAATTCTGCGCTTCTGACCAAATTTTCTATTTTTGTCTTGAACAAAGTAAACAAGCAATCTAATCATCCTAAAACCAAAGCTTGGCACATTATTTTTATAATACGATGGATATATACAAGGGATAATTATTTTCAGAGAAGCTTCCATGAATTTTTTACATTGTTTCCATGAGCATGAACACAAGTGTTCAAGGTCGACCCTCACTTCTCCAATGCATAACCTTCCAATCACTTCTCTTATTGAAAAACTTTTTACACATGAGAGGCAAGTAATTTTTTTTTGTATTTTCATTATTAATTTCTTTTGTATGTTTCATCCACAACTAAACAGAAAAAAAAGGAAAAACAAAATCTACTAAGTGAAGAAAGCAAACAAGCACACATGAGAATATCAACCCCACGCTATTGCTCCCCGGCAACGGCGCCAGAAAAGAGCTTGATAATCCCCAAGTGCAGGGAATCGTCGTAGCAATTCCCAATGGTGGAAGTGATAAGTATGGAGTGTCGAACCCACAAGGAGCTAAAGGTAAGATCAATATTCTCTCAAGTCCTATCTGCCACTTATACGACTCTACGTACACCGAGCGTTTGCTTCCAACTAGAAACGAGAAATAAAACTACGTTGCGGGTATGAAGAGGATAACTTTGCATGGTATTGGAAAGCTAAAATTTAAAAGTAGGTGATGTTATCATAAATTTAGAATATATTACTAAATATTATAAATAGCGAGTGTGGAATAATGATGAGTCGGTGTGCAGAATTATCCTAGACAATTGTTAACAAGACCGGTAGTCGTCATTGCAATTTCATATGAGGGAGAGGCATAAGCTAACATACTTTATCTTCTTGGATCATATGCACTTATGATTGGAACTCTACCAACCATCCGCAACTACTAAAGATCATTAAGGTAAAACCCAACCATAGCATTAAAGCATCAAGTCCCCTTTATCCCATACGCAACAACCCCTTACTCGGGTTTATGCTTACATCACTCAAGCAACCCACTATAAGCGAATCATAAACATATTGCAACACCCTACAGCAGAATCCCTCACGCTTACTTGGCGACACGGAGGGCACAATAGGACAGCACCAAAATAAAACATACAACTCATACCAATCTAGATCATCAATCAACCCAAAGACAAAGGATATCTACTCAAAACATCATAGGATGGCAACACATCATTGGATCATAATATGTGGCATAAATGTGATGCCCCCGATTTAACAGTACACTAATCATGCACGCATAAGCGTGTACGATCAAGATCGAGGACTCACGGGAAGATATCACAACACAACTCTAAAAACATAAATAAGTCATACAAGCATCATAATACAAGCCGGGGCCTCGAGGGCTCGAATACAAGTGCTCGATCATAGGCGAGTCAGCGGAAGCAACAATATCTGAGTAAAGACATAAGCTAAACAAGTTTGCCTTAAGAAGGTTAGCACAAAGCTGGAATACAGATCGAAGAGGCGCATGCCTCCTGCACAGGATCCTCCTAAACTACTCACAGTGGGTAAATCGTGACACTGCACATAGTAGTAGTCACCTCCGGTGTAGTAGGAGTCGTCGTCGACGGTGGCGTCTGGCTCCTGGGCTCCAGCACCTGGTTGCGACAACCAGGTAGAATGGAAAGGGGGAAAAGAGGGAGAAAAGTAACCGTGAGTACTCATCCAAAGTACTCGCAAGCAAGGATCTACACTACATATGCATGGGTATCTGTGTAAAGGGGAAATATCGGTGGACTGAACTGCAGAATGCCAGAATAAGGGGGGATAGCTAGTCCTGTCGAAGACTATGCTTCACGCCACCTCCATCTTGCAGCATATAGAACAGAGTAGATGGTAAGTTCACCAAGTAGCATCGCATAGCATAAACCTACCCGGCGATCCCCTCCTCGTCCCCACTGTTGAGAAGCGATCACGGGTTATATCTGGCACTTGGAAGGGTGTGTTTTATTAAGTATCCGGTTCTAGTTGTCATAAGGTCAAGGTACAACTCCAAGTCGTCCTGTTACCGAAGATCACGGCTATTCGAATAGATAAACTTCCCTCCAGGGGTGCACCACATAACCCAACACGCTTGATCCCATTTGGCCGGACACACTTTCTTGGGTCATGCCCGGCCTCGGAAGATCAACACGTCGCAGCCCACCTAGGCCAGCAGAGAGGTCAGCGCCGGTCTAAACCTAAGCGCCACGAAGTGCAGGCCCATCGCCCTTAGCACACACCTGCGTTCTTGAAGCAGCGGAAGCAGAACTAGCCCCCTTAATACAAGAGCAGGCTTACGTTCCAATCCGGCGCGCGCCGCTCAGTCGCTGACGTCAAGAAGGCTTCGGCTGATACCACGACGTCGAGTGCTTATAACTTTCCCACGTAGTTGGTTAGTGCGTATAGACCAAATGGCCAGACTCAGATCAAATACCAAGATCTCGCTAAGCATGTTAATGATGTAATCACGGACACCGACCAGGGCCAGGCCCACCTCTCTCCTAGGTGGTCTCAACCTGCCCTGTCGCTCCGCCTCAAAGTAACAGTCGGGGGCCGTCGGGAACCCAGGCCCACCTCTACCGGGATGGAGCCACCTGCCCCTTGACCCCATCTCCGAGCAGTATCATAAGTAATGTAACATTATAAAGTATATAGCATATGCCGCGATCACCTCCGAGGATCATGACCCGATAGTATAGCATGGCGGGGCGGACAAGAATGTAGGGCCAGCGATGGAATACGAGCATCCTATACTAAGAATTTAGGATTGCAGGTCAGGATAACAATTGTAGCAACAATGATAGGCTATGCAGCAGAATAGGATTAACCGAAAGCAGTAACATGCTACACTACTCTAGTGCAAGCAGTATAGAGAAGAATAGGCGATATCTGGTGATCAAGGGGGGGGGGGCTTGCCCGGTTGCTCTGGCAAGAGAAGGGTTAAATCGTCGATGTAGTCGATCCACGAAGTACCGGCAGCGGTCTCGGGGTCTACCAGAAAAAAGTAGCGGAGGAACACAATAAATAACAGAGCAATCAAAGCATCACAAAGCATAACATGGCAAACGCGGTGCTAGATGTGCCCTAACGCGGTAGGAGATGATACCGGCGAAGTGGGGAAACATCTGGGAAAGTATCCTCGGTGTTTCGCGTTTTCGGACAGATGAACCGGAGGGGGGAAAGTTGCTTGTTCACTATGCTGTGGATGTGTGGCGGACGAACGGATTGCTTATCCGGATTCATCTCGTCGTTCTGAGCAACTTTCATGTACAAAGTTTTTCCATCCGAGCTACGGTTTATTTTATATTAATTTTTAAAGTTTTAAATCATTTTCTAGAATTAACAGAATTAATTTAATACTAAAATACATTTACGGCGTCGGCCACGGCGTCGTGATCAACTCGATCGATTGGCCGGGTCAAAGCTGTGGCGTGGGTACTCTTGTCATTGACTAAGACTAATTAAACGAGTTAATTAGTTTCATTAGTAATTAGGTCAACCTAACTAAGATTAATTAAGTTAATTAATTAATATTTTATTATTTATTCTTTTTAATCTCTTTTCTTAATAAAACATAGGCGTGGGGCCCCTAGTCGGTGGCTATGGGGGAGGCTAACAGGCTGAGCCTTTGAGCACCCGGGCGAGCAGGCGGCGGCCTGACAGGGATGGCGGAGGCAGACGAGGCAGCGGCCCGCGTGTGCTAAAGGGAGGCGGCTGTGGCGGCGTCTTGTGAGCTTGGCATGAGTGGCAGCTGACCTTGAAACAGCGTAGCCAGACAGCTACTGTGGCCAATGGTAGGGGAGGTGGTCTTGTGATCGAGTGCGAGGCGAGAAATGGCGGGCCGAGCGTGGCTTCGGCCAAGGCGGCCATGGGCAGGGACGAGGGGAGCCAGGCGCGCCCTCGGGCGATAGTAGGCGTGGGCGGCGTGGGGCGTCCGTGGCCAGGCGGGCTTGAGCAGCGGTAGGAGCAGCGATGGTGGCTGCGGGAAAACGCGAGGGAGCAGCAGCAGGTCCACGGCGGCGCGTGGTCGCAGCCCGATGGCGTCTTGGCGGATGATGGGAAGAAGCGCGGTGATGGGCGCGAGAACCTGATCGGGGCGGTGCCATGGCGTGCAGGACAGGAAGAGAGGAGAGGTGTGGCCCTCACCGTGCGATCTTGAATGCAGGCGGCGAGGCTCGATGATGCGAGTCGGAGAGGAGGGCGAGGCGACATTCGGCGGCGGTGGCGGCAGCGATCCGGGAAGGAGCAGCTCGATCCAGCGAGGCGGGGTCCCGAGCTCCGTCGTCCATGTAGTCGACAAAAGGCGGAGGCGGTGCTCCGGCCTTGATCTGGCGGCGAAGGTGGGCGTCGAAGCGAGAGGCGATGGGGTCGGCTGACGAAGTCGAGCGCCATTGCCCGATCCGAGAAAAGGTGGGGAAGCGGGGAGCGAGAGGTAGAGGCGAGTGAGGGGATTTGCTAGGGTGAGGTGGGGGGGAAGGCCATATGGCCAGGGAGACCGCGATGATGGGCGGCCTAGTGAAGCTGGTTGGGCCGTGGCGAGGAAGAAGAAGGGGGGCTTTATTTTGTTTTGTCTTTTGTTCATTTTTCTATCTGTGTTATTTATTTTAGTTAGCAAACCGTTTACAAAAGTATAACCCCAGCTCCTAAATTAGCAAAATAACATAGGCCACTTCCTCAACAAACTTAGTGGCCAAATGAATTAGTTTAATATTTATTTAGTAATTAAAAGCATTTAAATAATTGTTTTGCCGCGGTTTTTATCTACTATCGTGCATTTAAATATTTTATAAAGACTTGGTTTATTCACCAATATTACTTATGAATTATTTGGCACATCCCGAACATTATAGTTTTAATATTTGAAAACCTTTATGGTGACTTGATTTTGAATTTGAATTTGAGTCGGTTTCGAACCAACGTGAGTTTAACAACAGTAATCGTGGTGACGTGGCATCATTAGCGGAGGGTTACTGTAGCGTGAATATCCGGGCATCACAATTCTCCTCCACTACAAGAAATCTCATCCCGAGATTTAAGAGGCGTAAGGGAGGAGGTTCTGGTTATGAAATTCTAGCGAGTGTTCTCAGTCTTAGTTGCTCTTCTTGAAGAAGTTGATCCATTACGTTGATGTCTTCATTTCTTTGCTTTAGATCATCATGATGAAGTCGTCATCCTTTCTTCGGGAACTCCATCGTACTTACGAAAGAATAAAGGGGGGGCATTCCGGGAGAACGGACCTCTGCAAGGTTGACTAACTGGTCGATAACATCGGGGAAGGTGACGGAAAGTAACTCTCGAATTGAAACTTAAGAAAATATCGAGAGTAAGGTACGAAGGTACAATAAGAGGTTCCAAGCGGATAGATAGTTGCTCGAAGTCTGAACCAGAGTGAGAAAGGGGTTCAGAGCAGCGAGAGTAAGTATTGCGTGTGATACCAGAAAAGAGCACTAGGAAGGTGGCCCGTGAATTACATACGAGGCCACACACAAGGAATAACTTGGGAAACTAGGGGTGTACAGGAGAGTCAGGTTTCGATCCTGTGGGCTGTGGAGTTATGGGCCCACCATGTGGTTAAAAGTAGGAAGGCGTTGACATCTTGCACGGTCATGATAGCAAGACATGTCAGGGGGTAGCCTATTAGTTATGTTGGCAACAATGTCGGTACTAAGGGCGAGGGATGAAGAGAACCATTTTCCTGCTCGTTGAACGAGGCGGGCCAATAGGCAAAGTTCTCGTCCATCGGTGGCTACCAGAATGTCATCAACAATAGTAACTCGGTCTTACTGACAGAGTTGTACACCGAGATGTTTACATAAGCAGTGAATTATTACTGCTTAGATCATATAGATCACAAGAAAGGTTAAACCAAACAATGGAAAGGAAAATATGGTTATCAGATTAAACAGGACAATGGAAAGTAAAATGTGTTTAAACACATATTTCAGGGGTATATCCTTCCCAAGGTGTCGGTGTACTAGAGTAGGGGTACCGTAGTATCCCAAACTTCGTGCCGCAGGCGATTCTGACACCCGTGGCAAGGCTTGCCTAGTGACCGCCAAGGTCCTCCGTGGTTCCTTTGGAGCCATTCAAGAACAAAGTATTTAAGCCAAGGAGACAAGGCCCCGGCAAGAGGAGCTTGCCGGGAAGGCCACTCGAGGCACGCAGAAGACAAGACCCCGGCAAGAGGAGCTTGCCGGGAAGGCTCGGTGAGCGACAAGCTTCCGGACGCGACAAGGATTCAGTCGCGGCAAGGCGTTTGTCGCGGCAAGCACTCTTTATCTCCGCTCCAACTCATCCACCAACGTGTCGCCATGGGACCATTCGGTAGCAGCGTGTCAAGAAACTGTCTTGACGGCCGGAGAAAGCGTTAAGCGGCAGCAGCAGGATTGCCGTCGTGGCGAACGGTGGCGCTCCTGACGGTCCCTGTTGCACTGTTTAAGCGACATGGACGGGCATTTAATGCTTTTGTCCCTTGCCGTCAGAGTTAGGTAGAATACACTGTACAAAGTAGTTGTACCAACCGCAACTCATTTTCCCTTTTTGCCCTTGTCTACGTTGCCACCTGTTGGAGCCCCCTTGAGCATATAAAAGGAGGCCCATGCGCAACGTAGAGGGGGTTCGACTCATTCGAAACCAGAGACACTCACGCTAGGTCTTGTAGCTCTCAGCGCTCCCTAGCAAGAACACAACATAATCAAACAGGCAGCAGTAGGAGTATTATCTCTCCGGAGAGCTCCGAAGCTGGGTAAACTGCTCGTGTGCCGCCTCGATCTGCTCTTCGTCGACCTCCGCCCCCACCGAACCGAAAGGGGCTCGGTCCGCCCGGTCCCATAGGTGTTAAGTGGGTTACGATCAGCTTCCCGACATCTTTGGCGCGCCCGGTAGAGGCGTCGAGGCTGTGTGAATCTGATCCAACATTCACCACGAGCAACATCTTCATCATCTTCATCAACATGCCACCGAAGAAGAAGGCTTGGCGGCGTGAGCCGATCACGTTGATCCCGCCACCACCGGAGCAAATGGGTGGTGGGGTAGACGCCAGCGGAAGAAGCGAGGCGTCGGCGAGGGAGCTCATGGCGCTGCCAAGTCCAAGGACAAGGCCGCGCAGACCTCGGCATCCGTACCGCACCACGCCCATCTCGGGAGGCCGCAGGACCCGGCAAGCGTCATGGTATTCATAGTACCATCGCTCGTTGGATCAAGATCGAGCTGGTGGATCCGAGGCCCTCAAGACCAGCTTGCACTGCGCCGACATCTTTGGCGCCAAGCGAAACGCGATCGCTGGGCGGGAATCTTGCTCCTTCTAACATAGTTAGAAGTCCGAGCATATCCCGCTCCTCGCACTGTTCGCCATTGCCACCCACCACTCCAGCGGAAGCCTTGGCGAGAGCTCAACTGCTCCTAGACTACCCTCCAACAGTCGACAAAGTCAACGAATGGAGGGCCACCATCCATAGTCTCATGGCTTTGCCAACGGTGACGCTCCGCGGCAACCAAATACATCGCTGCCGCGGCAAGATGACAAGGCACGAGCCGGTGGCGACGAAACCTGTGGGGGTGCAACCACCATGCACTCTCCACCCAGAAGGCCAAGATCACCAACTCGTCGGATCCACCCTAACAACGACTCCACCGCATCAACGGATCCACGAGCTCGCCGTGATCAGCGCCAAGTTCTTGAGAGCGGCAACAAGAAGGCGCTCGAACTTCGCATCGGCGCCGAAGAAAGCGGCGGCGTCAATCCGACCAGTAGCGCTGGGCCTCTGTCGATATGCATGCGCCGAAGGAACCAGGAGACTTGCCGTCTGTGATAGGTTGCCCTGCGTTCACTCATGAGCTGCGGCAAGTCGATGGCCCATCAAGAAGAATTTCAAGCGGGCGTGCGGAGAAGTATGATGGCTGGGCGCATCCGTCGAATTCCTCGGCATCTACACCATCGCGGTGCAAGCTGCGAAGCGAGGCGACAAGATCCTCGCCAACTACTTCCCACTAGTACTCAAGCCCAATGTCGAGATCTTGGCTCATGCACTTGCCGGACAGCTCCATATCCTCTTGGGCAGATCTATGCCATCGGTTTGTCGGCGCCTTCACGGTGACCACAAGCCTCATGGCCAAGAGGCGACCTTCATCTGCCGCCCGGAAGGAAGGAGAGTCCCTGCGCAAGTTCATCCAGAGATTCAGATCGTGTGCACTACAACATCCCGGATGTCCACCCTGCCGCGGTGATCGGTAGCGTTTCATCAAAACGTCGCGGAACCGCGGGATGAGGAAGAGATGGCGATGTGCAAAGTCAAGGACGTCGGTGAGCTGTATGCCTTGGCCGACAAGTGTCTTGGCGTGTTGAAGAAGGGAGAGACTCCGGGAGAGAATCTGAAGCGAGGATCTGATAGTGAGGAGACCGCCCCGGTGAAGAAGAGCCGACGACGGAACAACAGAAGGAAGAAGAGTAAAGAGGTGCTAGTTGTCGAGCAGTCCGGCAACGGTGGTGCCGCCAAGAAAGCCAAAGTTGGTGGCTCCGGCAAGGAGGTTGCCGCTGGCACCGATTGCCCGACTGTGGCGACGCCGACAAGCGAGACAGCTCCAACAAGCGATCTTGCAAGATCCACCGCACCAAGGGCCACGACCTCGAGCTGCAAGAAGGTCGAGCAGCTTGTTGAAGCAACGAAGGCTGAAATCTGGCGGCGACAAGGAGAAGGCCGAGGAAGGTCTTTGGGGAGTTAGCAAGAAGCGACCCGGCGGGGAGGACGCCGTGGCAAGGCCAAGCAGCGGCAGAGACAGACCTCCCAGCGGCGCGACAAGGATGAAAGGCGGCAGCGACAATGAAGACATGGAAGGCAGCGAGATCGATGGCGGGGAGTTCCAGAAAGCCACAGAGGTCCTCTGCGTTGACGGCGGTGCTTCTCTGCATACTTCACACCGCCAACTCAAGCAATGGATGCGGGAAGTTAATGCAGCAGAACCATCCATAGAGTCATGCAAGCCTCTGAAATGGTCCAGCACACCTATCATCTTTGATATTGAGGACCACCCTGATCGCATAACTGCGGTCGGGTGCTTGCCGATGTTGGTCTCACCAACTATCCGCAACCTCAAGGTCACCAAGATGCTAGTTGGCCAGCGGGGCCGGCTTAAACCTGATCTCCTCCGCGGTGCTCCGGAAGCTTCGGATCCACGGCGGCAAGCTCGAAGAGGCGGCACATTCGAGGAATCAACCGGGAAGGAGCAAGCCGAAGGGGAAGATCACGTTGCCGGTAACATTTGGCAGTGAGCTCAACTTCAGGACTGAGAGGGTCACATTCGACGTTGCTGATTTTCCATTGCCTTACAATGGGATACTTGGCCGTCCAGCACTCGCCAAGTTCATGGAAGCCTCTCATTATGCATACAACTTGCTCAAGATGCCAGGCCCGATAAGTGTTATTTCTGTCCATGGCGACAAGAAGGATGCCCTTATCTGCGCCGACAAGATTTACCGGGAGGCAGCAGGTACCAGAATAGCAAGTCACTTGCCGCTGAAGCTCCCGGGGGGAAGAAGAAAGCCAAGACCAAGTCCGGCAAGAGCTCTGATGCCCACTCCGGCAAGCGCACCTCTTTGGAGTGCTGCGCTACCGTCGAGGACGCACCATCGAGCTCCACCGGCAAGTGCAAGAAGACGATGGCAGCTCCACCAAAGACCAAGAAGGTGCCCGCCAAGGAGGACGGCACTGGTGGTACCTTCACCATCAGTGCCACTCTTGACCCTAAATAGTACGGCGCGCTCGTTGCTTTCCTGTGAGCGAAACGTCGGCGTGTTTGCATGGCAACCGTCGACATCCCGGTGTTCCCGGAAAGTAATTGAGCATCACCTAGCTGTCTGTCCTCATCGCGGCCCATCAAGCGAAGAAAGTCGGGAAGCGAGCGTTGGAGCACCAAGAATTCATTGCGAAGAGATCAAGAAATTGGAAGCAGCGAGGCCTTGTCGGAGGAGTGCTCCATCCTACGTGGTTGGCCAATCCTATGGTTATGCATAAGGCAAATGGGAAATGGAGACTTTGTATCGACTTCACGGATGTTAATAAAGCTTGTCCCAAAGACCCATTTCCCTTGCGGCGCATCGACCAGATTGTTGACTCCACGGCTGGATGTGATTTGCTTTCATTTCTTGATGCATACTCGAGATATCATCAGATCTTCATGGCGAGAAGAGGATGAGGATAAAACCGCATTCATCACCCCATGTGGCACATCTTTGTTTTGTATGGATGCCTTTTGGGCTAAAGAATGCTTTGGTTCAACGTTTGCAAGAGTAGTCCATGGCGCTTTTGAGCCACAAATGCACAGAAATGTAGAAGCCTACATGGATGACATAGTGGTCAAAAGCAAGGACGAACAACTCTGGTTCAAGATCTAGATGAGACTTTTGCAAATTTGCGCCAAGATCAACCTCAAGCTCAACCCGAGAAGTGCGTGTTGAGTCCCTTCCGGCAAGCTTCTCGGGTTCTTAAATGTCTCGATGGGGAATTGAAGCCAATCGACAAGATCAAGGCCATTGAGCAGATTGAAGCACCAAAAGCGCGTCAAGGATGTCACGAAGACTTGCGGTTCGTAGCTGCTCTCAGCAGGTTTATCTCTAGATCTGCTTGGCCGCATACTGCCATTTTTCAAGATTTTGAAAAAGGCAGGTCCAATGAAATGGACTCCCGAAGCGGAGGCTGCGCTGTAGGACTTAAAGAGGTACCTGTCTTCCACTCCAATACTTGTCGCACCTAAGCCACAAGAGAAGTTGCTGCTGTATATAGCGGCAACCAATCAAGTGGTTAGTGCTGAGTTAGTAGCGGAAAGGGAGGCAGATGATGAGCTGGCAACCATGGCAAATGCATCCAGCGACAAGCAGGGGGCATCACCGACAAGCTCTGGTCTCGACAAAGATGGATCTGCGCAGGAGCATGAGAAGATACAGAAAAGGATGGTGCAGCGCCCAGTGTACTTTGTCAGTTCCCTTCTCTGAGGGGCTAGGTCAAGGTACTACGGTGTCTGAAAGTGCTTTCGGCCTCCTCATGGCCTCGAGAAAGCTGCGCCATTATTTCCAAGCACATGAGATAACAGTCGTCACTCGCTTTCCCTGAAGAGGATATTGCAAAATCCGGAAGCAGCAGGCAGGATTGTCGGTGGGCCTTTGGAATTGTCAAGCTTTGGCCTCAAGTTTGAAAGCACATCAACTATCCAAAAGCGAGCCTTTGGCAGAGTTTATAAGCGGAATGGATGCCAACACAAGGCGAAGAAATTCGAGGCGAGCATCCCCGTCAAGGAAGCGAGGAAAAGAGTGGCTGATGTACTTTGATGGTGCCTTCTCGCTCCAAAGGCGCCCGGTCGTCGCGTCTTGCTTATCGCGCATGCCGGAGAGCACCTCAAGTACATAGTCCGGATGCACTTTCCCAAGGAGCAAGCAACAAACAATACATCAGAGTGTGAAGGTTTGCTTGCCGGTCTCAGGATTGCGGTAGACCTTGGGATCAAGAAGCTCATTGTCAGGGGTGACTCGCAACTTGTCGTCCGCCAAGTAAACAAAGATTATCAAAGTCCGTTGATGGAAGCCTACGTTGATGAAGTGAGAAAGCTAGAAGAGCACTTTGACGGCCTGCAGATGGAACATGTTCCAAGAGCTCAGAATGATATTCTTGATGGCTGTCAAAGTCGCCTCCTCAAGTTACACAATGGAGCCGAGGATTTTGTGCTCAAGCTAACTCGATAGCCAATAACGCCATCAAGCTGGATGAACAAAGAAGAGGAAGTTGATTTACGGTGACTACTTCCGGCCGAGCTCCCGAAGCCGCCCGCGAGTCCCCAAGTTCAACACCAAAAAATCTTTGAGGCGATGCTGCTCAGACAAGCCCTAGGGTTTTGCCGTTGAAGCGGATGCTCCCGACAAGTTTTGCTCCGGCAAGCTTGCAGGGAACATCAAGCTCGGCGAGCAGCGAGTTCTTACCGTAGAAGCGGATGTTCCCACGGCACCCTATGTGCCTTTAGTCCTTGTTGTCGAGCCACAAGCTCCGGCATGGGCACAGATTGTCCATTTCCTCCACAGGAGAACTTCCGAAGAGCAAGAAGAAAGCGGAAAGAGTAGCCCGGCGGTCAAGTATGTACCAGTTTAGTCGACGACCTGCTGTAAAGAAGAAGACTCAACGGTGTGAAATTGAAGTGTATTCACGGGAAGATGGACGAAGCTGTTGGCGAAGATACGAGAGGCATATGTGGTCACCACATTGGCGCAAGAGCACTTGCCGACAAAGCTTTTCGGCAAGGTTTCTTCTGGCGACAGCCCTCCGGATGCAAGCGCACAAGTAACCAAGTGTGAAGTGTGCGGTTCCATTCCAAGCAGATACACCAGCCAGCTCAAGCTCTCCGGGCGATCCCTTTATCACGGCCATTTTCGGTGCAGGGGCTCGACATTCTCGGCCCCTTTCCCGGTAGCCGGGGCTTTGAGTACTTATGCGTTGCAATCGACAAGTTCACAAAGTGGCGGAAGTGGAAGCGATGAGGAAGGTGGCAACCGCGATCGGCCGATCAAGTTCTTTAGGTCGATTGTTTGCCGTTTTGGAGTTCCTAGCGGGATCATCACCGACAACGACACACAATTCACGAGCCGCACCTTCATGCAGTACGTCCAAGATGTTGGCGCCAAAGTCTGCTTCGCTTCTGTTGCTCACCCGAGAAGCAACGGTCAAGCGGAGAGGGCAAATGCTGAAGTGTTGCGCGGGCTCAAGACCAGAACTTTCGACAGGCTGCACAAGTCTGCGGAAGAAAGCTGGATTGAGGAGCTGCGGTGGTTCTTTGGTCGATCGGAATGACGCCAAATCGAGCCTTTGGCGAGACACCTTCGCTCCTAGTCTATGGGCGAGGCGGTTCTCCCCACGGAACTCATATTCGGGTCACCTCGAGTGCTCGCTTATGATGAGCTTGAGCAAGAGCAGCTGCGACAAGATGTGCCGCTGCTCCTTGAGGAGGACCATCTTGAAATTTCTTTGTCTGAGCTGCTCGTTACCCGACAAGCTTTGCGCCGCTACCATAAGCGGAAAAGTTAACGCCGAAGTCTCGAGGAAAGGCGACCTTGTTCTTGGCGCATTCAGTCCACCAAGAATTCCAACAAGTTGGCGCCAAAGTGGGAAGGCCCTTATCGGGTGAAAGCGAGTCACTAGGCTTTGGCGCTGTCATGCCTTGAGACCGAAGATGGCGTTCGGTGAGCAACTCCTAGAACATTGAACATCTTCATAAGTTTTACCCGTAGAAGCGCGGTTCTTGGAACCTGTTACAGCAACCACCTTTTATACAAGTCTTGCCCGATGTTGCATGTAATCCTTTGTACAAAGCGAGCGCGAGACCCGTGCATAAGTAAAACTCATGTGTTGTGTGCAACTTGTCAACTTCATGCTTTCATCATATTATTGCATCGTTATCGACATTTTGTGCAGCATCCACACCGATAAGCAATAACGAGCCACAAGGCTCCATAACTTTATTTTCTCTTCTTTCTCTTTCTCAAAGAAAGGAAGGTTCCCTCGCACACAAGTTAACCAGGGGGGAAGGAGAAGATAATGCCGTGGACCAAGCGTTGCTCGAGGAATATAACTTAAGATAATGCCGTGGACCAAGCGTTGCTCGAGGAAGTTTCACCTTATCGGGAAGCAAACGACAGAAAAGCTAAGTTGCCAAAGTTTGAGCAATCATTTTTTAAATATTTAAGTTATATTCCTCGAACGATAGTACTTTGTATGGAAAAGCATGTCTTGGCGGAGGAACCAACTTCGTGGCTGGTCGGCGCCCTTACTTTGTTTGAGTCCGCTCAACAACGTAAGTGAGCTGCAACTAGTTGCGACAAGGTTGCTTGTCGGAGCGGCACCGCCAGCGAGGCTGTGACGTTCACTTTTCGGCTTCATGACAAAGGTGCCCACGTCGACAAGTTCCCTAAAAGCGTAAGGCACAAACATACAAACGAAGGAATCAAGTAAAGGAAATAACATTGCAATCACTGCCCAAGATAGAGTTATATTACAAAATAGTTTATCGCAGATCTAATAAATTGTTCTCCTAAACATGATCAGCAGCGACAAGGGAAAGATAAAATTGGCGGCCTAATCTCTGTGATGCGCCATCAACCCGCTTGATCTTGCCCACCTTGTCCACAATGGAGTGCGACAAGGGCTTTGGCGCCTCCACATCGACATCCGTGGCGAGGGATCTGAAACACGCCCGGTGAGGTTGAGGCCTGGATTGCGGAAGGCCACCTTCATCAACACCTTCTGGAGAGCTCCCGCGTAGATCTGGCGCGATTCCTCGGCCAGCTGTTTTGGGATCTCTTCCCGGAGTCGCTGGAGAGCCTTCACCACGCCCTTGAAGAACAAGCTGAGCTTGGCGCTGGGTTGGAGGCGCTCGTCGGAAGAGTATCCAAGATCCACCATCCCCAGCTCCGTCAGTTCCGTGTCGATGGCGGCGGCGATATTCACAAGACCCTCGGTCCAGTGCATAACGTTCTCTCTGAAGGTGTTCTGGGCGGTTGTGGCACTCGTCAGCAGCTCCTCGTCGGTCTTGATCTTCTCCAACAAGGCCACCTCCCGCTCCTTGGCGCCGTCCAGCGTCTGCATCAAGGTGGTCAGCTTCAGCTCAAGATCCTCCTTGGAGTCCTTGGTGGCGTCGAGCTCCTTGCTCCTCTCGGCGAGACGGCCCTGCAGCTCGCCAAGAGTGTAGGCGTCCTTCTCGCGCTCGTGCTTAAGCGCAGCAAGCTCCTCGCCGCTCTTCTGGAGGTTGGCCTCCAGCTGCGTCTGCTCGTCTCCAACTCTTTCTTGGCGGCCTCGGCAGCTCTGGCGGCGTCCTTTGCTTCCTTGAGAGCTCCGCCAATTGATTGCTTCAGCAGCAAGCTCTTCTTCATAGCTGTCAAGATTGATCTTCCGCTGCGCCAACTTCGCCTTCTTGCGCGAGACGGCTTCTCGGCGGCAAGCCGCATGCTCCTCGACCTCGGCCTTCTCAAGAATGAAGGCTGTGCGCTCTTCAATGAAGTCGCTCCGCTCTTACCTTTCGTTAGGAGAGCTTCTTGGTTGGAGCCCGGAGCTCTTCTGCGCGCTTCTCCATGTCTGCTCCCGCCCTCGCGACAAGTGCTTCCGGGATTCCAACTTGGCTTGTCGGGCGCGGTAAGCGGCGGCGGCTTCGCGGCTCCTCCTCGGACTTCGCCCCTTCTTTGCTGCTTGGCGCGTCGACCAACGACAGCCAATGAGGCGAGCAGCTCTTCGTCGAAGGTCTCTCCCTCGACCGGCGATCACAGGCTCGGCGCCCGGGAGCTTGATGAAGATGCCATCGCCCGACCTTCAAGTAGCCGCCGGGCTGGGGCTCCTCGGTCTGGCGCCCTTGGCAGCGAAAGGATCGGCGGCGGTGTAGCGCCCGGCGCTCCTGCGACCTCGAAGTCGTCGATCTGATCGCGGACCCCTCGCCCGGCTTCTGCGGCGGCAGCCTGGCGGCCTCTTGACCAGCGGGCTCGTCCACGCGGTTTCCTCCTCGGCGGCAATGGCGTCGTCGGTGTTGTTGCAGCGTCCTCCTCGCCGGCGACCTCAGTCTCCATCGGCTCTGCGACGGATGGATCTATCGACAAGACAAAGAAAGAACAGTCAAGCAAATGTTCAAAAAGAAAAACAGAAGAAAAAGAACCCAAGGGAAATTTTCACGCAAGAGAATTACCTGCGATGGGATCTGCAGCCATGGTCTCGACCAGGAGGATCACGGTCTTTGTCCCTACGCGGAGAAGTCTCCCTTGCGGAGGCAGCTCCCTTGCCGGAGAATCCTCCCTTGTCGGCGTAGTCGAAGCAGATGGTATTTCGGGAGCGGCTTCCGGGCACTCCTGACGAGGCTGCTCTGCTCCTACACAAACCAACAGTCAGATATCAACAAAGAAGGAGCACCCATGCACACCTAACGATGAAAGTAAACCGCATACTTACGGCTGGGGGCTGTCTTTGGGGCTGCTGAGGAAGGTTGCGGGTCCGGCAAGGAGGGTCTCGAGCCAGCGCTCCTGTTGCCATGGGGATCGTCCTCGATGGCGACCACGGGGTCTTAGCTCTCTTGACGCTCTACGGGCCAGCGTCACGAAAAGGAAAGAGTTGAGAATGAAGCAAGTCGGACACAAGACAAAGCAACAAATTGAAGAATTACAAATGCTGGCGACAAGATCTTACTCTTCTTCTTCCTCGGGCTGGCGCGGAGAGGTCGGTCAGTTCACCTCCGGTGCGGCAATTTGGAAGAGTAGGCTCCCTCGGGCGCTTGGCGGAGTGCGAGGCTGCGGCCCCGAAGACCCGCTCCGGTTATTTGCGGCGGCGTGAGGTGCTCCAGCGGCTTGATGATTGCAGCGGTGGAAGCGCGTCAGCGGCAACCTGACGGCTGTTGGCCCGTCTGCCACCCCGCCACTTCCCCGGCCTTGCGGAGACGCCTTCTTGGTGGAGCTGTGGGCTCCGCTCGTGGCAAGCTACTTGAAGGTGTGGAGGCGCCTTGGCAGGCTCGCTCGGCTCAACCCGGGCTCGGCCTGCTCCTCCTCGCCCGGCAAGCTCCTCTCGATCGACAAGGCTTGCCGCCTGCTGCCTCCGCCTCCTCCACGGTGAATCCAGATTACGCCCGGTAGCGGCTCTGCCGCCTCCTCCAACCTGAGTGGCGATACTGCGCATCTAAATGCGTCGGTGGTGTCGCGGTGAGCCTCTTACGCTTTCGTCGGGCGGATCGGCACTTCCTCCAAGCTGTCGAAGAACTGCGCGGGCGGCGTCGTCCGCGAGCTCTTGCCAGGTTGGAGCGATCCTATCTTGAATCGCTGTGGCATCATTACGCGGATGCGGTCGGCGAAGAGTTGTTGCACAATGGGACGACTTCCCTCGGCAACCTAAACCACTCAGGGTGATCGGGGTCGTGCTTGAACAGCTCCAGCAGCATCGCATCCAACTCCAAGACGGTGAAATTGAAGTTGAGGCCTGGGCGCAGCCTCATTATGTCCGCTGCATTTCAACTCCCAAGCAGGTCTCCTCCTCTCCTGCAAGAAGCGTCTGTGGCGAAGGAAATCTGCGCCAAGCTGCGCCTACGGTGAAGTCCGGCAAGCCTAAAAGCGCGAGATCCGGAATGTGGCGATCTTCAATCTAGCATCCTCCAGCGTAAGTTGCTCCAATCATTGCAGCGTACTATTGGGGTTTGGCGCTGGGCGGTGAATAGCTCTGGGTTCTCCTCTCGATCCGGCACCGGTCAGTCCTCCACTCCTCCCACTTGCTCACAGCTCTCCTTCCGAGATAGGCCTCCTTCTTGCCGATTCTCGAGATCCAGGCGATCCCTCCGGCAAGAGGCTCTCCTCTCTCTACTCGAGGCATGAATAAATGGCGGAAGAGGGCTACGTTTGGGTGGACTCCGACAAAGTTTTCGCAGAGATGGGCGAAAACTGCCATGGTCAGGACAACATTGGGGGTGAAATCAAGGAGGCGAAACCCGTAGGTGTTCATGATATCGCAGAAGAATTCAGAGAAGGGAGGCGAGCCCGCAATAGAAGAAGCCTTGAAGAAGGGGTACCGCTCGGAACCAACTACGATCTGCGGTGAGAGTACCTTCATGCTGGATCGCTCAGCGTCTCCGTCGACCGAGAAGAGGTAGTACCATTCCCTCGGCTCCTTGGCGGCAAGCTGAGGGAAGATGGCCCGCTCCTTCCTTGGCGCTTGCGAGCCGTTCGCGCCTCGGCCGACTTCACGCCCTTCCCTTGTCGGCTTTCGGACCATGGCGAAGGTGGTGGGGAGACCGACGGTGTTTGTGAGGCTGGTGGCGATGGGGGGCGGAGCGCTGCTCTCTACAGACTAGGGAAGAGGAGGGGAGCAGCGGTGGTTTTCAAGATTAGACAGCAAATGGCAAGGTGGGCGAACCGCCCCTGTTTCCCCTGTTTATAAGGAGGGAGAGGGGGCGGATGTTCCACTTTGCCGAATAAAGTAACCCCCCACGATCTCTCCCGGCGCCCACGTTCGGCGCGTGCCGATTCGTGGGGGCGTGGTGGAGTCGAGCAAGATGCAGGCGTGATCTGGGCAGCAGCGTGCCCGTGCCTTTGTTTTGGGCACAGCCCAACAGCGCTCGGCTTGCCGTGTGTAACCCGAGCCGAAAACTCTGTCGGTGTACTAGGTAGGGGTACCCTAGTATCCCGAACTTCGTGCCTGAGCGATTCTGACACCAGCGGCAAGGCTTGCCTAGTGACCGCCAAGGTCCTCCGTGGTTCCTTTGGAGCCATTCAAGAACAAAGTATTTAAGCCAAGGAGACAAGGCCCGGCAAGAGGGCTTGCCGGGAAGAATACTCGAGGCACGCGAAGACAAGACCCGGCAAGAGGAGCTTGCGGGAAGGCTCGATGGCGACAAGCTTCCGGACGCGACAAGGATTCAGCAGCGGCAAAGGCGTTTGTCGCGGCGAGCACTCTTTATCTCCGCTCCAACTCATCCCACCAGCGATAGCCAGCCATGGGACCATTCGGTAGCGGCGTGTCGAAGATTGTCTGACCCGGCGGAGAGCAGCGATGTGGCGGCTGACAGGATTTCCATCGTGGCGAGCGGTGGCGCTCTGACGGTCCACTGTTGCCTTTGTTTAAGCGACATGGGCCGGGCATTTAATGCTTTTGTCCCTTGCCGTCGAGTTAGGTAGAATACAACGTACAAAGTAGTTGTACCAACGCAACTCATTTTCCCTTTTGCCCTTGTCTACGTTGCCACCTGTTGGAGCCCCCTTGAGCATATAAAAGGAGGCCCATGCATAGCGTGGGGGGTTCGACTCATTGAAACCGGAGACACTCACGCTAGGTCTTGTAGCTCTCGGCGCTCCCTAGCAAGAACACAACATAATCAAGCGAGGCAGCAGTAGGAGTATTATCTCTCCGGAGAGCTCGAAGCTGGAGTAAAGCTGCTTTCGTGTGCCGCCTCGATCTGCTCTTCGTCGACCTCCGCCCCCACCGAACCGAAAGGGGCTCGGTCCGCCCGGTCCCATAGGTGTTAAGTGGAGTTACGATCGGCTTCCCGACACAAGGATAAGCAGAGCATGATATCCATGATAGGCGAGAAAGTAGAAAACCCTTTAGATAAGGGAGAAACTTCATGACATTACCCATACAGCGGTGTTTGGATAATTGATAAAGAAAATTTAGCATTGTGCTTCAAATGTTCTTATTGAAAATCGGAGTACCAGTGACATGCTTCGAGATAGAATTGACAAGGTCTTCCAGCAAAGGTCAGACTCTGGATACACGAAGGATCCATCAGGATCAACTTGTAGAATAAGTCTTACAATTTCCTCATGAAAGAATCCGATAACCTTGCAGAAAAGGAAACTATAACACTAGGTGCTCCAGCCAGGTGTGCTAGGCATGACATCACCTTACCCAGTCATGTAAAGATGTTATAACTCCCTGGTAATATGTTCCAATCATCATATCTGACCGAGATCCATAAATGATTGTTGTTAGGATAACTCAGACTCAGGATGTCTGAGAAGAAAGGTGCAACACAAATTGACGAGATGACATTGTAAGATTCTAGGAAAATGAACTATGGAAGCGAGTTCCGAAACAAGAGTTCGTCATTTTACCAAGGAGAGGCTGAGGAGGTGGCTGATGGACTCAGCGACAATTCAATGAGATTTCTAAAAGATGGATTTCCACAATTATGTGAACAAGGAGTTAACATTAGTCAGATCAAATGATATAATGATGTATGCTCGAGGAAAACATACACAATTTAACAATGATAGAAGGGTGCACCCGGAAATCTGGACTAGGTAGCACGATCAATGTTTGAATGATGATTCAATAAGCAATAGACTTAGAATGAAACTATCGACCATTCACTTCAAGCAATATGATTGCTAGAAG
Organism: Aegilops bicornis; assembly: GCA_021605145.1. NCBI lineage: Eukaryota > Viridiplantae > Streptophyta > Magnoliopsida > Poales > Poaceae > Aegilops > Aegilops bicornis. The sequence goes on from JAHIAL010000151.1 coordinate 140,224, forward strand.
TTTTGAATTTACACAACATAGTTCAATTTTCCGTATTCCGGTTAGAAAGAACACGGGTACCAAGAAAGAATGGTGAGGGTGAGAAGTATCACTATACCAAGAATTCTTAAGAGGTGGTGAAATTCTTACGACATTCTTGACATAAAAGATGGTAATACTCCAAGGTAGAATCATAATATAAGTTGGATAGAAAGGAACTATAGGTGCAACACAAAACATGAACAAGTTTTGTGTAGCCGAGATGAATCAAGAATTTTGTCGATGTTAATACAAATCATCTCGGGGGCAAGGATGGTATTTCTCATCATGAATTGACGCACAACTTGGAAGAAGTCAAATTGTTGAAAATGATCCACGACAAATTTGTCGAGAGGTTTCAAGAAAGATGTAATCGATCGTGACGACATCAAGCCGGGGGAATGGTGAAGCAAAGGTTATTATAACCCACGGATAAGATGCCACCTCGAATTCAGAATTGTCTCTCAAGACATACAAAATGATCTTTGAAAGTCGATGTAATCTTAGAAACCTTTGTTGGAATTGTGTCCCGGAGATGAAGGACATAGGTAGAATCTTCAAGCGATCGACTGGCAGCGATGATGTAGTCAATCATTTGGGAATGACATGATCGAGTACAACTCGTAAGCAATGAAGATTACTAAGAGTTGTTGAATCGCGGTCTGAGACTCAATTCAGTTTTGGTGTCTTTGAGTGTTTAATAACTTCGAGCCCATGAAAATTTGAATCAGTGAGAATGTAGTACTTGATGAAGAACTCATAAGTAGTTATGCAGTTCCGTGATAATCTCAAGATACCAGGGGGTAATACTCGACGACAGATCAAAGTAGAGGTTGAACTAGGGTATTGCTCTACAGAAGACAAGTGTTTAATCTTGCATGAGAAATGGTATTTAAAGGAGAACATGATCGGAACCACGATTGCAAAAGGCCAGATCCCAGATATAAGATGAACTTATACCAAGGGAATAATTAATTTAAGAAAATCTTTAATGATAAGATCTACATCGTGTCCATGGGCATGAACACAAAGTTCAAGGTCGACTCCCACTTCTCCAATGCATAACCTTTCATTCACTGCTCTACTAAAAATGATTTGAATGCGAAGATCTACCTGGTGAATTACCAGAGGAGTATGAACCTTGGAAAACTTTCAGGTTCACACAGATTAAGGAAGGCATAGGTTCAACCCATCGGGGCATCTTAGAAACATATACCACAAGCTTCGAGACTAATTATCACCAGCTCGAAAACAGAGCATGGTTGGCCAAATCAGAGAATAGGATTTACTAATGGCATTATGTATCAGGGAAGAATTCACAAGGCGATTAAATATGAAGGAAATTGCCGAATAATAATCCAACCAAGGATTTGACGGTCGATAAGCGAATTTGAGGTGAGCATGGCACACACCCAGTTGAAGAAAGAATGCAAGGGCATCATATTATCAAACATCCGAATGATTCGATGCTTAGATATCAAAGGAATTATGATTTCCAAATCGAAGGACCAGAAGAGGACGCTCCGATCAAGGGTGGATAAGTTCAATAGACCTAAGGGTACAATTGACGACAAATAGATTGGTCGAGCACAAGCTCATGTTTAAAATGACGTCTGAGCCGGAAAGATAATTTAAAAGGATCAACTGATGATTGCATGCATTCGTACTCATGTTGAATCAATAGGATCAAAATAGCGGTGCCTAAGGATACTAACTTGAATATTATGGGACATATGGAAAGCATCCATAATGCAAGCAGACAAGTATTGCAGGGCAATAAGCTACTAAGGACTTTTGGAGGATCGAATAGTATTTCGAAGACCATTGTGAAACACATGAACAACTGGGGATGAACGGATACTCGATAAGAGGCGAAATTATCCGTAGGGGTATTCAGGTGGCAAGGAACTGCAAGGCAGTAGGCACAAAATATTCTCGGAACAACAGAAAGGATTTCAAGGTATCTTGCAATAACAAGATCAGCTGGGAATAAAAGTAAGAACGACAAGTGTATGTATTTATCCATAGGGATATTTCGGTGGTAGGGAATTGCAAAAGCAACGGGCACAAAGTCTCAAGCAGTATCGGAGAGTAACTTCGAAATCTTCTGGTGCAGCCGGCGATCATCTGGACTGAAAGGGCTCTCCGGGAGAAAGTGTTCTCGAGAACCTAAAGTTAGATTTTAGAAAATCATTTAACCCGAATAGAAGTGAGATTAGAATCCTAGAGTATAGACGAGGAATAAAAGATCCTAATACCACCCAAATGGCGACGTGGGCCCGTAAGCCACACAGCCATGTTAGTAAAAGTTTTGCAATGTCTATACTCGACTTGACCAAGGAGTGTGGAAGAGGATTCCCTACAGGCGGTCGGCTCGATACCAACTTGTGGCCCCGATTTAACCGTGCACTAATCATGCCGCATAAGCGATGTCTGATCAAGATCGGTACTCATGGGAAGATATCACAACACAACTCTAAAAACATAAATAATTCATACAAGCATCATAATACAAGCCGGGGGCCTCGAGGGCTCGAATACAAGTGCTTTCGATCATAGGCAGTCAGCGGAAGCAACAATATCTGAAGTCTGAGACATAAGTTAAACAAGTTTGCCTTAAGAAGGCTAGCACAAACTAGAATACAGATCGAAAGAGGCGCATGCCTCCTGCACAGGATCCTCCTAAACTACTCACAGTGGAAATCGTCGTGACACGCACATAGTAGTAGGCACCTCCGGTGTAGTAGGAGTCATCGTCGACGGTGGCGTCTGGCTCCCGGGCTCCAGCATCTGGTTGCGACAACCAGGTAGAATGGAATGGGGGAAAAGAGGGAGAAAAGCAACCGTGAGTACTCATCCAAAGTACTCGCAAGCAAGGATCTACACTACATATGCATGTGTATCTGTGTAAAGGGGCAATATCGGTGGGTGAGCTGAGAATGCGAATAAGGGGGATAGCTAGTCCTGTCGAAGACTATGCTTCACGCCACCTCCATCTTGCAGCATATAGAAGAGAGTAGATGGTAAGTTCACCAAGTAGCATCGCATAGCATAAACCTACCCGGCGATCCCCTCCTCGTCCCCCTGTTGGAGAGCGATCACCGGGTTATATCTGGCACTTGGAAGGGTGTGTTTTATTAATTATCCGGTTCTAGTTGTCATAAGGTCAAGGTACAACTCCAAGTCGTCCTGTTACCGAAGATCACGGCTATTCGAATAGATAAACTTCCCTACAGGGGTGCACCACATAATCCAACACGCTTGATCCCATTTGGCGGACACACTTTTACGGGTCATGCCGGCCTCGGAAGATCAACACGCGCAGCCCACCTAGGCCAGCAGAGATGTCAACGCCGGTCTAAACCTAAAGCGCCACGAGTGCAGGCCCATCGCCCTTAACACACACGCACATTCTTGAGCGGTAGGAAGCGAACTAGCCCCCTTAATACAAGAAGCGAACTACGTTCCAATCCGGTAGCCTGCGCTCGATCATTAGCGTCAAGAAGGCTTCGGAAGATCAACACGTCGTCGAGTGCCCATAACTTTCCCACGTAGTTGGTTAGTGCGTATCGACCAAATGGCCAGACTCAGATCAAATACCAAGATCTCGCTAAGCATGTTAATGATGTAATCGCGGACACCGACCAGGGCCAGGCCCACCTCTCTCCTAGGTGGTCTCAACCCCCCCTGTCGCTCCGCCTCAAAGTAACAGTCGGGGGCCGTCGGGAACCCAGGCCCACCTCTACCGGGATGGAACCACCTGCCCCTTCAGCTCCCATCTCCGAACAGTATCATAAGTAATGTAACAGTATAAACTATATAGCATATGGCCGCGATCACCTCCCGAGGGATCACGAACCAGTAGTATAGCATGGCAAACGGACAAGAATGTAGGGCCACTGATGGAATACTAGCATCCTATACTAAGAATTTAGGATTGCAGGTACGGATAACAACTGTAGCAACAATGACAGGCTATGCAGCGGAATAGGATTAACCGAAAGCAGTAACATGCTACACTACTCTAATGCAAGCAGTATAGAGAAGAATAGGCGATATCTGGTGATTAAGGGGGCTTGCACAGTTGCTCACAGCAAGAGAAGGGTTCATCGTCGATGTAGTCGATCACGAAGAATGCCAGCAGCGGTCTCGGGGTCTACCGGAAAAAAGTAATGGAGGGGGAACACAATAAATAACAGAGCAATCAAAGCATCACAAATCATAACATGGCAAACACGGTGCTAGATGTGCCCTAACACGGTAGGAGGTGATACCGGCGAAGTGGGGAAACATCTGGGAAAGTATCCCCGGTGTTTCGCGTTTTCGGACAGATGAACCGGAGGGGGGAGATTTGCGTGTTCACTATGCTATGGATGTGTGCCGGACGAACGGGTTGCGTATCCGGATTCGTCTCGTCGTTCTGAGCAACTTTCATGTACAAAGTTTTTCCATCCGAGCTACGGTTTATTTTATATTAATTTTTAAAGTTTTAAATCATTTTCTAGAATTAACAGAATTAATTTAATACTAAAATACATTTAAGCGTCGGCATAGCGTCGGCAACGTCGTGAGTCAACCAGTCGATTGGTGGGTCAAAGCCGACAACGTGGGTCCCTCTTGTCATTGACTAAGACTAATTAAACAGGTTAATTAGTTTCATTAGTAATTAGGTCAATCTAACTAAGATTAATAAAGTTAATTAATTCGTTAATTAATTAATTAATTAATATTTTATTATTTATTTATTTATTCTTTTTAATCTCTTTTTAATAAAAAGAGGCGTGGGAGCCCCTAGTCGTTGGCTATGGGGAGGCTAGCAGGCCCAGGCACCGGGCACCCGAGGCGGGCCTTGAGCGCCTGACGAGGTGGCGGAGGCAGACGGGAGGCAGCGCGTGTGCTAGGAGGCGGCGTGGGCGGGCGTGGCCAGGCTTGGCCGCGGCAGCTGACTCTTGCTGTGAGCAGCGTAAGCCGACAGCGGCAGTGCAGGCGAAGTGGGGGAGGTGTTCTTGGCGGTCAAGGTGCGAGGGTGAGGAAATAGCCGGGCGGCGTGGCTTGACTAAAGCGGCCTGAGGCAGGGGCGAGCAGGCGCGCCCTCGGGCGATAGTAGGCGTGGGCGGCGTGGGGCGTCTGTGGCCAGGCGGGCTGGAGCAGCGGTAGGAGCAGCAATGGTGGCTGCGGGCAAACGCGAGGGAGCAGCAGCGAGTCCGCAATGGCGGCGTGGTCGCGACCAGCGGCGTCTTGTGGCGGGCGATGGGAAGAAGCGCGGTGATGGGCGTGGGGAAGCACGATCGGGGGCGGTGCCATGGCGTGCAGGGACGAGGAAGAGAGAGGCATGGCCCTCGGCGTCTGATCTTGAGAATGCAGGCGGCGAGGCTCGATGATCTGAGTCGGAGAGGAGGCGAGGCGACATTCCGGCTGACGGTGGCGGCAGCGATCGGGGAAGGAGCAGCTCGATCCGCGTGAAGGCAGGGTCCCGAGCTCCGATGTGTCTATGTAGTCGACAAAAGCGGCGGGCAGTGCTCCAGGTCGATCCCCGAGGCGGCGGGTGGGCGTCGCACGAGGACGATGGGGAAATTCGGCGGCCCGGTCGAGAATTGGCGCCGTTGCCCCGATCCGAGAAAAGGTGGGGAAGCGAGAGCGAGAGGAGGAGTGGGGCGAGTGAGGGATTTGCTAGGGTTAGGTGGGTGGGGAGGCCGGATGGGCCGGGGAGACGGGGTGATGGAAGGCGGCCTAGTGAAGTATTTGGTTGGGCCGTGGCAGGAAGAAGAGAGTGGGGGTTTATTTTGTTTTGTCTTTTGTTCATTTTTCTATCTGTTTTATTTATTTTAGTTAGCAAACCGTTTTACAAAGTATAACCCCAGCTCCTAAATTAGCAAAATAACATAGGCCACTTCCTCAACAAACTTAGTGACCAAATGAATTAGTTTAATATTTGTTTAGTAATTAACGTGCATTTAAATATTTTATAAAGACTTGGTTTATTCACCAATATTACTTATGAATTATTTGGCACATCCCGAACATTATAGTTTTAACATTTGAAAACCTTTATGGTGACTTGATTTTGAATTCAAATTTGAGTCGGTTTGAACCAATGTGAGTTTAACAACGATGTCGTGGTGGCGTGGCATCATTAGCGGAGGATTCTTTGTAAGCGTGTTGAATATCCGGCGTCACAATAAAGCACCATGTGCAATTAGGGATTCTGTTGAGGTGCGGGGAGTAGACCATGTAAAAGAGATGAGGATGGTGATGTTGATGAAAGGCGATCGCGCGGTGATGATTCCCCTCCGATGGCACTCCGGCGCCACCGAGAGAGGAGGAGAGTCTAGCATACGATGTGGCTATATCTCTCACATGTCGAGAGCCACGACTTAGAGGCATAACCGCATTGTAGGTTTTGTCATGAAGGGTCATCTTCATACAATCCATGTAATGAACAAGAATGGGATAAAGAGAGTTGGCTTACAATCGCCACTTCACACAATACATAAATTAATTCATACATCATTCAAAATACACTCATAGACCAACTACGGTCAAATCCAAATGAATGGAAGATAACCCCAATTGCTAGATCCCCGATCGTCCCAACTGGGCTCCACTACTGATCATCAGGAAGCGGAACGTAAAGACCAAGGTCCTCGTCAAACTCCCACTTGAGCTTGGTTGCGCCACTTACCTTTGGTATCCTCGGCTTTTACCTGTTTTGGCAGAATCTGTCGATCCGGGGACTCGGCAATCTCACACCATGAGATCAAGACTATTTAAGCTCATGGGTAGGAAAGGGTTAGGTGGTGGAGCTACAGAAAGCACTAAGCATATATGGTGGCTAACATACGCAAGTAAGAGCGAGAAGAGAGGCAACGCATCGGTCGAGAAGCTAGAATAGATCAAGAAGTGATCTTGAAACTACTTACGTTCATACATAACCCAAACCGTGTTCACTTCCCGGACTCCGCCGAAAAGAGACCATCATGGCTACACACGCGATTGATGCATTTTAATTAAGTCAAGTGTCAAGTTCTCTACAACCGGACATTAAAAAATTCCCGTCTGCCACATAACCGCGGGCACGGCTTTCGAAAGATAATACCACAGCAGGGTGTCCCAACAGCCCATTACAAGCTCTCACGGTCAGCCGAAGGATATACCTTCTCCCAGGAAGACCCGATCAGTCTCGGAATCCCGGTTTACAAGGCATTTCGACAATGGTAAAACAAGACCAGCAAAGCCGCCTGTTGTGCCGACAAATCCCGATAGGAGCTGCACATATCTCGTTCTCAGGGCACACCAGATGAGACTAGCTACGAGTAAACCATCCCTCAAGTTTTCCCAAGGTGGCCCCGCAGGCAGCTCGGTTCGGACCAACACTCGAAGGAGCACTGGCCCGGGGGGGTTAAATAAAGATGACCCTCGGGCTCGCGAAAAACCAAGGGAAAAGGCTTAGGTAGGCAAATGGTAAAACCAAGGTTGGGCCTTCCTGGAGGAGTTTTATTCAAAGCGAACTGTCAAGGGGGTCCCATAAATCACCCAACCACGTAAAGAACGCAAAATCAAGGAACATAACACCGGTATGGCGGAAACTAGAGGCGACAAGAGTGGAACAAAACACCAGGCATAAGGCCGAGCCTTCCACCCTTTACCAAGTATATAGGTGCATTAATTAAACAAGAGATATTGTGATATCCCAAAATATCCATGTTCCAACCAGGAACAAACTTCATCTTCACCGCAACTAACAGCGCTATAAGAGAAATTTGAGCAAAAAGCGGTGACATAGCCAAACAACGGTTTACTAGGAAAGGATGGTTAGAGGCTTGACATGGCGATATGGGAGGCATGATAAACAAATGGTAGGTAAGCGCAAACATAGCGATAGAAGCGAACAACTAGCAAAGCAAAGATAGAAGTGATATCGAGGGTATGGTCATCTTGCCTGCAAAGTTCTCAGAGTTGTCGAAAGCTTGATCCTCGTTAGCATACTCAACAGGTTCCTCGTTCACGTACTCGTCTCCCGGATCTACCCAAGGCAAGAACACAAGCAATGGAACAACAATCAATCACGGTGCAATGCACAAGCAACATGATGCAATACATGGCATGATATGCAAGATACGATATGCAATGCATAAGCGTGCTCCAGAAGGGAAAGAATGATCAAGGCATCAAATTGGCAAACCAAGTATGCCGCTGGAAAGATGAGGTTATTTCGGTTGAAATCGATATAAAGATCACCGGAAACGGATGCACGGTTTGCAAATGGCAAGCAAAACAAGAATGACACAATTCTGCGATTAACAGCACAATGCTACTTAGCATGCAACAAGAAACTAAGCTACTCTACTCCAACATAGCAACAAAGCATATGTAAGTGATGTAAAATAGATTCTTGACAAAACATGAACACTGAGCTACGGCTAGATCACACAATAGCAGGTTCAAACAAGCATGGCAAAAGTGCAAAAGATAACAGCATCACCGACTTGGTGAAAATACTAACATGGCAGAAACAGCATCAGGAAGCAATGTTTAGGGCAAGCAAACATCATGCTACAGGAACATATCATAGAAACTTAAGGCATGGTATGATAATAATAAATGCATAGAACAAAAGTCCCTTACTGACCATGATCCCAAATGGATCAGAAGATATGATGGCACCCATGTAAACATAGCAAGTTCGTTAACAGATTCAGACTTAGCAGAAAACAGAGCATGGCATTAACAGAATTATGAAGGCATCTTTGCGAGCGCGATTCACTCATCACAAGTCATTGCATGACAAGATAAGCATAGCATAAGGAATAAGAAATGTTTATGAAACTAACCATGGCAAGAACAAGTTCATAGACTGCTTGGATCACTAGCAACACCCATCGCAAAATTGATTAGCATGTTAACATTCTGCCAGGAACATTTTATAGCAAACTTAGAGCAAGAAAATGACATGCTAGGGCACTCCATAATTTCAAGAAGGGGCATGGATGGATAGAGCGTAACCATATGTTCAAAACATCCTTACTGAAGTATCTCAAAATAAGCATGGATCTCTCTGTAGCATCAAGTTTACATGACATCAAAATAACAGCAGAACAGGAACTGAAATCAGCAACATCACGAAGCCTAGTTTGCATGCTTGTGCTAGCCACCACATTGATCACAAAAATACATGGCAATCACCTCTGTAAATATGGCATGCTGTAGATAAAAACACCTGTAGAGCTCATGCTCATAGGATGCACACACAAAATGCAATGAAAGAGACAAATCACCAAGTTCTGTTAACAGACAGCAGTTAACATCATATAGCACTCTTGCATTGATTATTTAGGAATCCAGATGAACTCAAACAAGCATGGAACAATGGAACGAAATTAAGAGCATATCATGATGAACATTTTGACATATCATATGCATAAATCGGAGCACCGAGCATAAAGTTATGATAGGTCAAAGGAGGCACCAAAATATGACAGAAAAGGACTTGGTGGAATTTTGAGGTCAACCTTTTGGATCTAGGGTTGTGGTCGGGTCGGAGATGGTGTGGAGCGGGTCGGCTTGGCTCGGGCCTGACCGCGGAGGAAGAACCGGGCGGCGGCTTCCTTGGCGTCAGGTGGCCAGCGGCGGAAGGTCCACAGCCTCGAATCCGTGAGCTTGGCCGAATCTAAGCGAGGGCCTTGCCAGGCCAGAGATCCGGCGCCTTGCGTCAGGTGGCGGAGGTAGCGGAAGGCGGCGAACTGACGACATGGGGAAGCCTTGAGCCGAGGCGTGGCCTTGAGCCCCAGGCCTTGGCGGTGATGGGCTTGGGGGGCGGCCTCGGGCCAGCGGGCCAGCGGTGGGAGGCGGCGCGCCCGTGGCATCCTCCGGTTGGTGCTTGGCCTTGGCGGGCAGCGTCGGCCTGATCCGGGCGTGTCTTGTGTGGCGGAGAGGGGTGAGGCTAGGGCTGGACTGCCTTGAAAAAAATCGGAGGGGAGCACATATTTATAGGTAGAGGGAGCTAGGCGACTCCAATTGAGGAGCGGTTTTCGCCCACACGATCGTGATCCAACGACAGAGAGCATGGAGGGGGCTTAGATGGGTTATTGGGCTGTTTTGGAGGGGTGTTGGGCTGCAACACACAAGAGGCCTTTGTGGTTACCCGGTTAACCGTTGGAGCATCAAACGGCCTCCAAATGGAATGAAACTTGACAGGTGGTCTACCAGTGGTGTACCAAGGCCACTTGGCAAGGCTCGGCCCATTCCGAGAACTTTTTTATCCCACTCATGAAAAGAGACAAGAGGGGTGCGTCGGGTGCATGTGGGAGTGTCGGATTGTGAAACGGACAACGGGGAAAAAGCTCGGATGCATGAGACGAACACATATGCAAATGAGATGCACGTGATGACATGATATGACATGCATGACATGAACAAAATGAAAAACGAAAGACAAAAACCCAACCACAGAGGGAATACCAAAACACATAGCCGAAAATGGCAAGAGTTGGAGTTACAAATATGGAAAGTTACATCCGGGGTGTTCTGAGAGAGGTTCTCCCCTTGTGCTTCCTCCTCCATGGCCTCCCCCTAGATGGGGAGAGGTTTTCCCTCTGGTCCTTGGCCTTCATGGCGATGATAGCCCCTCAGGATCCTCCTCCATGGCCTCCGGTGATGATGGCCCCCTCCGGCAGGGTGCCAGAGAGGGCCTAGATTGATTTCTCGTGGCTACAGAGGCTTGCGGCGGCGGAACTTCCGGTCTAGGTTATTTTCTGGAGGTTACTGTATTTATAGGAATTTTTGGCGTAGGTCTCACGTCAGGGGGGTCTCCAAGTCGTCCACGAGATAGGGTCCCACGCCCAGGGGGGTGGGCGCGCCCCCCACCCTCGTGGACAGCCCGGGACTCTTCTGGCCCAACTCTTTTACTCCGAGGGCTTCTTTTGGTCCATAAAAAATCATCAAAAATTGGCACGTCAATTGGACTCTGTTTGGTATTCCTTTTCTGCGGCACTCAAAAACAAGGAAAAAAGCGAAAGCGCCTTTGGGCTCTAGGTTAATAGGTTAGTCCCAAAAATCATATAAAATAGCATATAAATGCATATAAAACATCTAAGATGGATAATATAATAGCATGCATACTTCATAAATTATATATACGTTGGAGACGTATCAGGAGTCACCAGCAAATCATCCAATCATCCCTGGATGCCACCGTCACTCGTGAGGGGTGCCCCTTCGACGGTGATGTTGCCGCCCGCCGGAGTTTCAGGTTCAGCAGTACCACCGGTGGAGGGCGCAGGGTCGAAGGCGCGGAACTTCTTCAGCAAAGCCTCCACCTGGCCCTTCACGGCCTTGGCGGCGGCTACGTAGCGCTCATCATTCACAGGTTCCAGCAGCTCGTCAAGATTGGTGTCAGGGTCACGAAGATGGAGGTGGGCGAAGGCAGCGTGTCGTGGCCGAGAAGCCTTCGAGCTTCCTCCTCCACCAAGGGCTGATCCCGTCGGTGACATCCTCAAGCGCCCGCGACCGGATGAGGAAGCGGATGGGTGGGGCCCTCGTCGCTTATGGTCGGCTCCTCCAAGCCCTTCTCATAGAGTGCCTGCAGCGCCACGCAGGACCTCTCCTCGAGGGACTTGAAGGCCACGCGGTCCTCAGACAGGACCTTCGCCTTGGCTTCAAGCTTGACCTTCTCTGCCTTCATCTTTTGCTCCAGCTTCTACAGCCGGCTGCGCTCCTCAGTCTGCGCCTTCACCAACTGCTCCAGCTCGGCGTCATGACCCCTGACGGCGTCCTCTTGGGCCTTCATCTTCTCCTCCTCCACCTTGCAGCCTCGAGCTTCGTCCGCACGCTCTCTGCGCATGGTCTCCAGCTCGGCCTCCAGCGACCGACAATGATCCTGGGCGGCCTAGGCGTCCTACAGCACCACCTCGCAGGCAGCCACGGCTTGGGCAGCGACCTTCTTGTCCTCCTCGGAGGCTGCCGCGGCCTGGCTCAGCGCCGCCCGAACGGACACGTCGGAGTGAAGCCAGCCAGAGATCAGCTCGAGGCGCCCGACTACCAGGCGATGGTCGGCGCCTTGAAGATCCTCTCGCAGCAGGGTCACCGCAAAGAGAGTACGCTCCAGGACGTCAGGGGAGGCGGAAGGATCCGGGGTCATAAGTGCAACAGAAGAAGGAGGATGCAACATCATCACCATGGCCTGGGAGTCTGGGAGCTCCTGAGCCTCGGGGACCCCAGCAACCGAGCCAGACGTTGGCAACGGGGCTATGGGGGCCGCCTCCTCCTGAGCACGCTCCCCCAAGCCTCGCGAGGACGATCAGGCCGGAGAAGCGCGAGCACTTTCACTGCCCTTCCCCGCGGAGGGGGGTGCAGCCGCCATAGGCGATTGGGTCCCGAGCAGTACCACCGCTTCCTCCTCCTCTTCTTCACCACGGGTGTCGGCCTAATGGCTGTGAGAGAAGCATCAAGAATTGGCAGCAGAAGCAAGAACAAGACAGGACGAGAATACTTACTGGTCCACTGCGGCGTAGTCCCTCCGCTTCTTAAGCTTGAAGCTTTGAGAGCCGTGGCCTGAGGCACTTGCAGGCGGGCTCGGGAGGCGAGAAGAAGGGGGGCGGGTGGGCCAAAAGCATCTCCAGGCAGCGTCAGAGTAGGGACGTCGTCTCGGGAGATCAGCGCAGACCTGCCCCTCTTCAGGACCTCGGCCAGTGGCCTCCTCCGGGGACTGACCTTGGACCTCGTGGAGCCTCCAGCTGCGGGCGACTCCCCCCTCTCCAGGGAGACATCGGCCTCATCATCGTCATCAGGCAGGGTGCGGAGGATGTCGGCCTTGCGCAAAGGGGAGATTTCCCCCATCCCTTCGCGAGTCGCCTCTGAGTCGTGCTCCTCTCCTCCTCCTCCTCCTCCTCCTCCTCCTCCTCCTCCTCTTCCTCCTCGCGAGACTCGTCGGAAGACACGTCCACTGGAGTCATCGTCAGCAGAACACTCAAGGGTGTAGGCGGCACGAGCCCACGCCCGTCGAAGACGGGCATGGCGGCGGCAGCCTTCCGCCTCGTCTCGGCGGCGGAACAAGAGAACGAAGGAGACCGGTGGGTACCCTTGGTCGTCCCCAACCAAGGAGCGGAGGGCCGAGCGCAACTCCTTGTCAGAAAGGGCCTCCGGGCGCAGGCGGAGGTCGTCCCCGTCGTCTCCAAGCTTCCACAAGGGGCGCGGGCGCGCCTGAAGGGGATTCACGCGCTGCGTCATGAATTCTTTGACGATCATGGCCCCTGTTGGGGATATTACTACTGGGCGTAAACCGGCCTATTTGGGCCGGGTTAACTTCATCAGTAGTTCAACGGTGTAAAAGCCCAAGAGGCATGAAAGTAAGGGCCCAAGGCCAGTAGTCGGTTTAGAACACATGGCGTAAACCGGCCTGGTATGTAAACTTGTATTGTAAGCTAGGAATAGAGAGAGACCAACCCGGATCACAGTATGAGCTGGAGATTGGGGTTCTCTGAGCAACCAGGCGTCACCCGTGTATATAAGGGGCGACCAGGCGGTTCAAGGACAACAACTTCGAGGCCTAGGCGAAGCTTATTTGCTCCCTAGTCATCGAGATTACATCAATCCCATCACAACTAGACGTAGGCTTTTACCTTCATTGAAGGGGCCGAACTAGTATAACTCTTGTGTCTTTGCATCCGTTTTAACCCCTTCAAGTTAACCCGTAGCAATGGCTCCACGACTAAGTCCTTTCATGAGGACATCTGCCGTGACGAAACCACGACAGTTGGCGCCCACCGTGGGGCTATCGCACGATGGTTGGATGATCTTGGAGGGCAAGTTCGAAGGACTCGAAGGCTATGCTGTGGGCCGGATGACCAAGAGTCGTCGCGGCAAGCTCTACATCGACGGCGCAGGATGGGGCCCCGAGACCAGCTCAATTGAGCACGGATACCGGGTCCCCTTTGGTGGCATACACGTTTTCATCGGCAAGATCGATGAGCCAGGGCCTGAGTCGGACATCTGCACCGACCTCGTCGAGACGGCTCAGCGTACGAGATCTGCCCAGGCTAAACTGGCCATGAAGCGTGCCTTTGTGGGAGTCATCCACGGAGGAAGTTATGAGCACGGATCAGAATCTGGTGGCGAAACCGTCATCTACTCTGACAACGAGTCATCAACGTGAGAAACTAAATCTCTATATCAGCTACAAGATGGCCGGATTGGGGGCTGTTCCGATGGTGACAGTATTCCGGACCCCTCTGGTCTGCCCAACAGGGTTGGGATATTCATGGCGATGCATAAGCGGCGCTTCACTCTTCGACAGCTGCGGCAATGATTGTCGGTTCAACAATGGCGGCGGCTGCATGGCGAGGAAGAGGCCTGTCGCCCACCGGCTCAAGTTTTATCAGATCTGTTCGATCGTTAGCTGCGCTCATGGCGAGAGGCTAACCCGGCGGATCAGGATGCTCATAATGCGGAAGTGCGAAGGTGAAGGAACAAATTGCTCGAGCTAAAGCGGATCTAGCAGCTGCGGCGCCTTGAGGATGACAGCGAGCGGGCCGCTTTAGATCTGTGACTTATAGACTCATGTTGGATCGAGAATGCATCACATGAAGTCATGAAGAGAAATACTGAGATCCCGTTTGCCCTCGGGTTTGAAGGAAGAGACCTCTTCAACACCCCGGGCGGGAACCGATAATCCGCGGCGATAAACGGGTGGGAGCACACATGGTGAGTGCGCCGGTTCAGCCCGCTTAATAGATCTACCTCGTCCTAGCCTTGGTCGCCTCAGGCTGTGCAAACACCTCCGGGTCACTACTCCAATCCGATGGATAACCTTGTTGCAGCTGACACGGCTGGAAGCTATTCAATTGAAGGTGATTCACCACGAGGCGGTAGAGGCAGCGCCCGGGTCAAGGAGCTCCTTAGGACAGCTTTAGTCCAACGAGCGTATTCATACAGCCTTGACGGATCCACTCTACCCCCGCCCAAGCCGGAGCTATAGCGAACACGTGGATGAACCGGCCGTATCAAGTAATGCCTGGCGTGGTGCGCCCGTGGCAACAACCCGACAGGTGGTGTCGATACGCCCGGAGGTGGTGGACCGGGCCCGGAAACGCGAGGGGCCGAGTTAGCGACGACATCATCGGGCTTATCATCTTCGCCCGGTTCGTCAAACCATCTCGATCGAGCACAGGGTTACCTCTAGCTCTTTGGGGTACCTTGCCTTGTCCCGCTTTACGCAATGTGCGCTTGCCCAAAGACTTCAAGGGTCCGCGCAAGGTGCCAAATTACCTTTGCCGATTTAGCTCCGAAGCATGGATAGAAAGTTATGAGATGGCCATGGAGATCTTTGGGCGTGGGCGAGGCAGCGTGTGCAAAGTACTTCACCATGATGCTCGAAGGCGGGGCCCGTGCTTGGTTGAAGAGCTTGCCACCCAATTCTATCAATTCATGGGCCCGATTGCGGACCCGGTTTATCCGAAATTTCAAAGATACATGTAAGCAGCCCATGTCCGTAGTGGACTTGGCGGCTTGTGTCCATGGGGAAGGAGTCAACAACCCATTGGAGTGCGCCGTGTTTGAAAATCTTGCATTCATCGGACGGATCAGCAGCTGACTCTGCGATATTAACCACGGAGGGTAATTGCGGTTTAAGCCTTTAAAGTTGAAGTTGGGGCGCATGAAGCGTTTTTGTAATGACATGGGCACTCTCATGGGCGCTTTAGTGAAGTATGCTGATTACGATAGTACCAAGGATCCGATGCGGCGATGGCGAGGCGAGGGAAGGAAGAAGAACAGCAACTCAAGGGCCAGCCATCACTCGGCGGGTAATGGTGGAGGCAAGCGTAAGCGAATGGCAACATGGACTTCGTAGCCAACACCATCGCGGGACAAAGGGCCCGGTGGCGCCAAGAGTAAGCGGCGAATCGAGCGGGCGCCTAATCCCAATCCGGACCGCTTGAACTATCATTGAATCAACCTGTCGAAGCACGGAATGACGGAGGCGCCATCAAACCACCTCTGGAAGGATTGCTACATTATGCACGGAGTTCAAGAATTCCAATGCTTTCGGTATGATCAAAGGTTACGGCAGCGGTTCGAGGATCCGGGCTGGGTTTCGGTGGAGGAAATTCGGTTCGAGGATTTAATGGTACTCGAGGCGGACATAGCAATCAGAACAATCAGAATAACCAAGGTGGTTACAACCGGCGGCGGCAACAACGATCGGGTTATCAAAGCCACCCAAAGCGGTTGAATAGTGGGCGATACCATGTCTTCACCACCGGCTTAGACAAAGCGAGACCGGAAGCTTGAAGCGGACGATCAACCTTTGTTGAACCGGCTGTGCCTCATTACCTCTGTTGGTCGAGCAGCCCATTGTATGGAGTAGAGAGGATCATCCTCCCGGGTTGACAATCCGGGTTAGCTAACCCCAGTGGTGGCACCTCGGGTGGGAGGTTATAAGTTCACCAAAGGTACTCATGGACGGAGGGAGCAACATTAACATCTTGTACTATGAGATCTTCCGTCGTATGGGGTTAACGGATAAACATCTCAAACCGTCCAATACGGTGTTCCATGGTGTGGTACACAGCAAGTCGACATATCCGGTTGGTAAGATAGCCACGGAAGTGGCCTTGAGAGATGAATATGATTCCGGATCGAAACATTGATGTTTGAAGTGGTAAAATCCAAAGTCCATATCCGCCCTATTTGGGCGGCGGCTTATCTATGCCAAGTTCATGGCACGGCCTTGTTATATCTATTTGCAGCTCAAGATGCCGGGTCACAAGGGGACAATAACGGTTCATGGGAGCCGCAAGATCGCTTTGGAATGTGAGGAAGGTGACGCGGCTTACACAGAGTCGGTTTGTGCCACCAAGGAGCTGAAGTATTATAAGGACAATGTTGATCCGACGTCATGACTCCATTGAAGAAGCCAACCCACGAGTAGGATCCGGCCCTGAAATTCAAATCGGTAGCTGAGACTAAGCTTGTTGACTTCGTGCCTGGCGATTCGTCCAAGCAATTCAGCATCAGTGCCAACCTGGATCCGAAATAGGAAAGCACGCTCATCGAGTTCATCCGTGAGAATCGGGACATTTTGCTGGAAGCCTTCGACATGCCGGGTGTCTGGGGAACTTCGTGAAACACACTCTTAATGTTGATCCCAAGTACAAACCGGTGAAGCGGTTTCTCCACGGTTTAACGAAGAAAGGCGCAAGGCCATTGGAGAGGAGGTGGCCGGGCTCTTAGCAGCTGGTTTTATCGTTGAAGTCTTCCATCCAGTGGCTTGCTAATCCGGTGCTTTGGTTCTTAAGAAAAAGCGGCACTTGGCGCGTAATGTGTGGATTACCGCGAGATCTTAACAAGGCTTGTCCGTGATCCTTTTGCCCTCCCCGCATTAACGGATTATTGATGCCGCTGCGGGTTGTGGCGTTTGAGCTTTTTGGATGCGTATTCTGGGTATCATCGGATCAAGATGGCGATTAAGGACCAGGAGAAGGCGGAGTTTATCACTCCCTTTGGAGCCTTACGCTATGTGTCTATGCCTTTTGGGCTCAAGGCGCCCAAGCAACTTATCAACACTGTGTGCGAATTGCTGCATAAACAGATCGGCCGTAATGTACGCGCCTATGTGGATGATATTGTGGTCAAGTCAAGGGAGAAGGAGACATTGATTGACGATTTGAAGGAAACCTTTGACAACCTGCGGGTTTACAAGATGATGCTCAACCCGGCCAAATGTGTCTTTGGTGTTCCGGCAGGCAAGTTATTGGGTTTCCTGGCTAAACCGAAGTGCATTAACGATGTCCAATGTTTGGCAGGCCGGATTGCCGCACTGAGCCGGTTTATCAGCCGCCTCGGAGAGAAGGCCATCCCTTTGTACCGAATCTTTGAAAAAAACGGTCGGTTTATGCAGGTCATTTTGCCGATGAAGCGTTGGAGGACTTAAGCGGCAATTGGCCAACCTGCCTATGCTCGCCGCTCCCATTGACAAGGAGCCGCTTACGCTATATGTTCTTTGCTAATGCCGGGCGGTTAGCGTGGCCATTGTGGTGGAGCTGAAGGAGGCGGGGAAGGAGCATCCGGTTCAACGTCCGGTTTACTATATCGGCGAGTACTTATTGAATCTAAGCAAAGGTATCCGCATTGGCGAGAAGCTGGTATATGGAGTTTTTATGGCAAGCCGGAAGCTGAGCAGTATTTCCAAGGCACCCCATCACGGTGGTCGATTCTGCTCCCTTAAGCGATATCATACGAACCGGAAGCGGCGGCGGATTGCTAAGTGGGCTATAGAGCTTGGGCCGCCGCAGTGCAAATGCGTGCCTCGGACGGCGGTAAAGTCTCAAGCACTTGTGGATTTCATTAATGATTGGGCGGAGTTGCAAGCACACGAAGAAAAGCCGGATCACACATATTGGACCATCCATTTTGGCGGATCCGAGGCAATTGGAGGGCTCGAAACTTGAGTCGTACTAACTTCCCCACGAGGTGACAAGTTTTATTACGTTCTTAAGCTTAATGTTCCCTTATACTAATAATGCAGTTGAGTATGAAGCCTTGCTCCATGGTCTCCGGATGGCTAAGGAGATGAATCTAAGCGGGTTAAGTGCTTGGTGACTCGGACCTAGTGGCTCAACGGTGTGCGGCACTTGGGATTCAAGGACCCACTCATGGCTGCATATAAATCGTGAGGTGGATATCATCGCATGTCATTTCAAGGGCTATCGGGTGGACCCACGTGGACCGTCGGAAGAATGAAGCGGAGGATGCTTTAAGCCGGTTGGGCTCTCAGCATAAACCGGTCCCGCCCAATGTTTTTACGGGCGTGCTTTGCACAACCCGTCGGTCAAGCTCCACAGTGAAGCGGATTTGGCTATTCCTGATCCGGAGGCTCAATTGGTGGCAGCTCTTCACGTCACTCCGAATTGGGCGCTCCTTATCTTGTGTACATGAACCGGGCGAGTTACGGAAAGATGAGACGTTGGCTCGGCAGATAGTCCGGCGATCTACGTCTATGATCATTGTTAATGGTGAATTGCATCATTGCAGCGTATCAGGGGCGTTTCAACGATGTGTGTCCCCTGAGGAAGGCTGTGAAATATTGCGTGAGATCCACGAAGGAGATTGTGGCCACTACGCCGGTTCAAAATCCTTGGTGGCTAAAGCGTTCCGCCACGGTTTCTATTAGTTGACTGCTCATGCTGATGCAGAAGATCTGGTCAGACGATGTGATGGTTGCCAAAAGTTTTCCAGACGTGCTCATGTACCGGCCCAAGAATTGAGGATGATTCCAATTACTTGGCCGTTTGCGACTTGGGGCTGGATATGGTTGGACCTTTTAAAAGTTCCAAGGACAAAAGACCCACCTCTGGTGGCGGTTGACAAATTTACAAAGTGGGTGGGCGAGAACCTATTAGCAAGTGTGGCAGCGGCTACGGCAGTTCAGTTCATCAAAAGGTGATTTTCGGTTTGGCTTTCCACAGTATCATCACGGATAATGGTACCAATTTGTCCAAAGGTGCCATGAAAGAGTTCTGCGAACATGAGCACATCGGCTTGATGTTTCTTGATAGCCACCCACGGTCCAATGGTCGGTGGAAAGGGCTAATCAAAGAGATCTTGAGAGGCATCAAGCCCGGCTTATGGTCCCTTTGCGAGGACACCGGGTTGTTGGGTAGAAGAGCTATAAATCGGTGTTATGGAGTATCAACACTACGCCTAACAGATCCACGGGATACACACCGTTCTTTATGGTCTATGGAGCGGAGGCGGTTCTCCCTAGTGACATCTGTCATGACTCACCTCGTGTGGCAACTTATGTTGAAGCGGACAACGAGACGGCCTGGCGGGGCGCTTTGGATCGGTTGGATGAAGGCGTGACATAGCAGCTGCCAGCTCGGCGATTTACCAACAGGATCTTAAATCGTTAACATAGTCGCCGGGTCGAACCAGAACTTTTCAAGAAGGAGATTTGGTGCTTGGCTCATCCAAGACCAGAGGTGATATGCACAAGTTGTCCCTGCCTTGGGAGGGACCTTTCGTGGTCGACAGAATCTGCACAATGGGTCATACTATCGATCGATATTCGAGAGGATAAAGACTCCACGCACGTCGAGAGGAGGAGACCAACGAGCAATGCAACATAGCTCATCTTGACCTTATTATACAGGCCATCGGCTCTACTTATGTACATATTATGATAGTGTTTATATTATGAATAAAGTAATAAACCGGAACCTCGGCTAAGCGGGGTATCTGTTACATTACATCATGTGTGGTTACATGGAGTTGTTACATTTTAAAAGCGGCCTCCGGTTAACCCCCTGAGTTTGCTTTTCAAAAGCTTTGTGATATCACTTGGGGGCCTGGTCGTGTCCGAACCAATGCAACACCTTTTGATAGGCGAAAGCCACCAGATCACTTGGGGACATGGTCAAGTCTGAACCAGTCACGCCTCTTGATCGGCCTAAGGCAATAGCATCACTTGGGGCTTGGTCGAACCCAAACCATTGCCACGCCACTTGATCGGCATAATGCCACGGTTTGATTGGGGACACTGGCTGACTTGAATCATGGCTACACCTTATAGGGAGCTTGATCGTGTCCGACCATGGTAACACCATCGATCGGCTCGATAAAGCCTTCTTTTTTGCAAGCGGTTTATCATTGCCTTTGCTTCCATGTTTTTCATGACTATTATTTGATTTTTGTTGTGTTTCTTAAACCGACAACATTTTTAAACCAGTTCAAACTGTCAATTGTGAAATTCGGTCCATTTTTAAATCTGGAGATAATTTCACGGTTTGAATTTTACTGTTAACATCCATTATGGAGTAACAGGGGGGCTTGTCATGACCCGGCACGGTTTCTGCTGTAAACCGGCATTATAAATCTGAGGAGTTGTTTTCTCCTTTGTGGTAAGGGTTTATACAACCTCCGCTTCAAGATTGGCTAAACCAACTTTATGCCTAGCGATGGCAGGTATTTTGTATCACAAATTTTGATTGTATACCTCAATATTTCATTTCATATATATATGAACGTCACAAGCCAGCTGGCGGCACAAACCGCCGTGGCGGTTTAAGACTTTGTGACTGCAGGCAATATAGATTGAAAATTTCGATCATTCAAGCAAAGGTATCAACACCTATGCACGAAGGCATATTCAAGGCAAGAGTGTTGGCTATCCTATTACAAGGCAACATGGTGCCCAAATAAGATCATTGTTTTTTGGCGGAATATAATGAAGCAGCTATTCAAACCGGCTTCGGTTCATGCTTACTCGCCGCCCGGTCCGATGGTTGTGGGTGCGTCTGCGCCGCTTGACTTCTTCATCTCTACCCGGTAATTTGGAAGTCATGATGGTCGATTGATTCCCATTAAAGCTTGAAAGACAGCCTCCTCATGGATCGGGAAGATGGTTCAATATCGGGAGGCGTAAGTATGCTTACGGATCGGGGATCGGGTTCTCCGCTTGAGGAATAGGTGCAGCTACTCGTTTGTTACGATCGTCATATTGAGGTTGGTAATGTCGACAAGTTTGCTTCTTGACCAATTGGCAAGCGGAGGCGCACCGCCCGGTTTATCGCTCTCAGATCATCCTCGTTGAACTCTGAACCGTCTTCCTTCAAAATGGGATAGCCCTGAGCTGCCTCAACAGGATCGAAATCTGGTACCCATGCTTTGGCCCGGATTAAAGCATTAATGGCACCGGTTCGAGCAGCAGATTTCTTCAGCTCTTCAATCCGGGCGGGAAGCATTAACAACCTCCTAAGAGTATCTTGAATTCAGGAGGTCTTTGGATGGTTATGTGATGCGATGGAGATGATCCATTGCGCTCCGATTCTTCTGTTGCTCTATTAAGGTGTAGGCAGCTTTCAATTTCATCAAACATCGACCCCAAGTGACCAATACGTGTGCCTACGTCATTACAAGAACAATCACAAACCGGACTTATCATAAGAAAGGCCAAGTTATCCACGAAGTCAAAGGAAGCTTACCAAAGATAGCGGCGGTCATGGCATGCACTTGCCGCTTCATCTTTGGTCGGTTCATCCACCACGGTTTAAGGGCAGCTTGATGTTGTCAACCTTTTTGGTTAAAGCGGCCTTTTCGATCCCAGTCGTCCGCTCGAGACTTGAACCACTCCTTGAGCTGCTCCATAGTAGTCAAGGCGGTTTCAGCTCCTCCTTGGCCTTGGAGGTTTCTGCTTGTTGAGATTTCAGATTTTCTTGGAGATCATTGATTTGTAAGGCTTGTTGGCGTATCTCACTCTGCAACAAAAAGGGAGCATGTTAAATATCTTCATTACAAGTCCCAAGTGCATAACCAGTCATACACTTGGCACTTGGGGCTAATGCATATTTGATCTTCATACGCCAATAAAATCACAAAGTCCCAAGCTCAATACAAGTATTCAACTTGGCACTTGGGGCTAATGGCTATTTGCTCGAACATGTTACGATGCGACGATATGAATTACAGTCCGGTTTAACTTCGCTAAGTTGAACCGGCCCTTAGGGGGCTACATTAGTGGATTACGAAGCATTGAGTTTATGTTAAGTCCGGTTTAACTATACTAAAGTTGAACCGGACCTTGAAACCTAGGGAGTTAACAAAAATTGAAATATCCTAGCGGAAAAGAACATGGAGGTTACCTCGAATTTTTCTTTCATCATCTTCACCGGGCTAGCTTCATAATCACGGCTGGTATACAGCCGGTTCAAGTAGCCAGAATGAAGGTCTTGGGGGTTCAGAGCGGCGTAAGTTGCCAGATCAACATCCCACTTGCCCTTGCTCATAGTGGCAAACTCTTTTTTGGTAGAATGTTTGGATAAAGCGACCGGATTACGGTTCACTTTGTAGCCAAAGCCAGTAATCCTAGCGTCATCGTCCTTGGCGTCACCGGTTTGACCGAGGGACGGTCGGTTTGTCGGCGGGCGGATTGGGTGGTGGATTTTTCAATCCGGGTTGGGCTTCTGGGCTGGTCAGTAGGAAGGGAGGTGTTAACAGGCCTTTCTTCAGCAACAAAATCATCATCTTGCGGTGGCGGATCATTGGGCGTATTTTCACAGATAGCAGCTTGAGTTTGGCGTATTTGTCGGTTGAGGCGATCTCTTCGTCGGCCGTTTTATCGAGACGAGCATTTTTGCTTGGCCTAGGCTTGGCCCTGAAAAAGCACAATAACGATCCATCGGCATATACTACGCAATGATGCGGTAGAAACAATA
This sequence comes from Aegilops bicornis, assembly GCA_021605145.1. Lineage (NCBI taxonomy): Eukaryota > Viridiplantae > Streptophyta > Magnoliopsida > Poales > Poaceae > Aegilops > Aegilops bicornis. The sequence goes on from JAHIAL010000151.1 coordinate 163,449, forward strand.
TGAAATGTATAACTTACCCAAGCACCGTTTTAAGCGGTGGCGGTGATGGTGATGACTCGCCCGAGATGAGGAGTGGGAAGTGACCGATAATCGGTCGGATGGATTAAGGGGTTGTGAAAACAGCCCGCTTTAGGGTAAGCCGACAAGCAAACTAGAGACCTCGAGCGCCGTTTCGAACCGGACTGTTCGGTAAACCGGTGGAGAGTAACTACACAGCCGCTGTGCCGAGTTGTGCGGAAAACTTCATGTTGTTGAGTCTTCATAAGAAATTTGGGATCCAAGTAAGCAAGGGGATGAGAAAATTTAATTTTCCGGTTTGCCCGACGGATTTTTAATGAAGGCAAAGGACTTGAGTCAGAGGAGAGAATAGTTACCTCTACATCATCAGCATTACTGGCTTCAGCATCATCCTGACAAATATCATCATTAATTGGGCGTGTGAAAAGTAAGCCAAGTGAATCAAGTTCTACCTCAAGGTCCGGATTACCCACATCATCATCCACAGCGGATCGAGAAGATGCGATGGTTTTTCTCTTATGAGCAGTCTTCTTGACAGCTTTGGTCTTTTGCGGATTGTTTTTCCGGTTTTATGCAGTTTCTCTGGTTTCTCTTGTGGGCGTTTCTTGCTCCGAATGGATCATCACCCTGATTAAGCAGCGGTTGATGTTAAAAATGATGTCGAAATAACAGTAATATATTCGGTAAAAATAGTCAAAAGTCTTACGAGATGGTGGTTTGTTGATAGCACGGAAGGAGAAGCGGACGGTTAAGACGCAGAGGTGTTCGGTTCATTCAACATTTTCTTCACGGCTTGATGACCTCATCATCGGTGAGCTGGATATTAATGTGTCGGAGGGGTCGTCGACACTACCGGTATATTCACACATTAAACCGGGCGCTGGGAGAGGCGGTATGCTCCATAATATCCAACAGCGTGCGAGATCAATTCCGATTAAACCATTGGCCATGAAGGCTCTGAGCTTGGAGAGTTGAGGAGCATATTTACTTCTCTCATTGGCGGTTAATCTTTGCGGAAAGGGATGTGTATTACTGAGTCGCTCCGGACGAAAACCGGGGAAAGGATTCTCATTGGCAGGTGAGGTGTCTCTGCAATAAAACCATGTTTGCCTCCATTCCTTGGGGTGGCTGTGCAGTTTGACATGAGGATAAGTGACCTCCTTTCTTTTTTGAATTGCCACACCACCCAATTCTGTGTTGGGCCCGTCGGTGAATTACATGTGGCGGTTTAGATGGAAGCGATCTCTAAACAGTTCAAGCTGTGGGTTCTTCTTGAAAGTATGCCTCATAGAGCACTTGGAAGTGACAAATGTTGAAGTAGCAATTGGGGCCCGTATCTTGCGGACGGAGTTGAAAATTGGCTAACACATCCCGGTAAAATTTTGAACCGGGCGGGTTAAAACCGGGCTAAGTGATCTGCGAAAACTACAATCTCTCCTTCTTGAGGTGTGGGTGGACATTCGTTGCCAGGAACCCTCCAATGGATAGTATTTTTACTGCTTAAAAGCGCCCGGTCGAGGACCAGATTGTTTAATTGAGTTTGTTAACACGGGAAGGAGCCCAGTTGCACTCATATACTTGTTTGGCCATCTACAAACAATATAAATCCGGTTCAAGAAATGTGTTGGGACAAAGAGAGAACTGGTGTACAATGCTAAATCGGAGACAAATACATCTAAACCGGAGTTGTATGAAGCGACAGTGTCTGGTTAAGGAGTTTTGGCGGTTCAACAAAGGGACTAATGGTGTATACCGGTTTACTTAATTTTTTCTATGTTAAGTAAAACCGCTTTGGTCTAAATATTGAAAGCAATTGAGGTTCTTGAGCGGCTAAGTGTGCGAAACAGGTTTCATAAGATTTCTCTACAATGAAGGATTTGAAGCGGATCGGAAAAAAAAAAATATCTAAAAAAGAATAAAGCGAGCAGTTTTGATGCCATGAGCGAGGAGATAATGTGTGAGATCTATAAACGTGGGCACGAGACTACAGGCGGATGCTAAAAGCTACTACTAATCAGAGCAAGGTGTCACAGAACTATCCAGGAGTCTGGTATGAGCATGAACAGTTCATGGAGCACGACAAGAACAAGAAACCCTAGAACGGATCTAGATCGAGGGGAACCGAAGACTTACCTGAGTCGAGGAGATGCGGAAGAGTGCTGCGTTTCTCTTGTGCGTTCAGGTTGATGCAGCGGCTCAAGACGGTGCAGAGGTGTCACAGCCCTAGAATTTGTTTGTCATTAGTTGCATTAAGGCATTCATGTCATCATGTTTAAATTCCTAAAAAATTTGAAATGGGGATGTTGAAACCCTAGCACCAAATGAATTCAACTAGGTTCAAACTTAAAACTTTTCAATGAACCCAAAATGCCCTTCATAAATGTTCACCATCTTTGAGTACTTGGCTAAACCCTCTTGCCAAAAATGGTTTCATATTTTTGGAGGCTATTCTGGATTTTGCAAGCCATAAGTATTTGCATTTGGGCAATTTAAAACCTATAAATAATTTAAATGCCCAAATAATCTTGAAGGTATTTTTAGGCTGTTGAGAATATTTTCAAATGTGCCTCCGAATATTTTCAGGTTTTTCATAAATGGAATAGTATTTTTACTATTTCAAAACACAGAACAGAAACATATAAAAACAAAAACAGGAAAACCAGAGAGAGGAAAACCCACCTGGCACTTACCTGTGACAGCCCAACCGTCCCAGCTCTGTGACAGCCCAACCGGCCCGACTGGCCCAGTGGCCAGTCATCGTTCTCCTCTTGCCGGGGAGGGCGCGGCGTGTGGCCGCCTTTCGCGCGAGCAGCGCGCTCGCCCGGCTCCTGCTTGCCGCCGACGCCTGGACGCCTCCAACGTAGCCACGCACCCCCCTGGTGGCCCCTCTCTCCTCTCCCTCTCACTGCTCTCCCTCCCCCTCCTCTGTTTCTCCTACGCGCAGCCACCGAGCGCAGCCGTGGCCACAACCATTGCCTCGCCCTGCCGCTGGACCCAGAGGATCCGCCTCGTCGCCCTCGTCCTCTCCGCCGAGCCACGCGGCACCGGACGCCTCCAAACGTCGTCATCGCGGTCATCTTCAACCTCGGGCACCCGAGCCCCTCACCGTCGATTCGCGCTGTCAAGGACGTCCCCGAGCCCACCGACCTACTGCGCCACCTCCCCGTGAGCACCAGAATCTTTCCCCTCTCTCCCCTGCCTCGTTTGCATCGCGTAGCTATCGAATCCGCCGGAGCCGAGAGCTCTTCGCCGCCGGCCATGTCGCCGCCGTAGCCACCGTTGCCTAGAGCTGCAACCGAGCACGCGGCCATGCTCAGTGCACCCCCAGGAGGTCGTAACACCCCTCTTTGCCTCCTGCCGTGCTCCCTAACCCCGAAACCCAGTTCACCCGAACGCCGGCGCCGCCGCGAGCTCCATTCCGGTGAGCTCCGGCCACCCCAGCTTGAGTTGTTGCCACCTGGATCGCCCCACCGCCAGCTCTCCGTAGCATAAACCGTGCACGAAATGGTCCTCCGTAGCGGAGCCCGAGCAACTCCGGCGAGCCTCCGCCGCGAGATGTGGTCGCCGGCGCCTAATCCGGCGACGCTGACGTGGCTGACATTAGATTAGGGACTATTTAACCGTATTAGTTAACACTAGTCACTGACAGAGGGTCCCAGTTTATTAGTTTATCGGTTAACCAAAATAATTAGGCTAATTAGCAAAACCGGTGGACCCATGCGCCGAGTTAACCCGGTGGCGTGGTGGTTGGCCCAGCCCTACGTCAGCGACCCTAACCAGCACCGTGACACTGACCAGTGGGACCCCCTGGTCAGGTTTGACCTGGGGCAGCCCTGTTGACTTGCTGACGTCACACCGACGTCATGCTGACGCAGTTAATGATTTTCTGGAATTTAAATAATTCAGGAAATTCCAGAAAATATTCTAAACTTCTAAAATTCATAGAAATTCAACCGTAACTCCAAATGAAATAAGTTATATATGAAAAATGATCGGAAAAATATGAAGAATCTGTTTATGGCACTTTCATGCATGATTGAACAAGTTAACCTCACTGAATAGGATGAATCATGATTAGGGCAACTTATGTACTAGCATTTGGAGTTGGAGTTTAACCTTGTTTGAATTCCACTTCAATCAAAATGACTTTCTATTGCATTAGCCCAAATCTCAGCATATTGACATGCCACGATCATGCATCATATTGTGCATTGCATTGATTGTGTTCTTTACTGTGTTCTTGCGGTGGTTGTTCCCCTCGGTAGGCGTGCGTTCCGGCGATGAGTTCGATGACACCGATGAAGAGCTATATTATCTTCAGAAGTGCCAGGCAAGCAAAACCCCCTTGTTCATTCCGATACAATCCCACTCTCTCGCTCCTGCTCTATTTTACTGCATTAGGACAACAATGATACAACTGTTATTTGCTGCGGTAGCTGAACCCCTTTTATCCTCTGCATGACTGTCATTCCACGGTAAATAGATGAAACCCACTAGCATGAGTAGGAGTTGTTTGAGCCTGATGTGCCTACTCATTCATGCTTGTTTGTCATGCCTGCTATTGCTTAGAGTTGTGTCGGTCTGATTCATCGGGAATGAATTGGAAAGTGGTGAACATGTCCTCTTGTGTGTGAGCTAAGTGTGTGAACATGATTTGGTAAAGAGTAGCGGTGAGAGGCCATGTAGGAGTACATGGTGGGTTGTCTCATTGCAGCCGTCCTCGAGAATTGAGTTACGTGTTTGTGATCCATGAATAGCTACTACCACACATTGGGTTCGGTAACTTTCGACCCCTCTCGACTTATTAATCAACTTGATCTCTGTCCGGGAGTTACAACTAGTTTCTAGTGTTTGTAGGTAGTGTTAGTAGTCTACCAAGTGGCACCCGATGCAATTGGGCTTGGGACGAGACTAGGCACCTTGTGTACGGTGTACCAAGCGTAGATCCACCCGTCGAGGTGGGCTTGGGAACCCTGCTCACATCGTTTGGGGCCGTGGCGACACCCGGCGGATCTCCTTGCGGATGGAACCCGAATAGGCGATAAACACGGACGAGAGGCTTGTGTGGTTAGTCAGGTCGTGGCGACTCCCTCGCCCGACTTCCGCTTGAAGGTTGCCGAGGTACATGGCGTGTCTGAGGCGATAAGTGGCGAGAGCGTGTGTGAAGAAGTACACCCCTGCAGGGTTAATATGATCTATTCGAATAGCCGTGTTCGCGGTAAAGGACTTCTGGGTTGCCTATAACAGTTCATAGACAAGTGAAGTTGGATACTCTAAAATACGCAAGATAAGCGTGAGTGCTATGGATGGCGTTCTCGTAGGGAGACGGGAGGCGGATCCATAGTGGTGTATTGATATGGAGAATATGTGGACTCGTAATGCGCCACCTCAAAAGAGTTACTTGCAGGTCATAGTTTAGGATAGCCACCGAGTCAAAGCTGGCTTGCTGCGGTCAAACTCCACCACCCCTTTGTTGATAATGATGCATATGTAGTTAGTTACGATGTAAGTCTTCTTGAGTACAATTGTACTCACGTTTGCCTATTTTATGTTTTTGCAGAGAGACTTCAGTCCTGCTAGTAGTTCCGCGTGGACTTCGACGTTTAGCTTGTTACCTTAGCTACGATCTTGTGCCCTCGGCAGGATCTGGTAGATAGTCAGGCTTCTAAGTCTTTTTCATTTGTAGATGTTTGTACTCAGACATATTAAGCTTTCGCTTGTGCTTGTTGCTTGTATGCTCTGTATGTTGGGTCATGAGACCCATGTTTGTAATATCTCGCTCCTCGGAGCCTAATGAATAAATATTTGAGTCGTAGAGTTATGTTGTGATGCCATGTTGTATTTACACATATTGAGCATATTGTGTGTATGTTTGAAATGCTTGGTATGTGTGGGATCCAGCAATCTAGTTGTTTATCCTTGGCAGCCTCTCATATGGGGAAATGTAGTCTCGTGCTTCTGGCGATAGTAGTCCGCTTCTGACCCGGTTCACCGGAGTCCTGTTACCCAGTGCTACAGCCCGGATTCATACGTTGATGACCGACATGCTCGATGTGATTCATGTATGCCTGTCTCCATGGGTTAGCGCCGCTTTGGGTTCACGACTAGCCATGTCGGCCGGGTTCTCTGTCATGTGGATGCTAGCGATACTATCATATCGTGAGCCAAAAAAGCGCAAAGCAGTCCGGGCCATGGTAAGGCGACACCGTGGGAATACCGTGCGTGAGGCCGCAAAGTGATATGAGGTGTTACCGGCTAGATCGATGTGACTTGGAATCGGGGTCCTGACAGCGTTGGTATCAGAGCCTGACTGCCTGTAGGATTACCAAGCCAAACTTGTCGAAGTTGTGTCTAGAAATGCTTTAGTTATGTAAGGGAATTGATTGTGGAAAGGAACGTAAGGCTCTTTTTACTCCTTATACCTCATGGCCTTCGATGCGAGTCATCCTCTTCTCTTCTACGGGGTTAAGAACTAGGCCTTCTCATCTATCTATCAGGATGACGTGTTACTAATCCATAGACTTTTAAGATTGTTGGTTTCAAGCCTCAGTTCAGTTCCTACTATTTCTTTATGTTAACTGTTGACCTCAGAATCTTGTTATGATGTTGTAGAGTGGTTATGCCACCATTTTGCATGATGTCTCAAATCTTTTTGAGCATTTACAGCCGTTATCTTTGTCAAGGTCATCCCAGTCTCTAAATAGTCGATGCATTTGCAAATCCTTTCTTTCCATTCCCAATGTCCTTTTGGTCAGAATAAGCACACTAACCGGTGCGTTGAGGTAATTTATTGCCTTGACATATATGTTGGAACTATTACTATGACCTAGGTGTTTTAGGGAGTCACCTAGTAATTTAGCAATACTTTTGTATCCCCAGTGTGATGATTCTGGCCATCATTCTCGAAAGCGTCCCGTGATGCAATTTAGTTAGTAGGTATTCTATTCCTGGGTTCTTGAACCCGAGATTCACCCTACTTACTTCATGTTGATAGTAATTGCTAGCTCCCTTAGGTTATTAGTAACCTTTGCATTAGTCCTCGAGGTCTGTGGTATTCCCTTCTTCCAAATGCCATGAACTATTTAAGGCAGAAGTTATTTGAACCAAAAGATCACAATTAGAGTACTCTTGAGGAGTTCTCCATTCATAATTGTGACTCTGCCAGTCCTACCTCTCTGCATGGGTTATCCGAAAGAAACCTGTTGAACTTGATCCGACATACTAACCTATGCATCCACAACTCAGAAAGTTATATGCTCCTCGAGTTGTTCCTCCTTAGTTGTATTCCGACCCCGTCATCAATTGATAGTCGGGAGTAATTGTGCATTCGTGTTCATCGATGCCTATTACTCATGTGGTCCGTCAAGCCATTCTATTAGGAATGACTAGGAGAAACAAACTCGATTACCTCATCCATATCTAGGATTGGGTCAAAGCAGTTGTATTCCATGAGATCAAAATGCCAATTCAGCTTTTGTTTTGTTCTACCCCGAAGTATTGCCCACTTTATGTCAGGAACGTCATGAGAATTGCACCTTCTTTTATGAATTCTTGACGTAGTGATACTTCTCACCATCATCATTCATTCCTCGGTCCTCGTGTTGTTGTAACCGGAATGCCGACAAGTGAATTGTGATGTGTGAAATCAATACTCCGAGCAACTCGTTGCTTGGTAGTTAATGGACAATAATCTCATTCTTAGCATGTTGGTTATTAAATCATCATCCTAAGATTGATCGTGCTACCTAGTCCTTATTCTGGTGCACCCTTCGACCAATGAGTTAGGATTATGTCAATCCCTCACTCTTTGATCATATCGTCTTGCCCTCAAAAGCAAGATTGTTCTCGAGCTTAGTAACATACCGGTGGTTCGTGACTCTCCAAATATCTTCTTTGTAGTGTTACCAGGTTGTCACCTGGCCGCTATGTTGAGTTCGTGATCATGTTGGTTTTCCTCTAAACCACCCATTCTCCAAGGATCTGTGTTGGATACCCCTGAACTAGTTGGATAAGCTAAACAACAACTTGGAGAGTTGGAAGATAAAGCTTGCCTAACTTAGTTCGTTCCAAAGGGATATCCTTGTGTAGTGTGTGTTGAAGAAAGATGATATCTTCATCGATTGGTCCACATGATCAATTGTTGGACCTATTGTCTTATCAATCCTTTGACTTGAGTATGGGCTATTGTCAAGTCAAATCGGAACCAACGATGTTCATAATGTTGTCTTACTCGTGGTTGATCCCTCGAGCCTACACCATTATATCTTTTGGGTCTGACCAATGCTATTACCGTGTTCACATGATGGCGGAAGTCCAATGATATGGAAATTCCGATGAGTTGCTGTTGAGCCCATCAGCAGCATTTTGTCTCCCCCACGATTCATGTTGAACATCAACCTAGTGTTGGAAACTTGTGTAAGCATTTCTTCGTGTTTCGTTCATGAAGTATATGTTTTGGTGAAAAAAGTGACTTCCTCGAATTCATGTGCTTTAGGTGTAAGTTGCCGCCATGAATTTGAGAAAGGTTTGTTTTGTTTCCTTTGGAATCATCCCAAGTCAGTCATGCACGTGCGAAGTATTCTATGGTCTGATAGACTGATCATCTTCATTCCATATGCAATTCCTAGCACCCAAGCCACTGATTGATTTGTTCAAGGAGAAGAAGTTCCTTCCTAAGAGCTAATCCGGACTCGATGATGGTTCCCCACCTGAACTCAGTAGTGTTTTATGATAAGCCTACTATGTGGTCATTCTTGTCTTGGACAACATGCTCACATGTATGTAGCAAAACCAGCTCATGTTTTGGAGCTTGCTATCGTAGTTCATATCCCGAGAATCTATAGCGTTATCTAAATCGATTTGTGTTGCGACCTTTCTTTTCGGACATCTTTGAGTCTGGAGTATCCTATTACCAATCGGATCTGAATCTCAGGCAGATATGATGGTTGGAACATTCCCAGCATTTGCATTTTGTTCCCAGCTTGCACCCCATTGTGCCAATTTCTATGGGCTGCCTTCTTAGTAATTCTTGTCGAGGTTCATCTTCAAAGCTGGACTTACCATGGGTCCCCTCCACCTCCGATGATAAGAAAAAATCATCCATTGCGTTGTCTTCAACAAGGTAGTCCACATCATCCATTCTAGTCCGAGTATGTCATTCGTTCGAACTCCTTCAAATGATCGATTGTGATTGCCTTAGGCTGGTATAAAGAGTTCCAACGATCTATGGATCAAAAGTAATTCTTTTTGCCACTTAAGGGAATAGTTCTTTGTATCACTTTTTCCAAGGTGCCCCGTTTTGGAATCATGGCAACTTCCCTCGCTATTTTGAAACACTCATAAAATCGTTTCCTCCGTCCTCACTGATGCATGTCTTACCTCTCCGCTCCAGAAATGTTTTTATGTCTCATTCCATGAGTTGATCTTGGATCATTAAGATGATCCTAAATTGTTTGAACCTCAAGAAGATCGATTCTTCTAAATTCCCCCTTTTCTTCTCGTTGTCATGTTGGATGTAGTTCTCAAAACAAGACGTCGAGACAAAAATGGTGATCGTGTCAACGTTCCTATGAAGTGCAACCTGGATCGTGAAGATCGTGTTAGCTTGTACCCCCTCTGTCTTCTTACCTCACGGCTTGAATCTCGGGACGAGATTCTTGTTTAGTGGGGGTGAGTTGTCACAGCCCTAGAATTTGTTTGCAATTAGTTGCATTAAGGCATTCATGTCATCATGTTTAAATTCCTAAGAAATTTGAAATGGGGATGTTGAAACCCTAGCACCAAATGAATTCAACTAGGTTCAAACTTAAAACTTTTCAATGAACCCAAAATGCCCTTCATAAATGTTCACCATCTTTGGTACTTGGCTAAACCCTCGGCAAAAATGGTTTCATATTTTTGGAGGCTAATTCAGATTTTTGCAAGCCATAAGTATTTGCATTTGGGCAATTTAAAACCTATAAATAATTTAAATTCCCAAATAATCTTGAAGGTATTTTTAGGATGTTGAGAATATTTTCAAATGTGCCTCCGAATATTTTCAGGTTTTTCATAAATGGAATAGTATTTTTACTATTTCAAAACACAGAACAGAAACATATAAAAACAAAAACAGGAAAACCAGAGAGAGGAAAACCCACCTGACACTTACCTGTGACAGCCCAACCGGCCCGACTGGCCCAGTGGCCAGTCATCGTTCTCCTCTTGCCGAGGAGGGGCCTTGGCCAGCGTCAGCCTCCGCTGGACAGCACGCCTCGCCGGCTCACCTTGCTTGCCGCCGACGCCTCCAACGTAGCCACGCACCCCCCCTGGTGGCCCCTCTCTCCTCTCCCTCTCGCTGCTCTCCCTCCCCCTCCTCTGTTTCTCCTACGCGCAGCCACCGAGCGCAGCCGTGGCCACAACCATTGCCTCGCCCTGCCGCTGCACCCAGAGGATCCGCCTCGTCGCCCTCGTCCTCTCCGCCGAGCCACGCGGCACCGGACGCCCCCAAACGTCGTCATCGCGGTCATCTTCAACCTCGGGCACCCGAGCCCCTCACCGTCGATTCGCGCCGTCAAGGACGTCCCCGAGCCCACAGACCTACTGCGCCGCCTCCCCGTGAGCACCGGAATCTTCCCCCTCTCTCCCCTGCCTCGTTTGCATCGCGTAGCTATCGAATCCGCCGGAGCCGAGAGCTCTTCGCCGCCGGCCATGTCGCCGCCGTAGCCACCGTTGCCTAGAGCTGCAACCGAGCAGCAGCGTGCGTTTCAGTGCACCCCGTGAGGTCGTAACACCCCTCTTTGCCTCCTGCCGTGCTCCCTAACCCCGAAACCCAGTTCACCCGAACGCCGGCGCCGCCGCGAGCTCCATTCCGGTGAGCTCCGGCCACCCCAGCTTGAGTTGTTGCCACCCCTGGATGCGCCCCACCGCCAGCTCTCCGTAGCCGCAAACCGTGCACGAAATGGTCCTCCGTAGCGCGAGCCCGAGCAACTCCAGCGAGCCTCCGCCGCGAGATGTGGTCGCCGGCGCCTAATCCGGCGACGCTGACGTGGCTGACATTAGATTAGGGACTTCTTAACCGTATTAGTTAACACTAGTCAGCAGCGGAGGGTCCCGATTTATTAGTTTATCGGTTAACCAAAATAATTAGGCTAATTAGCAAAACCGGTGGACCCATGCGCCAGAGTTGACCCGGCGTGGTGGATTGGTGAGCCCACACGTCAGTGACCCTAACCTGCACCGTGACACTGACAAGTGGGACCCCCTGGTCAGGTTTGACCCGGGGCAGCCCTGTTGACTTGCTGACGTCACACCGACGTCATGCTGACGCGGTTAATGATTTTCTGGAATTTAAATAATTCAGGAAATTCCAGAAAATATTCTAAACTTCTAAAATTCATAGAAATTCAGTCGTAACTCCAAATGACATAAGTTATATATGAAAATGATCGTAAAAATATGAAGAATCTGTTTATGGCACTTTCATGCATGATTGAACAAGTTAACCTCACTGAATAGGATGAATCATGATTAGGGCAACTTATGTACTAGCATTTGGAGTTGGAGTTTAACCTTGTTTGAATTCCACTTCAATCAAAATGACTTTCTATTGCATTAGCCCAAATCTCAGCATATTGACATGCCACGATCATGCATCATATTGTGCATTGCATTGATTGTGTTCTTTCTGTGTTTGCCGGTGGTTGTTCCCCCTCGGTAGACGTACGTTCCGACGATGAGTTCGATGACACCGATGAAGAGCTATATTATCTTCAGAAGTGCCAGGCAAGCAAAACCCCCTTGTTCATTCCGATACAATCCCACTCTCTCGCTCCTGCTCTATTTTACTGCATTAGGACAACAACGATACAACTGTTATTTGCTGCGGTAGCTGAACCCCTTTTATCCTCTGCATGACCTGTCATTCCACAGTAAATAGATGAAACCCACTAGCATGAGTAGGAGTTGTTTGAGCCCTGATGTGTCTACTCATTCATGCTTGTTTGTCATGCCTGCTATTGCTTAGAGTTGTGTCGAGTCCGATTCATCGGGAATGAATTGGAAAGTGGTGAACATGTCCTCGTGTGTGAGCTAAGTGTGTGAACACGATTTGGTAAAGGTAGCGGTGAGAGGCCATGTAGGAGTACATGGTGGGTTGTCTCATTGCAGCCGTCCTCAGGAACTGAGTTCTGTGTTTGTGATCCATGAATAGCTACTACCACACATTGGGTTCCGATGCTTTCGACCCCTCTCGGCTTATTAATCAACTTGATCTCTGTCCGGGAGTTGCAACTAGTTTACGGTGTTTGTAGGTAGTGTTAGTAGTCTACCAAGTGGCACCAGGTACAGGTGGGCTTGGGACAGACTAGGCATCGTGGCACGGTGTACCAAGCGTAGATCCACCCGTTGAGGTGGGCTTGGGAACCCTGCTCACATCGTTTGGGGCCGTGGCGACACCGGCCGGATCTCTCCTTGCGGATGGAACCCGAATAGGCGATAAACCTGGGCGAGAGGCTTGTGTGGTTAGTCGGTCGTGGCCGACTCCCTCGCCCGGCTTCCGCTTGAAGGTTGCCGAGGTACATGGCGATGTCTGAGGCGATAAATGGCGAGAGCGTGTGTGAAGAAGTACACCCCTGCAGGGTTAATATGATCTATTCGAATAGCTGTGTCCGCGGTAAAGGACTTCGTGGTTGCCTATATCAGTTCATGGACAAATGAAAGTGGATACTCTAAAATGCGCAAGACAAGCGTGAGTGCTATGGATGGCGTTCTCGTAGGGAGACGGGAGCGGGTCCATAGTGGTGTATTGATATGGTGAATATGTGGACTCGTGTGCCACCTCAAAAGAGTTACTTGCAGGTCATAGTTTAGGATAGCCACCGAGTCAAAGCTGGCCTGCTGCAATCAAACTCCACCACCCCTTTGTTGATAATGATGCATATGTAGTTAGTTACGATGTAAGTCTTCTTTGAGTACAATTGTACTCACGTTTGCCTATTTTATGTTTTTGCAGAGAGACTTCAGTCTCGCTAGTAGTTCCACGTGGACTTCGACGTTTAGCTTGTTACCTCAGCTACGATCTTGTGCCCTCGGCAGGATCTGGTAGATAGTTAGGCTTCTAAGTCTTTTTCATTTGTAGATGTCTGTACTCAGACATATTAAGCTTCCGCTTGTGCTTGTTGCTTGTATGCTCTGTATGTTGGGTCATGAGACCCATGTTTGTAATATCTCGCTCCTCGGAGCCTAATGAATAAATATTTGAGTCTAGAGTTATGTTGTGATGCCATGTTGTATTTACACATATTGAGCATATTGTGTGTATGTTTGAAATGCTTGGTATGTGTGGGATCCGACAATCTAGTTGTTTATCCTTGGCAGCCTCTCATATGGGGAAATGTAGTCTCGTGCTTCTGAGCGATAGTAGTCCGCTTCTGGCCCGGATCACCCAGTCTTTGCTAGCCCAGCCTCTTGCTTTGGACACTTGGTGGCCGGCATGTGTTTCACTTCGTTCTATGTCCGTCCCTTCGTGGAAATGTCATGCGGTGACATCCGGAGTCCTGCCTAGCCTTTCTGGCCGGGTTACCGAGTCCTGTTAGCCAGTGCTACAGCCAGTTCATACGTTGATGACCGACATGCTCGATGTGATTCATGTATACTGTCCCCATGGGTTAGTGCCGCTTTGGGTTCACGACTAGCCATGTCGGCCGGGTTCTCTGTCATATGGATGCTAGCGACACTATCATATACGTGAGACAAAAGACGCAAACGGTCCCGGGCCATGGTAAGGCGACACCCGTGGGAATACCGTGCGTGAGGCCGCAAAGTGATATGAGGTGTTACCGGCTAGATCGATGTGACTTGGAATCGGGGTCCTGACAAGAGGTCGACGGCGGCGGCGGAGCTCTGAGGCTAGCGACACGAGGAAGAGCGAAGAGAAAGAGGGCGGAGGGAGAAAAGGAATGACCCTTCGGTCCTATTTATAAGGCAAGATACCGTGTCGGTAGCGTGAATCAAGGAACCACAAATCTAGGAAGCAGAGTTGTCACCTCGATTATTGCGGATCTGTTGAACAAAGAAGATGTCATGAATGCTATCTTTATGGGGACGTCATGCCGGTTTACAGCAACTGGAGAAGGTGACGTCACGACGGTTCAACGATTTCAAGAAGGTATTGAAGATGAAGGTTTTTCATTAAGGATTGACATGAACCTGCTCAAATCAATCTGGGGCCTAATGTTGGGGATATTACTACTGGGAGTAAACCGGCCTATTTGGGCGGGTTAACTTCATCGATGGTTCAACGGTGTAAAAGCCCAAGAGGCATGAAAGTAAGGGCCCAAGGCCGATGAGTCGGTTTAGAACCTGTGGCCGTAAACCGGCCTGGTATGTAAACTTGTATTGTAAGCTAGGAATAGAGAGAGACCAACCCGGATACGAGTATGAACCGGAGATTGGGGTTCTCTGAACCGACGGGCGCCACCCATGTATATAAGGGGACGACCCGGGGCGGTTCAAAGGACAACAACTCGAGGCCTAGGCGAAGCTTATTTGCTCCCTAGTCATCGAGATTACATCAATCCCATCACAACTAGACGTAGGCTTTTACCTTCATCGAAGGGGCCGAACTAGTATAACTCTTGTGTCTTTGCGTCCGTTTTAACCCCTTCAAGTTAACCCGTAGCGATGGCTCCACGACTAAGTCCTTTCATGAGGACATCTGCCATGTGAAACCACGACAGCCCCCGTCAGCTTTGCCGCCCTTGAGTCACCTGGCCTCAGGTCGGCGGTCATCCTCTCCAACACCTGCGCCGCCCGGGGGTCGGTGAGCTTTGCGCGAAGCCACCCCTCTTGGGACACAGGCATCTCTATCGGAAGCACCAGCCGGGGGTGGGAGCACTTGGTGTCCATCAAGACCCACTTGCTCCTGAAGCCCTCGGCCTTCTTCCCGGCCTTCGAGATGGCGTTGGTCTTGTTGGCCGCGACGAAGCCAACACACCAGGCGGTGGCCCTCCTTGATCCGGAGGAAGAAGAAGTGGCGCATAGCAACAGCCACGGAAAGGCATCACTCCAACATACACCTCACAGTAGAAGGCGAAGATCGATAGGAGCAGGATGGAGTTGGGATGAAGATGGAGAGCGTGGATCTTGTAATGGCTAAGCATAGAGTAGAAGAAGTTGGAGAAGGGGGGAACCAACCCGGCGACAATGCTGATCATGAAGAAGGGGTAGAAAGTGCTTTGCTGAGGCCTCCGGCTCGGCGGAGCCAGCCCGGAGCACAGTCTTCCTCTTCTCATCACCCACCGCCATCATCAGGAGCACGGAGGCAAGGTTCTTCTCCGAAACACTCGGTGCATCGAGCGTAGGCTCGTACCAAGATGGCGGAGGAGTAGCCCGAGCTTTTTTGGGCGCCATTGGCGGCAGACACGAAGGGGGATCTGGGCGGATTTGGAGTCTCTGGAAGCAAAGAGCGAGAAAGGGGATCTGGAGCAAGACGAAGGAAAGCAATGAAGGCAAATGCAGCTCGCGCCAACCTTTTGTCAGTCGGGCAGTTGCCGAGGCTGCATGGGGAAGCGGATACGCCCACGTCCCATCAATCGCCACATGTCAACCGAGGCCGCAGGCTGTTGGGGCACGCGGCGCTCCGCACTTTCCCCTTGGCTTTGCCTCAAAGCCAAGTCCGAGCGCGCCTTGGGCCCGAGGGCTAATGTCGGCGCGTCACAGGAATGGGGGTCCCCAGACTTGCCTGCCTGCGGCCCACGGCTTGGCTCCACTAGCGGCCCTGTACGACCCATCTTCATCAGCTAACACTCAAGACCCTCGCGAGGGGCCAAGCCTCGCAAGGCGGACGGTGCAAGACCCCCTCGGGGGCGGCCTCACCAGGCTGGCTCGTGAGGGGCAGAGAGATCAAGGCGAGGGGCACCTCGTGAGGTTCCTGTGACGCAAGCTATGACGACCAAGGCGGTGAGGCGCCCGGTGGCGTGTAGTGTCCTCATTTCCTCTTTGGTGCGAAAGAGGCAAGCGCAGGCCAGGAGTCCCGAGGCGTCAGGCAAAGGTTTCCATACTAGTGCAACAAGACCAAGGCCAGCAGGGCGGCAGGACGGAGGTCACTGCGGAGCCCACGGCAGCGTCACCACCAGAGCCTTTGGTAGGCGAAGACCACCTTTTGTCAGGATAACTTGTACTGGTTGTCCCCCTTCGGATTTGGCCGTTGTTGGATCCCTTCCCGCCTAACATTTGGGGAGAGGACCAGGGCCTCTATAAATAGGACTAGCCATCACCACAGTAGGGGCAACTGAGCTAGGATCGGATCCATTCCATCCTCACACACACAAGCCCACTCGAAGACAAGAGCACCTCTCCTCAGGAGGCTTTTCTTCCCTTGTACTTGTTCAACCTCAGCCCAAGAGGCAATCCAGCACACCACACTAGAGTAGCTCCACCAGCGGTCCACGGTGTAGCTCCACCAGCGGCCCCGTATGGCCCATCTTCATCAGCTAACACTCAAAACCCTCGCGAGGGGCCAAGCCTCGTGAGGCGGACGATGTAAGACCCCCTCGTGGGCGGCCTCACCAGGCTGTCTCGCGAGGGGCGGAGAGATCAAGGCGAGGGGCACCTCGCGGGGTTCCTGTGATGCAAGCCATGACGACCAAGGCCAGGCGGGCGCCAGCGCGCGCAGTGTCCTCGTTTCCTCTTTGGTGCTAAAGAGGCAGGCGCAGGCAAGGAGTCCCGAGGCATCAGGCAAAGGTTTCCATATCGGTGCAACAAGACCAAGACCAGCAGGACGGCAGGACGGATGTCACCATGGAGCCTAGGACGGCGTCACCACCAGAGCCTTTGGCAGGTGAAGACCACCTTTAGTCAGGATAACTTGTACTGGTTGTACCCCTTCAAATTTGGCCGTTGTTGGATCCCTTCCCGCCTAACATTTAGGGAGAGGAAATGGCCTCTATAAATAGGACTAGCCACCACCACAGTGAGGCAACCCAGCTGGGATCGGATCCATTCCATCCTCACACACACAAGCCCACTTGAGCACAAGATCACCTCTCCTCAGGAGGCTATTCTTCCCTTGTACTTGTTCATCCTCAGCCCAAGAGGCAATCCACCACACCACACTGGAGTAGGGTATTACACCACCTCGGTGGCCCAAACAAGTATAAACCCTGTGCCCCTTGTTCTGCGAGTTCGACGTGATGAGCCTTGAGATCGCAGTGAGGGCGTGAGCTAATGGGAAGGGAGATCTTCGTGCGCACCCTAGAGTTAGAACCTTAAGGGTTTTGCCAGAACCTGAAATCCGACAGAACTACCCTGAAAATTTATGTCGGCGTCACAGGAACGGGGTCCCCAGACTTGCCTGCCTGCGGACCATGGCGTGGCTCCACCAGCGGCCCTGTACGGCCCATCTTCACCAGCCAATGCTCAAGACCCTCGCGAGGGGCCAAGCCTCGTGAGATGAACAATGCTGCACCTCCTCGGGGGTGGCCTCACCAGGCTAGCTCGCGGGGAGTGGAGAGATCAAGGCGAGGGGCACCTCGCGAGGTTCCTGTGACGCAAGCCACGACGACCAAGGCCAGGCGGGTGCAAGCGCGCGCAGTGTACTCGTTTCCTCTTTGGTGCTAAAGAGGCAGGCACAGGCGAGGAGTCCCGAGGCATCAGGCAAAGGTTTCCATATCAGTGCAACAAGACCAAGACCAGCAGGACGGAGGCCACCGTGGAGCCCAGGATGGTGTCACCACCAGAGCCTTTGGCGTGCGAAGACCACCTTTAGTCGGGATAACTTGTCTTGGTTGTCCCCCTTCAAATTTGGCCATTGTTGGATCCCTTCCGCCTAACATTTGGGAAGAGGACCAGGGCCTCTATAAATAGGACTAGCCAGCACAGTGAGGGGCAACTCATCTTGGATCAGATTCATTCCACCCTCACACACAAGCTCATCGAGCCTAAGAACACCTCTCCTCTAGAGGCTGTTGTTCCCTTGTACTTTTTCATCCTCAGCACAAGAGGCAATCCACCACACCACACTGGAGTAGGGTATTACTGTTGGGGAACGCAGTAATTTCAAAAATTTTCCTACGATCACGCAAGATCATGGTGATGCATAGCAACGAGATGAGAGTGTCGTCTACGTACCCTCGTAGACCCACAGCGGAAGCGTTGACGCAACGTAGAGGAAGTAGTCGTGCTTCTTCACGATCCAACCGATCCAAGTACCGAGCGTCACGGCACCTCCGAGTTCTGCACACGTTCAGCTCGATGGCGTCCCTCGAACTCCGATCCAGCCGAGTGTTGAGGGAGAGTTTCGTCGACCTGACGGCAGGCGTGGTGGCGATGATGATGTTCCACCGGCGCAGGGCTTCGCCTAAGCTCCGCCACGGTATTCTCGAGGTGTAATATGGTGGAAGGGGCACCGCACACGGCTAAGGAAAGATCTCAAGGATCAACTTGTGTGTCATGGGGTGCCCTCTCTGTATATAAAGGAGGGAAGGGAGGGGCTGGCCGGCCAAGGTTTGGTGCGCCAGGTGTCCTACTCCTACTAGGAGTAGGATTCCCCCAATCCTAGTCCAACTAGGTTTCCCCAAGTGGGAAGGGAGAGAGAGGCGCCCCTTCTCCTAGTCCTAATAGGACTAGGGAAGGGGGAAAGGTGACCAGCACTTGGGCCCCTTTCTCTCCTTTCCACTAAGGCCCATGTTGGCCCATTAGCATTCGGGGTTAGGTAACCTCCGGTACTTGGTAAAATTCCCAATTTCACCGGAACACTTCCGATGTCCAAACATAGACTTCCAATATATGAATCTTTATGTCTCGACCATTTCGAGACTCCTCGTCACGTCCGTGATCTCATCCGGGACTCGAACAACCTTCGGTACAGAAACATCATAACAACTCATAGTAACTGCCATCGCCGAAGCGTTAAGCGTGCGGACCCTACGGGTTCGAGAACTATGAAGACATGACCGAGACACCTCTCCTGTCAATAACCAATAGCGGGACCTGGATGCCCATATTGGCTCCTACATATTCTACGAAGATCTTTATCGGTCGGACCGCATAACAACATCGTTGTTCCCTTTGTCATCGGTATGTTACTTGCCCGAGATTCGATCGTCGGTATCCAATACCTAGTTCAATCTCGTTACGGCAAGTCTCTTTACTCGTTCCGTAATACATCATCTCACAACTAACTCATTAGTTGCAATGCTTGCAAGGCTTATGTGATGTGCATTACCGAGAGGGCCAGAGATACCTCTCCGACAATCGGAGTGACAAATCCTAATCTCGAAATATGCCAACCCAACATGTACCTTCGGAGACACCTGTAATGTACCTTTATAATCACTCGATTCACGTTGTGACGTTTGGTAGCACCCAAAGTGTTCCTCGTGCAAACGGAGTTGCATAATCTCATAGTCATAGGAACATGTATAAGTCATGAAGAAAAGCACTAGCAACAAACTATACGATCAGGTGCTAGGCTAACGGAATGGGTCATGTCAATCAGATCATTCTCCTAATGATGTGATCCCGTTAATCAAATGACAACTCATGTCTATGGTTAGGAAACATAACCATCTTCGATTAACGAGCTAGTCAAGTAGAGGCATACTAGTGACACTCTGTTTGTCTATGTATTCACACATGTATTATGTTTCCGGTTAATACAATTCTAGCATGAATAATAAACATTTATCATGAAATAAGGAAATAAATAATAACTTTATTATTGCCTCTAGGGCATATTTCCTTCAGTCTCCCACTTGCACTAGAGTCAATAATCTAGTTCACATCATCATGTGATTCAACACTAATATTCACATCTGTATGTGATTAACACACATAGTTCACATCGTCATGTGACCAACACCCAAAGGGTTTACTAGAGTCAATAATCTAGTTCACATCGCTATGTGATTAACACCCAAAGAGTACTAAGGTATGATCATGTTTTGCTCGTGAGAGAAGCTCGATCAGCAGGTCTGTCACATTCAGAGCCGTATGTATTTTGCAAATACTCTATGTCTACAATGCTACTTGCGGAGCTACTCTAGCTAATTGCTCCCACTTTCAATATGTATCCAGATTGAGTTTTAGAGTCATCTGGATCTGTGTAAAAAGCTTGCATCGATGTAACTCTTTACGACGGGCTCTTTTATCACCTCCATAATCGAGAAATATTTCCTTAGTCCTCACTAAGGATGTTCTTGACCAATGTCCGATGATCTACTCCTAGATTACTATTGTACTCCTTGCCAAATTCAGAGCAAGGTATACAATAGGTGCTGGTACATAGCATAGCATACTTCATAGAACCTATGACTGAGGCATAGGGAATGATTTTCATTCTCTTTTCTATTTTCTGCCGTGGTCGGGATTTGAGTCTTACTCAATTTCATACGTTTTGCAACACAGGCAAGAACTTTTCTTTGACTGTTCCATTTTGAACTACTTCAAAATCTTGACAAGGTATGTACTTATTGAAAAACTTATCAAGCGTCTTGATCTATCTCTATAGATCTTGATGCTCAATATGTAAGCAGCTTCACCGAGGTCCTTCTTTGAAAAACTCCTTTCAAATACTCCTTTATGCTTTGCGTAATAATTCTACATTATTTCCGATTAACAATATGTCATTCACATATACTTATCGAAATGTTGTAATGCTCCCACTCACTTTCTTGTAAATACAGGCTTCTCCAAAAGTCTCATAAAGCCATATGCTTTGATCACACTATCAAAGCGTTTATTCCAACTCCGAGATGCTTGCACCGGTCCATAGATGGATCATTTGGAGCTTGCATATTTTGTTAGCACCTTTAGGATTGACAAAATCTTCTGGTTGCATCATATACAACTCTTCTTTAAGAAAACCATTAAGGAATGCAGTTTTGACATCCATTTGCCAGATTTCATAAAATGTGGCAATTGCTAACATGATTCGGACAGACTTTTAAGCATCGATACAAGTGAGAAAATCTCATTGTATTCAACATCTTGAACTTTGTCTAAAACCTTTTTCGACAAGTCTAGCTTTGTAGATAGTAACACTACTATCAGCATCTGTCTTCCTCTTGAAGATCCATTTATTTAACATGGCTTGCTGATCATCGAGCAAGTCAATCAAAGTCCATACTTTCGTTCTCATACATGGATCTTATCTCAGATTTCATGGCCTCAAGCCATTTCATGAATCTGGGCTCATCATCGCTTCCTCATAGTTCGTAGGTTCATCATGGTCTAGTAACATGACTTCCGTAACATGATTACCGTACCACTCACTGTGCGGATCTTACTCTGGAAGACCTCACGAGGTTTGGTAGCAACTTGATCTGAAGTTTCATGATCATCATCATTAACTTCCTCACTAATTGGTGTAGGAATCACTAGAACTGATTTACGTGATGAACTACTTTCCAATAAGAGAGAAGGTACAATTACCTCATCAAGTTTCTACTTTCCTCCCACTCACTTCTTTCGAGAGAAACTTCTTCTCTAGAAAGGATCCATCTTAACAACGAAAAACTTGCCTTCGGATCTGTGATAGAAGGTGTACCAAACAGTTACCTTTTGGGTATTCTATGAAGACGCACTTCTCCAATTTGGGTTCGAGCTTATCGGTGAAAACTTTTTCACATAAGCATCACAACTCAAACTTTTAAGAAACGACGACTTAGGTTTACTATTAAACCATAGTTCATATGGTGTCGCCTCAACAGATTTAGATGGTGCCCTATTAAACGTGAATGTAGTCTGTCTCTAATGCATAACCCCAAAATGATATTGGTAAATCGGTAAGAGACATCATTGATCGCACCATATCAAAATAAAGTACGATTACGATGTTCGGACACACCATAACGTTGTGGTGTTCGGTGGCGTGATCTGTGAAACTATTCCACTTTGTTTTAATTGAAGACAAAACTCGTAACTCAAATATTCATCTCCACGATCAGATCGCAGAAACTTTATTTTCTTGTTACGATGATTTTCTACTTCACTCTGAAATTCTTTGAACTTTTCAACTATTTCAGACTTATGTTTCATCAAGAAGATATCGCATATCTGCTCAAATCATCTGTGAAGGTCGGAAAATAATGATACTTGCCACGAGCATCAACACTCATTGAATTGCATACATCGGTATGTATTATTTCCAATAAGTCAAGAGCTTGTTCCATTGTTCCGAGAACGGAGTTTTAGTCATCTTGCCCAAAAGGCACGGTTCGCAAGCATCAAATGATTCAAAATCAAGTGATTCCAAAAGTCCATCAAGATGGAGTTTCTTCATGCGCTTTACACCAATATGACCTAAACGGCAAGCCACAAATAAGTTGCACTATCATTATTAACTTTGCATCTTTTGGTTTCAATATTATGAATATGTGTATCACTATGATCGAGATCCAATGAACCGTTTTCATTGGGTGTGTAACCATATAAGGTTTTATTCATGCAAATGTAACAACAATTTATTCTCTTACTTAAATGAATAACCGTATTGTAATAAACATGATCAAATCATATTTATGCTCAACACCAAATAACACTTATTTAGGTTCCACACTAATCCCGAAAGTATAGGGAGTGTGCGATGATGATCATATCAAACTTGGAACTACTTCCAACACTCATCGTCACTTCCCTTCAACTAGTTTCTGCAACTCCCGTTTCAAGTTACTACTCTTAGCAACTGAACCAGTATCAAAAATACCGAGGGTTTGCTACGAACACTAGTAAAATACACATCAATAATCTGCATATCAAATATACCTTTGTTCACTTTGCCATCCTTCTTATCCGCCAAATACTTGGGGTAGTTCCGCTTCTAGTGACCAGTTCCATTGCAGCAAAAGCACTTAGTCTCGTGCTTAGGTCCAGACTTGGGCTTCTTCACTCGAGCAGCAACTTGCTTGCCGTTCTTCTTGAAGTTCCCCTTCTTCCCTTTGCCTTTTCCTTGAGACTAGTGGTCTTGTCAATCATCAACACTTGATGCTCTTTCTTGATTTCTACCTTCGTCGATTTCAACATCATGAAGAGCTCGGGAATCGTTTTCGTCATCCCTTGCATACTATAGTTCATCACGAAGTTCTAGTAACTTAGTGATGGTGACTAAAGAATTCTGTCAATCGCTATCTTATCCGGAAGATTAACTCCCACTTGATTCAAGCGATTGAAGTACCCGGACTATCTGAGCACATGCTCACTAGTTGAGCGATTCTCCTCCATCTTTTAGCCATAGAACTTGTTGGAGACTTCATATCTCTCAACTCGGGTATTTGCTTGAAATATTAACTTCAA
This sequence comes from Aegilops bicornis, assembly GCA_021605145.1. NCBI lineage: Eukaryota > Viridiplantae > Streptophyta > Magnoliopsida > Poales > Poaceae > Aegilops > Aegilops bicornis. Next base: position 186,738 of record JAHIAL010000151.1, read on the forward strand.
CTCCTGGAACATCTCATATGGTCCATGACGTTCAAAACGTCTTTGAAGTCCCGATTCTAAGCCGTTAAGCATGGTGCACTAAACTATCAAGTAGTCATTATATTGAGCTAGCCAAACGTTCATAACGTCTGCATCTGCTCCTGCAATAGGTCCGTCACCTAGCGGTGCATTAAGGACATAATTCTTACAGGCAGCAATGAGGATAAACCTCGGATCACGGATCCAATCCGCATCATTGCTACTAACATTTTTCAATACAATTTTCTCTAGGAACACATATAAAAACATAGGGAAGCAACAACGCGAGCTTATTGATCTACAACATAATTTGCAAAATACTACCAGACTAAGTTCATGATAAATTAAAGTTCAATTAATCATATTACTTAAGAACTCCCACTTAGATAGACATCTCTCTAATCCTCTAAGTGATCACGTGATCCAAATCAACTAAACCATGTCCGATCATCACGTGAGATGGAGTAGTTTCAATGGTGAACATCACTATGTTGATCATATCTACTATATGATTCACGCTCGACCTTTCGGTCTCCGTGTTCCGAGGTCATATCTTATATGCATAGCTCGTCAAGTATAACCTGAGTATTCGGCGTGTGCAACTGTTTTGCACCCGTTGTATTTGAACGTAGAGCCTATCACACCCGATCATCACGTGGTGTCTCAAAGACGAAGAACTTTCGCATAGCGGTGCATACTCAGGGAGAACACTTCTTGATAATTAGTGAGAGATCATCTTATAATGCTACCGTCAATCAAGCAAAATAAGATGCATAAAGGATAAACATCACATGCAATCAATATAAGTGATATGATATGGCCATCATCATCTCGTGCTTGTGATCTCCATCTTCGAAGCACCGTCATGATCACCATCGTCACCGGTAGCGACACCTTGATCTCCATCGTAGCATCGTTGTCGTCTCGCCAATCTTATGCTTCCACGACTATCACTACCGCTTAGTAATAAAGTAAAGCATTACATCGCGATTGCATTGCATACAATAAAGCGACAACCATATGGCTCCTGCCGATTGCCGATAACTTCGGTTACAAAACATGATCATCTCATACAATAAAATTTAGCATCATGTCTTGACCATATCACATCACAACATGCCCTGCAAAAACAAGTTAGACGTCCTCTACTTTGTTGTTGCAAGTTTTACGTGGCTGCTACGGGCTGAGCAAGAACCGTTCTTACCTACGCATCAAAACCACAACGATAGTTTGTCAAATAGACTCCGTTTAACCTTCTCAAGGACCGGCGTATGCCACTCAGTTCAACTAAAGTTGGAGAGACAGTCTTCCACAAGCCATCTATGTGCAAAGCACGTCGAGGAACGGTCTCGCGTGGAAATGCAGCGTAAGGTTGGTCTGGATCGTCTTTCCAACAATACGCTGAACCAAAGTATGACATGCTTTGGTAGGCAGTATGACTTGTATCGTCCACAACTCACTTGTGTTCTACTCGTGCATATGACATCTACGCATAAAACCAGGCTCGGATGCCACTGTTGGGGAACGCAGTAATTTCAAAAATTTTCCTACGATCACGCAAGATCATGGTGATGCATAGCAACGAGATGAGAGTGTCGTCTACGTACCCTCGTAGACCCACAGCGGAAGCGTTGACGCAACGTAGAGGAAGTAGTCGTACTTCTTCACGATCCAACCGATCCAAGTACCGAGCGTGCGGCACCTCCGAGTTCTGCACACGTTCAGCTCGATGGCGTCCCTCGAACTCCGATCCAGCCGAGTGTTGAGGAGAGTTTAAATCGACGACGGCGTGGTGGCGATGATGATGTTCCACCGGCGCAGGCTTCGCCTAAGCTCCGCCACGGTATTCTCGAGGTGTAATATGGTGGAAGGGGCACCGCACACGGCTAAGGAAAGATCTCAAGGATCAACTTGTGTGTCATGGGGTGCCCTCTGCCTGTATATAAAGGAGGGAAGGGAGGGGCTGGCCGGCCAAGGTTTGGTGCGCCAGGGTGTCCTACTCCTACTAGGAGTAGGATTCCCCCAATCCTAGTCCAACTAGGTTTCCCCAAGTGGGAAGGAGAGAGAGAGGCGCCCCTTCTCCTAGTCCTAATAGGACTAGGGAAGGGGAAAGGTGCGACCAGCACTTGGGCCCCTTCTCTCCTTTCCACTAAGGCCCATGTTGGCCCATTAGCATTCGGGGTTCGGTAACCTCCGGTGCTTGGTAAAATTCCCAATTTCACCCGGAACACTTCCGATGTCCAAACATAGACTTCCAATATATGAATCTTTATGTCTCGACCATTTCGAGACTCCTCGTCACGTCCGTGATCTCATCCGGACTCGAACAACCTTCGGTACAGAAACATCATAACAACTCATAGTAAGCTGTCGCCGAAGCGTTAGCGTGCGGACCCTACGGGTTCGAGAACTATGTAGACATGACCGAGACACCTCTCCTGTCAATAACCAATAGCGGGACCTGGATGCCCATATTGGCTCCTACATATTCTACGAAGATCTTTATCGGTCGAACCGCATAACAACATCGTTGTTCCCTTTGTCATCGGTATGTTACTTGCCGAGATTCGATCGTCGGTATCCAATACCTAGTTCAATCTCGTTACCGGCAAGTCTCTTTACTCGTTCCGTAATACATCATCTCACAACTAACTCATTAGTTGCAATGCTTGCAAGGCTTATGTGATGTGCATTACCGAGAGGGCCCAGAGATACCTCTCCAGAGCAATCGGAGTGACAAATCCTAATCTCGAAATATGCCAACCCAACATGTACCTTCGGAGACACACCTGTAATGTACCTTTATAATCACTTTCGATTCGTTGTGACGTTTGGTAGCACCCAAAGTGTTCCTCAGGCAAACGGGAGTTGCATAATCTCATAGTCATAGGAACATGTATAAGTCATGAAAAAAAGCACTAGCAACAAACTATACGATCAGGTGCTAGGCTAACGGAATGGGTCATGTCAATCAGATCATTCTCCTAATGATGTGATCCCGTTAATCAAATGACAACTCATGTCTATGGTTAGGAAACATAACCATCTTCGATTAACGAGCTAGTCAAGTAGAGGCATACTAGTGACACTCTGTTTGTCTATGTATTCACACATGTATTATGTTTCCGGTTAATACAATTCTAGCATGAATAATAAACATTTATCATGAAATAAGGAAATAAATAATAACTTTATTATTGCCTCTAGGGCATATTTCCTTCAATTACACCACATCGGTGGCCCGAACCAGTATAAACCCTGTGTCCCTTGTTCTACGAGTTCAACGTGCTGAGCTTTGAGATCGTGGTGAGAGCATGAGCTAGGGGGAGGAGAGATCTTCGTGCGCACCCTAGAGTTCGAACCTCAAGGGTTTTGCCGGAACCTGAAACCCGATATTTGGCGCGCCAGGTATGGGTGTGCTGAAGCTTTCCTTCCGCCGATCCACGCTCCGCCACCTCCGCGCCTTGTCCCCATGGCCGGTGTTGCTCCCCCGGCTGGGATGACGGACGCCCACGACGGTGCCACGGGGCTCAGGGCCTTTGCCCCCGCCTTGCAACAGGTACAATGGCCGCCCAAGTTCAAGCCGGAGATGCCGCCGCGTTATGATGGCACGGCGGACCCGTCGGCCTTGCTGCTGGCATACGAAGACGCCGCCCTGAAGGCTGGGGGTGACGACAAGGTCATGGCCAACTGGCTTCCCATAGCCCTCGCTGGTGCACCACGCGCCTGGCTTCTCTCCCTCCTAGGATCCTCAGTGGCATCTTGGGAGGAGTTGCACGGCCTCTTCGTTGCGCGCTTCGCGGCGCCGGCGCCCCTCGTCGTCGCAGCCCTCCTCGGCGGCTCACAAGCACCGCCCTCAGACCGTCACACCAAGCAGTTCTTTCGCCAGATTGGCGCTACTTCCGTCTGAGGAAGGAGCTCCCCAGGTTGGGCCGCGCCCAAGGCCGACCTCACCTTCGACTCGGGGGATCATCCCATCACCACCGTCGGCTCGAGCGTGCTTCCAATGCTTTGCATGCCCACCATCTGCAACATAGCTGTCACCAAGACCCTCATCGACGGCGGCGTTGGCCTCAACATGCTCTGTGTGGAGGCTTTAGCCTTCTTCACGTACCACTCGAACGGCTCCGCCCCAGCAAGCCCTTCTCCGCGGTCGGCAGTGGCTCCGCCCGCCCCATGGGGCAGATCCGCCTTACCGTGACCTTTGGCACTCGCGGCAACTACCGCACTGAGCTGATCGACTTTGACATCGCCCGCATTGGCCTCCCGTACAACGCCATCCTCGGGTACCTGTCTCTGGCTCAGTTTATGGTGGTGACCCATCCGTCCTACAACCTCATGAAGATGCCCGGGAGCAAGGACGTCCTCACCGTAGTTGGAGACACCAAGGAGGCTCTGGCGGCGCTCAAGCTTGCCCTCAAAACCGCCGCAATAGCGCGACCGGCCGACGAGGCCACCCCTGGAGCTAAGGAGGTCGCGCCAGCAAAGAAGAACCAGCTGTTCACTCAAGATCGGGCCGAAACCAAGTAGGTGCTGGTCGAGGAAGATGGGTCCTCAGGAGCCACCTTTACCATAGGCGCCAACCTCGACCCGGATCAAGAGGAGGCATTGGTGAGGTTCCTGCGCATGAACAAGGATGTATTCGCCTTGGAACCCAAGCAGCTAGTAGGGGTCCCAAGAGGGGTGATCGAGCATCACTTGAGGGTGTGCCCCAATGTGCGCCCTGTGAAGCAGAGGGCACGACGAGAGTCCACGAAGAAGCAGTCCTTCATTGTCCAGGAAACCCGCAAGCTGGAGGCAGCAAGTGTCATTCGCGAGGTTCGGTACCCTGAGTGGCTGGCGAACCCCGTTGTCGTACCGAAGAAAGGCGGGAAGGAGCACATGTGTGTCGACTTCACCAACCTTAACAAGGCCTGTCCCCAAGACCCGTTCCCTCTTCCATGCATCGACCAGATTGTTGACTCCACCATCGAGTGCGACCTGCTGTGCTTCCTGGACGCGTTCTCAGGCTATCACCAGATCAAGATGGCAGTAGAGGATGTGGAGAAGACGGCCTTCCGACCCGTGTGGGGTGTACGCTTCTACACTTGCATGTCGTTCGGGCTGCGCTTGGCCGGTAGCGACCTTCCAATGGCTGATGCACATCGCCTTGGGTCAGCAACTCGGGAGGAACGCTGAAGCCTACATCGACGACATTGTGGAAAAGTCTTGGGAGGCGAGAACTTTGATTCAGGACCTGGAGGAGACCTTTGCAAGCCTGCGCCAGGTGGACCTGCGGCTCAACCCAAAGAAGTGCGTGTTCGGTGTCCCCTCCGGCAAGCTGTTGGGCTTCCTCATGTGCCACATGGGGATCGAGGCTAAACCGGAGAAGGTCAAGGCGATAGAAGACATGAGCCGACACTACAAAAAAAGACACATCTGCGACATTTTGGGCCGAACGAATTTTTTTTTTCTGTCATACATATGACACTTCTATGATGATAATTGTGACAAAACCCGGTATCATCATAGATGTGGTGGGCTCCTACTTCTATGACAAAAAATCATGACATAAAATGGGCTTTTTCGTCACTGGGCGGGCGGAGACGCAGCTGCATGACATTCTTTGGGCCGTCCATGACGGAAAAACCATGGTAGAAGCGAGGCGAGGAAAATTTCGGGAGTTCCGGTTACGGTGGGCGGCGGGGCCGAGCAATGCGCATTTCTCTCTCGACACGACGCTGCGGCGTGTGTGCGGCGTTAGCTCTAACTGAACCCGAAGCGAGGCGTTGGGCTCTAATCGAACCCGGCGATTGCTGCAGGCTACGCGTTCTTGAACCCGAGTGATCGATCGATGGTCGTTAATCGAACCCGATCGAGCGATTCTTCGCCATCGCCGCTAATCGAAGCCGAATGGATGCTGCCTCTGGATGAACAAAGTGAGTGTTGCGGGGGTGGATGAACAGTGGCGGTGGCGTTGCCTCTGGATGAACAGGACCCGTGGTGTGGAGGGCTGGATGAGCGATGAAGCGGTGGAGGGTGCCCGTGGAGGGGTGGTTGAACAGTAGCCGGTGGAGTAGCGCGGTGTGGAGGCTGGATGAATAGGAGCCCGTGGACGCTGGAGGAGGTCGACGGTAGCCCATGGAGTCTGGAGGAGGTGGACGGTGGAGATGAACAGTATCCCGTGGAGTCCCGTTTTGCGGTACGCCACACCCCTCCTTATGAACAGGACCCCCGTTTCGACCGTAGCGCTCCAACACAAGTCAATTTCGTCCGTTTTGCGGTACGCCGCAACCCTCCTGATCAACAGGACCCCCATTTCAACCGTAGCGCTCCAGCACGAGTCCGTTTCGTCCGTTTTGCGGTACGCCACACCCCTCCTGATCAACAGGACCCCCATTTCGACCATAGGAGGTCCATTTCATCCGTTTTGCGGTACGCCAGACCCCTCCCGATGAACAGGATCCTGTTTCGAACGTGGTCGGTCGAACACAAGACCGTTTCCTCCATTCTGCGGTACGCCAGGCCTCGTTTCCATCGCCTTTTCCGTCCAAGCCCTCCCGATGAACACGACGGCGCATTCCGTTCCGGCCCAGCCGGTTGGCTCCCACGCGTTCCGTTGCCTCCCGATGAACACGACGCGTTTCGTTGCCTCCCCATGAACACGACGCATTTCGTTGCCTCCCCATGAACACTACGCATTTCGTTGCCTCCCCATGAACACGACGATGACGCTGTTTCTCCGTTCCGACCCAGCCATGTACACGAGCCCTGGTCGTATGTATGCGCGAGTAGGCGTTTGAGACCCCGCCCGTATGTACGTACGTGGCCGTATTTTCTTTCTTGCACCCTGGCCGTTGTACGTACGTGTACATGCTACATGCGTGCCTCTACTACGACACGTGCGCGCCTCTACTACGCCACGTGTGCGCCTCTACATCCACCAGTATGTACATACACGTTCGCGACCAGAATGACAATGCTACGTACGCTTCGACCGTGTGGGTCGGTATCGAGGCATTTACTTGCGTGCGAAGATGTAGCTGGTGGGTCCTAGCGATCGAGCAACCGTCGTTTTTTGCCGGAGGCACTTCCTTGCGTCGCGAAGGTGTAGCTGGTGGGTCCCAGAATCGTGGGGTGAAACATTTTTGGACACACTTCCTTGCGTGCGAAGATGTAGCTGGTGGGTCCCAGCCGGTCGTGGCGAATCATTTTTCCCGGACGCACTTCCTTGCGTGCGAAGATGTAGTGGTGGGTCCCAGCGGTCGAAGCGAATCTTTTTCACGAAATACGGTGGCCCGTCCGGTGAGTCCCCACTGTCAGGTGGAGGAATAATTATTTTGCGCGTAATAAGGAGGCACTTCCTTGCGGCTGCCATGGACCCAGCTGTCAGCCTCTCCACATACAGTTCACATCCGATGGAAGTCGTTCCTTGACCACGTTGACCATGCCGCGCTGAGAGCACCGCGGCGGTGGACGACAGCGAGGCCTAGGAAGGGGACGACGCGGAGCCGGGGAAGATGCGACAGTGGATGCACACGCGGAGAGGAGTACGAGGGTTCACTGGTTCGGCTGCGCTGCCGTCGGCCTGAGAATAACGAGGGTGTGGGTGAGTGGAGGGATGGCACGGCCAGCGGTGGGAGTAGTAGGGGCGTTGAGGCCTCCACGGCAGCACAAACCGGCCACGAGGCAGGAGCATGCGGCACGACCGGCGCTGCTTTGGGCGGCTGGAGCAAGAAGACCAGAGGTTGAAGAAGCACGACGGCCGTTGGATGGACATCGTACGATCACTGCAGCTAGAATCGTTTATATTGACTAAGTTGACAAAGCCCTTGGTATGTCAACTTAGTAGGCCCATAGGTCAGCTTCTGAAACGGTGCGCCCCAGATGTCAGGGGGAGGAATCATATTTTGGGCAGGTGAAGCTAGAAAATCCGAGATTGAAGAAGAAGCACGGCATCCGTTGAATGGACATCCAACGGCCACTGCTGCTAGAACCGTGTGTTGACTATAAGTTGACAAAGCCTTGCATACGCGTAAACTCTCTTTTTTTAGGGGACACGTCAACTTAGTAAGGCCGTGTGTGTGGCGAGAACTTATAGCCCATTTGAGATTTGTAAGAATGTGCAACCCATTTTTGAACTTTAATGGAATTTACTACAGCCCATTTACAGTTTGTTAAAAGTACAGCCCATTTCAACCAACCGTTCAAAATAGAATTCAATAAAATTTCCCACATTTTGATGGGATCCAAAATATTTTTATCCCAAAATTTCTAGTCAGACTAAATACAATTTCAATATAGATTTATATTACGTAAAAATACAACGAAACATTGCGCTCGCAACAATTAATGAAATTAAAATTTTCAGTATCCAAAAATAATATTTTATAAAATAATTACGTGTTTCGGTGTTTTTTTATAGTTCTTTGCCAGTTTTATAATTACATCCCATTTATTATTTCTTAAAGCCCATTTTCTTGTTAAGCCTAATGCATCCCTCCTAGGAAAGATCTGCAGCCAACAAGTGAGAATAACAACTTGACCTTGTCTGGGTATTCCTAAAAAAAGTATAGCTGGGCTAGCCATTTTCAGCTTGTAAAAAATTAATATCTGGGCTGGATATCTGGCCTGGGCTAGACGAGCCACAACCCGCCCAGTTAATACCTGCAGCGATGTTTTCGTTGTTGTTCAGAGGAGAAAAACTAATATCTGGGCTAAACATCAAAAAACTCTGCAGTGCTCAAACCTCAAAAACACAAATACTGCTCGAGCTGCTTGGTCCCGGTAGCCGGCCGCTTCTTGTGCAATTCTCGTTTATTGACTACTCCCTCCTTTCCGGTTTATAGTGCTCAATTCAAAATCTCACCAATCAAGGTAGATGGCGAGTGGTGGAATACTTTTTGTAGTTTTGCAAAAGCACCCAATTAATGCTCTTGTTATCCTCAAAAAATTATGTTTATCCATGCATTAATTGCAATGCATGCATGCATAAAGTACATGCATTGGTCAATTTTCTCTTAATACTTGCATGCAATGATTTAATGCACTTTGGAATCTGAACATGTGATGGAAAACAACCAAATTGAGCCTTATAAAATGGAAAAACTAAAATTTTGAGATAAGCCCTATAAACCGGAAAGGAGGGAGTACATAGGTTGACAATGGTGTGGGACCGTGATGTCAGGAAACCAGGAGGAAGCAAAATAAATTATAGTTATATATATATAATAAGGAGGCACTTGCGTACGTGAGGCTATGGCCCTGGTGGGTCCCCATTGTCATCCTCTCCAAGTAAAGTCATCTCCTCGCTACATGCTGCTTTCCTTGGCTTGATCGGCCACCGCCCACCCCGCTTCCCGGTGCAGGCGATTGCTCCGCCTTCAAACGACACAAGTGTCGTCCGTCTGGCTTGTAATATAAAGCTTGTATTATTTTAATTTGTGTCTAGAGTTGTGTTGTGATATCTTCCCGTGAGTCCTTGATCTTGATCGTACACATTTGCGTGTAGGATTAGTGTATGATTGAATCGAGGGTGTCACACATGTGAACGTCGACTACATGACACTTCACCATACTTGGGCATAAGGGAATGCATTGTGGAGTAGTAAATAGATGGTGGGTTGCGAGTGATGTGCTTAAACCCCAGTTTATGCACTATTCTGTAAGGGAGCGGTTGGACCCAAAAGTTTAATGCTATGGTTAGAATTTATTCTTAATACCTTTTCTCATAGTTGCGGATGTTTTTGGGAGGTTTAATCATAAGTATGAGGTTTGTTCAAGTAAGAACAACACCTAAGCACCGGTCCACCCACATATCAAATTATCAAAGTAGCGAACACAAATTAAACAAACATGATGAAAGTGACTAGATAAAATTCCCGTGTACCCTCAAGAACGCTTTGCTTATCATAAGAGACTGCTTTGGCCTGTCCTTTGCCTCAAAAGGATTGGGCTACCTTGCTGCATACTTATCGTTACTATCGTTACTTGCTCGATACAAATTATCTTGCTATCAAACTACTAGCTACTTACAATTTCAGCACTTGTAGACATTACCTTACTGAAAACCACTTGTCATTTCCTTCTGCTCCTTGTTGGGTTCGACACTCTTACTTATCGAAAAGAGGTACAATTGATCCACTATACTTGTGGGTCATCAAGGCTATTTTCTGGCGTCATTGCCGGGGAGTGAAGCGCCTTTGGTAAGTGGAGTTTGGAAAGGAAACATTTATATAGTGTGCTGAAATTTATTGTCACTTGTTACTATGGAAAACAATCCTTTGAGGGGTTTGTTCGGGGTATCTTCACCTCGTCCGGAACCACAATTAGCTACCCCTCAACCTACTACAACTACTAAAAATATTGAATATGAAATTCCTTGGTATGATAGAGCAACTGTTAGCAAATCCTTATGCGGGAGATGGAACCGAACATCCCGATATGCACTTGATATATGTAGAACAAATTTGTGGATTGTTCAGCTTGCAGGTTTACCCAGAAATGAGGTGATGAAAAAGGTTTTCCCTTTATCTCTGAAGGGAAAAGCATTGGCATGGTATAGGCTATGCGATGATATTGGATCATGGAATTGGAATCGATTAAATTGGAGTTCCACCAAAAAAATTATCCTATGCATCTAGTCCATCATGATCGGAATTATATATATAATTTTTGGCCTCGTGAAGGATAAAGTATCGCTCTAGCTTGTGGGAGGCTTAAGTCAATGTTATATTCATGCCCCAATCATGAGCTCTCAAGAGAAATTATTATTCAGAACTTTTATGCTTGGCTTTCTCGTAATGATCAAACCATGCTGGATACTTCTTGTGTTGGTTATTTTATGAAGAAAACTATTGAATTCCGGTGGGATATTTTGGAAAGAATTGAATGCAACTCTGAATATTAGGAACTCGATGAAGGTAAAGAGTTAGGTATAAAGCTTAAGTATGATTGTGTTAAATCTTTTATGGATACCGATGATTTTCCAAAGTTTAGCACTAAATATGGACTTGACTCTGAGATAGTAGCCTCCTTTTGTGAATCATTTGCTACTCATGTTGAACTCCCTAAAGAGAAGTGGTTTAAGTATCACCCACCTATTAAAGAAGAAATTAAAGAACTGGTACCAGTTAAAGAAGAAACTATACTCTATAATGTTGATCTAGTTGTTCCTACTGCTTATATTGAGAAACCCCCTTTTCCTGTTAGGATAAAGGAACATGCTAAAGTTTCAACTGTGGTTAACAAAAGCTATGTTAGAACACCTAAACCAGATGAACAAATTATAGTAGAACCTAATTAATGTTGCTATGGTTAAAGATCTCTTGGAAGAAGATATAGATGGGCATGTTATTTACTTCTGTGCAGAAGCTGCTAGAATTGCTTAACCCAATAAAAGGGATAGACTTAGACCAGTTGTTGGCATGCCTGTCATTTCAGTTAAAATAGGATATCACTGTTATCATGGTTTATGTGACATGGGTGCTAGTGTGAGTGCTATTCCTTACACTTTATATAAAGAAATTAAGAAAGACATAGCACCTGCAGAGATAGAAGACATAGATGTTACTATTAAACTTGCTAATAGAGACACCATATCACCTTGTGGGATTATTAGAGATGTTGAAGTCTTGTGTGGGAAAATAAAACACCCTACTGATTTTCTTGTTCTTGGTTCCCCACAAGATGACTTCTGTCCCATTATCTTTGGTAGACCTTTCTTGAACACAGTCAATGCTAAGATAGATTGCAAGAAACAAACTATTGGTGTTAGCTTTGGTGATGAGTCTCATGAGTTTAAGTTTTTCAAGTTTAGTAGAAATCATCATGAAAAAGAATTTCCTAGTAAGGATGAATTAATTTGTCTTGCTTCTATTGATGTGCCACCTACTGATCCTTTAGAACAATACTTGCTGGACCATGAGAATGATTTACATATGCATGAAAGAAATGAAATAGATAAGATTTTCTTTGAACAACATCCTCTGCTTAAACACAATTTGCCTATTGAAACTCTTGGAGGTCCTCCTCCACCTAAAGGTGATCCTGTGTTTGAATTAAAACAATTGCCAGACATTTTGAAATATGCCTATCTTGATGAAAAGAAAATATATCCTGTTATTATCAGTGCTAACCTTTCAGAACATGAAGAAGAAAGATTATTGAAAGTTCTAAGGAAGCATCGGGCTGCTATTGGTTTTACTCTTGATGATTTAAAGGGCATTAGTCCCACTCTATGTCAGCACAAACTTAATATGGAACCTGATGCTAAACCCGTTGTTGATCACCAACGTCGGTTAAATCCGAAGATGAAAGAGGTGGTAAGAACGGAAATATTAAAACTTCTGGAAGTAGGTATAATCTATCCTATAGCTGATAGTAGATGGGTAAGTCATGTTCATTGTGTCCCTAAGAAAGGAGGTATTACTGTTGTTCCTAATGATAAGAATGAACTTATTCCACAAAGAATTGTTACAGGCAATATAATAGTAATTGATTTCAGAAAATTAAATAAAGCTACTGGAAAAGATCAATACCCTTTTCCTTTTATTGATCAAATTCTTGAAAGATTATCTAAGCACACACACTTTTGCTTCCTTGATAGATATTCTGGCTTTTCACAAATACCTGTATCTCAACCTGATCAAGAAAAGACCACTTTTACTTGTACCTTTGGAACCTATTCTTACAGACGTATGCCTTTTGGTTTATGTAATGCACCTTCTACCTTTCAAAGATGTATGATGGCTATATTCTCTGACTTTTGTGAAAAGATTGTTGAGGTTTTCATGGATGACTTCTCTGTCTATGGGAAGTCTTTTGATGATTGTTTAAGCAATCTTGATCGAGTTTTGAAGAGATGTGAACAAACAAATCTTGTCTTGAATTGGGAGAAGTGCCACTTTATGGTTAGTTAAGGCATTGTCTTGGGTCATAAAATTTTTTAAAGAGGTATTGAAGTGGACCAAGCTAAGGTTGATGCAATTGAGAAAATGTCATGTCCTAAGGACATCAAAGGTATTCATAGTTTCCAAGGTCATGCTGGTTTCTATAGGAGATTTATCAAAGATTTTTCTAAAATTTCTAGGCCTCTTACTAATCTTTTGCAAAAGGATATTCCTTTTGTTTTTTATGATGATTGTCTTAAAGCCTTTGAAACACTCAAGAAAGCTTTAATTTTTGCGCCTATTGTTCAACCACCTGATTGGAACTTGCCTTTCGAAATTATGTGTGATGCTAGTGATTATGCTGTTGGTGTTGTTCTAGGACAAAGAGTTGATAAGAAATTGAATGTTATTCACTATGCTAGTAAAACTCTAAACAGTGCTCAAAGAAATTATGCTACAATTGAAAAAGAGTTCTTAGCAGTGGTGTTTGCTTGTGATAAGTTTAGACCTTATATTGTTGATTCCAAAGTAACTGCTCACACAGACCATGCCGCTATTAAATATCTTATGGAAAAGAAAGATGCTAAACCTAGACTTATTCGTTGGGTTCTCTTGTTACAAGAATTTGATTTGCATATTATTGATAGAAAAGGAGCTGAGAACCCCGTAGCTAATAATATGTTTAGGCTTGAAAATGTGCTTGATGACCCACTTCCTATTGATGATAGTTTTACTGATGAGTAGTTAGCTGCAATAAATGTTGCCAATGGTACTCATTGGCACGCTGACTATGCTAATTACATTGTTGCTAAATATTTACCACCTAGATTTACATGCCAACAAAAGAAAAAATTATTCTATGATTTAAGACATTACTTTTGGGATGACCCGCCTCTTTATAAAGGAGTAGATGGTATTATTAGACGTTGTGTACCTGAGCATAAACAGAGAGAAATCCTACGGGAATGTCACTCCGAAGCTTATGGAGGTCATCATGCTGGAGATAGAACTGCTCACAAGGTATTGCAGTCTGGATTTTATTGGCCTACTCTCTTCAAGGATGCTCGTAAGTATTGTCTCATCTTGTGATGAATGCCAAAGAATAGGTAATATCAGTAAGCGTCAAGAAATGCCTATGAATTATTCACTTGTTGTTGAACCATTTGATGTCTGGGGATTTGAATACATGGGACCTTTTCCTTCCTCTAATGGGTATACACATATTTTGGTTGTTGTTGATTATGTTACTAAATGGGTAGAAGATATTCCAACCAGTAGTGCTGATCACAAAACCTCTATTAAAATGCTTAAGGAAGTTATTTTCCCAAGGTTTGTGTGACGCCCTTTATTCAATCATACACTAATCATGCACGCAAATGTGTACGATCAAGATCAAGGACTCACGGGAAGATATCACAACACAACTCTAGACACAAATAAAATAATACAAGCCTTATATTACAAGCCGGGGGCCTTTAGGGCTCGAATACATCACCGAAAACACAAGAGTCGTGAAGCAACAATATCTGAAATGTGCATAAGTTAGACAAGTTTGCCTTAAGAAGGCTAGCACAAAAGCAACATCAATCGAAAAGGCAAGGCCTCTGCTGAGGAGCCTCCTAACTACTCACAGTCGTCGGTGGCCTCCACGTAGTAGTAGGCACCCTCGGTGTAGTAGCAAATGCCGTCAAGGTGGCTTCTGGATCCTGGGCTCCACTGTCTGTTTGCGACATCCGAGAAGAATTGAAAAGGGGGGAAATGGGGAGCAAAGCAACCGTGAGTACTCATCCAAAGTACTCGCAAGCAAGGATCTACACTACATGCATCGGTGTCAATGAAATGGGTAGTATATGTGGGCTAAACTGCAAAATGCCAGAAGAGAAGGGGAAAGCCTAGCCTATCGAAGACTAGCATCTTCAAGCAGTTCCAACCATCTTGCAGCATCAGAAGAGATAAGAGTAGCATAAAGTAAAGTAGTAGTAGTGTTATCAACCTCGACCAGAGATCCTTTCTCGACTCCCTGCGAGAAAGCAATCCCAGAGCCATACTATCTAGTTATCACCTCAAGTATCCAGTTCTAGTTGTATCGATCGGGATACAACTCCAAGTGTACGTTACCGTAAGACAGGCTATCGATAGATGTTTTCTTCCCTGCAGGGGTGCACCAACTTACCCACCACGCTCGCTTAACTCCGGCCGGACAAACTTTACTGGGTCATGCCCGGCCTCGGCCAAACAATACGTGATGTCTACTACGCAACCTTCTCCATGTAGACGTTGTTGGGCCTGCAAGTGCACAGGTTTGTAGGACAGTAGCAAATTTCCCTCAAGTGGATGACCTAAGGTTTATCAATCTGTGGGAGGCATAGGATGAAGATGGTCTCTCTCAAGCAACCCTGCAACCAAATAACAAAGAGTCTCTTGTGTCCCCAACACACCCAATACAATGTTAAATTGTATAGGTGCACTAGTTCGGCGAAGAGATGGTGATACAAGTGCAATATGGATGGTAGATATAAGTTTTTGTAATCTGAAAATATAGAAACAGCAAGGTAACAAGTGGTAAAAGTCAGCGTAAACGGTATTGCAATGATAGGAAACAAGGCCTAGGGTTCATACTTTCACTAGTGCAAGTTCTCTCAACAATAATAACATAATTGGATCACATAACTATCCCTCAACATGCAACAAAGAGTCACTCCAAAGTCACTAATAGCGGAGAACAAACGAAGAGATTATGGTAGGGTACGAAACCACCTCAAAGTTATTCTTTCCTATCAATCCATTGGGCTATTCCTATAAGTTCACAAACAGCCCTTGAGTTCATATACTAGAATAACACCTTAAGATACAAATAAACCAAAACCCTAATGTCACCTAGATACTCCAATGTCACCTCAAGTATCCATGGGTATGATTATACGATATGCATCACAAAATCTCAGATTCATCTATTCAACCAACACATAGAACCTCAAAGAGTGCCCAAAGTTTCTCTGGGAGAATCACGACGAAAACGTGTACCAACCCCTATGCATAGGTTCCCAATGTCACGAAACCCGCAAGTTGATCACCAAACATACATCAAGTGGATCAATAGAATAACCCATTGTCACCACGGTTATCCCATAAGACATACATCAAGTGTTCTCAAATCTTTAAAGACTCAATCCGATAACATAACTTCAAAGGGGAAACTTAATCCATTACAAGAGAGAAGAGGGGGAGAAGAAACATAAGATCCAACTATAATAGCAAAGCTCGCGATACATCAAGATCGTGCCAAATCAAGAACATGAGAGAGAGAGATCAAACACATAGCTACTGGTACATACCCTCAGCCCCGAGGGTGAACTACTCCCTCCTCGTCATGGAGAGCGCCGAGATGATGAAGATGGCCACCGGAGATGGATCCCCTCCGGCTGTGGTGCCTAAAGGGGTCCCAATTGGTTTTTGTGGCTCGAGGCTTGCGGCGCGGAACTCCCGATCTAATCTCTGTTACGGAAGTTTTAGGGCACGAGGTATATATGGAGTGCAGAAGCACGTCGGTGGAGCTGAGGGCCCCACGAGGCAGTGGGGCGCCCACCCTCGTGAGCACCTCCTTATCTCCCGACGTGGGTTCCAAGTCCATCCGTAGCTTTCCTTCTAAAAATAACTTCTCCAGTTGATTTTGTTCCGTTTCGACTTCATTTGATATTCCTTTTCTTCGAAACACAGAAATAGTCAAAAAAAAAAGCAAATGGGCTGGGCCTCAGTTAACTGTGTTAGTCCCAAAAATAATATAAAAGTGGATAATAAATCCCAATATTGCCCAAAACAGTTGATACATAGCATGGAGCAATCAAAAATTATAGATAAGTTGGAGACGTATCAGGCATCCCCAAGCTTAATTCCTGCTCGTCCTCGAGTAGGTAAATGATAAAAAGGATTTTTTGATGCGGAGTGCTACTTGGCATAATTTCAATGTAATTCTTCTTAATTGTGGTATGAATATTTAGATCCGAAAGATTCAAGACAAAAGTTCATATTGACACAAAAATAATAATACTTCAAGCATACTAACAAAGCAATCATGTCTTCTCAAAATAACATGGCCAAAGAAAGTTATCCCTACAAAATCGTATAGTCTGGCCATGCTCCATCTTCCCCACACAAAGTATTTAAATCATGCACAACCCCGATGACAAGCCAAGCAATTGTTTCATACTTATGACATTCTCAAAACTTTTTCAATCTTCACGCAATACATGAGCGTGAGCCATGGATATAGCACTATATGTGGAATAGAATGGTGGTTGTGGAGAAGACAAAAGAGGGAAGATAGTCTCACATCAACTAGGCGTATCAACGGGCTATGGAGATGCCCATCAATAGATATCAATGTGAGTGAGTAGGGATTGCCATGCAACGGATGCACTAGAGCTATAAGTATATGAAAGCTCAACAAAAGAAACTAAGTGGGTGTGCATCCAACTCGCTTGTCGCGAATACCTAGGGCACTTTGAGGAAGCCCATCATTGGAATATACAAGCCAAGTTCTATAACGAAAAATTCCCACTAGTATATGAAAGTGACAAAATGAGAGACTCTCTATCATGAAGATCATGGTGCTACTTCGAAGCACAAGTGTGGTAAAAGGATAGTAGCATTGTCCCTTCTCTCTTTTTCTCTCATTTTTTCTTTTTCTTTTTTTATTTGGGCATTTTCCTCTCTTTTTTTCTTTTATGGCCTCTTTTATTTTATTTTATTTTTATTTTTCGTCCGGAGTCTCATCCCGACTTGTGGGGGAATCATAGTCTCCATCATCCTTTCCTCACTTGGGACAATGCTCTAAAAATTGATGATCATCACACTTTTATTTTCTTACAACTCAACAATTACAACTCAATACTTAGAACAAAGTATGACTCTATATGAATGCCTCCGTGATGTGCAGGATATGCAATGATTCAAGAGTGACATGTATGAAACAATTACGAACGGTGGCTTTGCCACAAATACGATGTCAACTACATGATCATGCTAGCAATATGACAATGATGGAGCGTGTCATAACAAATGGAACGGTGGAAAGTTGCATGGCAATATATCTCGGAATGGCTATGGAAATTCCATGATAGGTAGGTATGGTGGCTGTTTTGAGGAAGATATATGGTGGGTGTATGATACCGACGAAAAGTGCGTGGTATTAGTGTAACGCCCCGGATGCAGCTTTCCATATTCGTAACTCCAACTCTTGCCTTTTCCAGAGATGCGATATGATATTTCCTTCGTGGTTGGGTTTTTGCCGTCGTTTTGCTTTTTGTTCATGTCATGCATTCATCGTTGCATCATTTGCATTGCATCATGTCATCATGCATCCCCTTTTTAAAAACTCAAATAAATAAATCGTGTGGATCTTTGATCCATTTAAATCGAGGGAATTCACATGGTGATTTCTCTTTATAACATATCCTCCCAATATTAGGGAGCTATACTAAAATATTCCATTAACTTTGGAATTAACCATAACACACTTGCAAAATTCCCATGCCTTTTCTACTTCAAGTTTGGTCTCCAAACTTTGCCCTAAATTATTTCTTCACTTTCCGGAGCTCCACCAAAATCTCCACATTTTGGCCACTCCTAAACCTAGTCCTAGTTCAAACCCATTTGAATTTCAAATGAGTTTGAATTTAATTCCTGCAATCTTGTCCACACCATTTTTCTTGGAACAAGCGCATTTTTGTGAGTCCGGGAAAATTATCTCCATGCTAAATCCTTTCCCTAACCCTCTCTTTCTTTTCTTCTCTTTAATTGTTTTCCAAAGAAAATATAAGAGAGAGAGAGAGAGAGAGAGAGAGAGAGCAGCTCACCTGCACCCCCTGTTCCGCCTCGGCACCAAGACCCAAAGAAGAAGAGGTCGCCAGTTCGGCCCAGGGCCCGGCAGCCTCCTCCCGAACCCTAGCTAACCTAGCCCGACCCTGCAACCCTCCTCGTCGTTCCTCAGCGCCGCACTCGATCCCCATCGCACGCACACCCGCATCGCTGGATCCCCATCTCTTCCTTCCTCCTCCAGCGCCGCCAGCGCCCGACCCCCTCGCCGAGGCCATGGCCGCCGCTGCGCCTTCTTGCCTCCGCGCCTTGCTCCCTCCGGCCGCCAAGCATCGTCACGCCCCTGTCTTCCCCGCGTCCTGCTGCCTCCTAGAGTGCCACGCCGTCGCCATTCGTCTTCAACCCCGGGAGCGCAGTCCTCCTCCAACCCCGTCTAGAATCCGGCTGGCCTCCGCCACCCTTACTGTTCGGCGGATCGACTCGGTGGCCCGTCCCGTCGGAGTTGACCTCCACCGCAGGCCACCCGCGAAGCCTCGGGAGGCAAGGCCGCTGCTGCCTTGCTTCGCATCATTCGCCAAGTCCCGGCTGGAGGCCACGCTTGAGCCAGCGCTGACTTCCCTGCTCCACCAGCCTTCAACCTCGACGCCTGACCGAGACCGACAAGTACCACTACGCGGATTCGCCAAGTCCGACTACAAAGCGAAGACCATGCACCACTACTGTTCCTGTGGATTTTGGCAAGTACCCCTACGCACGGATACGCCAAGGTCGACTACGCCTGATGATACGACAAGTACCTCTACCGATGACTCGAATGTCTACAAACCATGTACCACGACGAACATGTACGGCTACACGACGACCCGCCAAGATCGTGAACAACTACCGCCGCCGCCGTGTACCACTACTTCCTCTACCGTCGCCGTGAACGACTACTTCCACGACGTCCGTGAACCACTACTTCCTTCTGACCGTCCGAGAACGTCTACTTCCTCTACACCGCGTCAAACCCGATCCGTTTCAAAAATGCAAGCTTCGAAGGTATAACCGCCGGAACGACCGCCGTGGACCGTATGCATGTGTGGTATGAGATGCACCGTTTGCATAGTGTCCGAATTGTCACTCGTTTCCATGCCACTAAACCGTGGGAACCCGGTAGTCGGGAGCACCCCACCATCTCTAGCATGTTCCGCACATCCGCACGCTTCCTTTTGCACCGGTATCTCCATTAGCTACCGGAACCGATATGTTGCCGTGGCATCATTTTCGGATTCGTTGCCGTGGCACCCGTTTTGTTCCACCATGGTGACCAAATGCCTCGTATCATGCTCATGTCAACATTTTCATAAAATTGCTTAAAACTTGCATATGTCATTCGCATCATGATAACAACATTTAAATGTTTAAAATTGTGTTTGCATTAAAATGCTAAATGCATGTGGGGATTTTCCGGAATTGTTGTTTGTTGTTCCGGCCTCATTTAAAATTGCCTAGATAGGTAGTTTTATTATGCTTCACCTCTTGCCATGTTAATAACATTTAATCCGGACATGCATCATACTTGATTGTGCATCATGCCATGTTTATGCTTGTGCATTTACCATGTTGTTTGTTTCTTTCCGGTTGCTTCTCTCGTTAGCTTCGGTTTCATTCCGGAGTTGTGAGGATTCGTTCGATTACTCCCGTTCATCTTCTTCATGGACTCGTTCTTCTTCCTAGCGGGATTTCAGGCAAGATGACCGTCACCTTGGATCTCATTACTATCATTGCTATGCTAGTTTCTTCGTTCTATCGCTATGTTGCGTTACCTACCACTTGCTGCTCAAGCCTCCCAAATTGCATGATAGCCCCTAACCTTTGTCACCCTTCCTAGCAAACCGTTGTTTGGCTATGTTACCACTTTGCTCAGCCCCTCTTCTAGCGTTGTTAGTTGCAGGTGAAGATGAAGTTTGCTCCATGTTGGATTATGTTTATGTTGGGATATCACAATATCTCTTATATTATTAATGCATCTATATACTTGGTAAAGGGTGGAAGGCTCGGCCTTATGCACAGTGTTTTGTTCCACTCTTGCCGCCCTAGTTTCCTTCATATCGGTATTATGTTCCCGTATTTTGCGTCCCTAACGCGGTTGGGTGATTTATGGGACCCCCTTGACGATTCGCTTTGAATAAGACTCCTCCAAAGAAGGCCCAACATTGGTTTTACCATTTGCCTCACCTATGCCCTTTTATTTCCCTTGGGTTTCCGGAGCCCGAGGGTCATCTTTATTTTAGCCCCCCGGGCCAGTTCTCCTTCGAGTGCTGGTCCAAACCGAGCGATGTCCGGCGCCCCCTCGGCAACTAGGGTCTATGCCAACCCGACGTTTGGCTCATCCGGTGCGCCCTGAGAACGAGATATGTGCAGCTCCTATCGGGATTTGTCGGCACATCCGGGCGGCTTTGCTGGTCTTGTTTTATTCTTGTCGAAATGTCTTGTAGCCGGATTCCGAGACTGATCGGGTCTTCCCGATCGTGAGAGCTTATCATGGGCTAAGTTGGGACACCCTTGCAGGGTATAAACTTTCGAGAGCCGTGCCCGCGGTTATGTGGCAGATGGGAATTTGTTAATATCCGGTTGTAGTAAACTTGAAGCAAACTCTTCTAAAATACACCAACCGTGTGCGTAATCGTGAGTGTCTCTTTTCGGGGTGGATCGAGAGGAGAACACGGTTTCTGGGTTATGTTTGACGTAAGTAGGAGTTCAGGATCACTTCTTGATCATTACTAGTTGACGACCGTTCCTTTGTTTCTCTTCTCGCTCTCATTTGCATATGTTAGCCACCATATATGCTTAGCCGTTGCTGCAACCTCACCACTTTACCCCTTCCTTTCCCATTAAGCTTTGCTAGTCTTGATACCCATGGTAATGGGATTGTTGAGTCCTCGTGGCTCACAGATTACTACACCAACAGTTGCAGGTACAGGTTGTGCGATGATCATGACGCGAGAGCGATGTTTGCTTGTTTTGGAGTTCTTCTTCTGCTTCTTCTTCGATCAGGGGATAGGTTCCAGGTCGGCAGCCTGGGCTGGCAGGGTGGATGTCGTTTGAGTTTCTGTTTATGTTTCATCCGTAGTCGGATGTTGATCTTGTATGTTGTATTGTTGTATTCGTGTGGCATTGTATGCCTTATGTATGTATCCCTACCTATTATGTAATGTTGATGTAATGATATCCACCTTGCAAAAGCGTTTCAATATGCGGGTCTATCCTTGGTGGGACCTTCGAGTTCCTTTTGGATAGGGTCGCATATTGGGCGTGACAAGTTGGTATCAGAGCCTCGACCGACCATAGGAGCCCCCTTGTTTGTTGGCCGTTGTTGAATCTAGAAGAAAACTATTTTGAGTCTTAGGATTATATATATCGGAGAGTAGGATTCTTTTTACTCCTCAGTCCCTTCGTCGCTCTGGTGAGGTCTCCTGACGTAGATGTTTTGTCTTCCCTCTCCTCAAATTTCATGAAATTTTTTTTTAGGATCACGCGGGTATCTTGGGATCGTTCCGATAGTCTTGTGACGAGAACATTGTTCTTGGTGCCTCCTGACATTTAGGGGTTGTGGCAGTGTCCCGGGGAGTTGAGCTCCGAGGTGTTGTCGTCACAATTTTATCGTTGCGTTCTGGAATACCTGAGTTTTGCCGACATCAAAAATCTCTTTTATGCAGTTGTTGGTGAGATAACCTCGACACCACCCAAGATCGGGAGTTCGAGTATTGCCATAACTTGTATAACGGATGCTTTTCAAGGTTGAGGTACGATTTACGGAGTTTTCTTGGTTATGTGTTGACGGATGGATACAAATTGGATCTAGGTATTGTTAGTTTGGGTGATATATTTTGTGTCCCCTGTATCCCCAACACCAGATTGCATAACCAGAAAGTTTCGGGAGTTTATAGGTGGGAATTCAAGTAGCTCCTAGAATATCTTTCCGACAGATGCATGATATGAGATTGGTAAAATCTCTATCATATGTATTTGTTCCGGCTTATTTCTGCAAGCCAATCCTTGGTTTTGTTTTGAGTTGTGGTATTCGAGTTGCTTCAGTGTCAAGTGTTGATTCCATACCTTTCAAGCGGTGTTCTCATATTTCTATGAGAGTGCTAATCCTTCTTGTTTATCGAGATTGTCATGTCAATTCTTTTCCCAACCGGCGTGCTTCTCTTCAAGTGGATCCGATCATTTCAACATTTGCGAGATCAATTCTAAGTTTTCTCAACGGTGTTTGTTTCATCCATCCCAAGTTGTCTTTGTTTTCCCGCCCTCCCACCCTTTTCGGCAAGGACTTATATATTTTAATCAAGTATCCATTTATTCATGTGAAGTCTCTTCACTCTTTTCAATCAATGTTCTGATCCAGTGATTTCCCATGAAGATGCTCAACAGTTTCAAGTTCATCATCCTTATTTGTTGTTTCTTCTCCGGTGGACCCAATTCAAGCTTCCGATATTCATCATATTCCTTTTCTCGTTTCTAATGCTTTCTCATGCCGATGCACCTCTTAATCATTCACTTCTTCCTATTCATTTTTTCTGGAGTGCTGAAGATATCTCATAAGATTCGTGTTTTCCATTCTTAATCCGTTCAAGCTATTTGGAGATTGTTATCTCATTCAAGCCATTTAATTCTACCGGTGCAATCTTTATTTCAAGCAACCCTTCAACGATGTTTCTTTTCAGTGGGCCCTAACCCACAGGTCTTTTCCCAGGATCTTACCTGACTCTTCTAATTTTCCGGAACTATTCTCAAATTCTTTTCAAAGTTTGACGTAAGAATGGGTTATCATCAGTCATATGTCTTTCTCCAAGATCTTTCAAATTCTTTCCATCGTTGGTTCAACCTTCCGAATTTTCATCCCGGAGTATCTCAACAATTCACGATGGTTTCTCATTGTCATTCTCAACATTTGAAGACCAATGAAGTGTTTCCTCTAAATGTTGGTCCGTTCTCTCGAAGATTCATGGTTCTAGCTTGATGCCATCCTCTCATAATTGTTTTCGATTGTGAGAATTCTTTTCACCCATCTGGAGCATTTCAGGAGTCTTTTCAGTTTGAGTCTCCGGAGCCCATCATCTCAGAATTATTCATTCTCAGCTTTGATCTCTCGTTCTCCAAATCTTATCGGTGCATCATTCAAGTATTCTCTAATCAGCTCGTGATCTATTCGTTCATTTGTATCGGAATTCCCTCAAGTATCAACGTCGTGTTCTAATTCCTCCCGGTGAATTGTGCCTTTGCTGCGTTCATTTTAAATTCTTATGGTGGTTCGTTCAAGATTTCACTTCCTTCGTTATCATATTAATTCATTCGTTGTTTCCAAATGCAACCGGTGGTTCCATCAATACCTTCTCCGAGTTTACGCTATATCTCTTTTAATCCTTTCTACGAGAATAAGTAGTATGCCAAATCCGTTGCTTGTCATTAATTTAAATTGGTGAAGGATACGCATAATGAAATTCTTATTATTGTTTCATCCAAGTGATTAATCCTTTCCTTCAGAGTTTGTTCATGAGGAATAAATTATCGGTTCTAAGATGTTCATCTTTTCCTTTCCGGAGTTCCAAGTTTTCCGCATTATCTCGTCACGAAGCTCCATCATTGCAAGGCTGCACCTTGTGTTCTCAACTTCTCTTTCCTTGTTATCATCCTTTGATTTTATTACCGGAGTTCTTCATGGAGGCTCTACATGATGGTTCGTCAAGGATTCTTTTCATTCCTCAATTGTTCTTCAAGTTTTCTCTCGAAGTTATGATCCGCCAAGCTATACTCTAAAATAAACATGGTGCTGAACACATGTTTTGTTTTGAGGCGTTCTAGTATTCTTCTTCTTGCATTTCAAGTGCAATTCTTTCTACCTTACCTTTTGAGGTGGTGTCATGTCACTCTTGACAATTTCCTTCATGTTTCATGATTCATATTGTTGTCAAGAATGAGGTATTTTAAATCCATCAATCCCTTTGTTGGAGTTATCTTGTGTCATATTTCACCTAAAGCCTTCCCTAAGGAATGTTGCTACTTGTGGTGCGTATCTATGATCCAATTTTCTCCTTCTCATCTCGGTGAAGAAGTTTTTCATCTTTTAGTGCTCTCAATCAAATCAATGGTTTCCATTAGTGGCCGGTTGTCACCTCATAGTCTTGAGATGTTTCCATAAGCTCACTACAAGCTTATTCTTTTCGGTGTTGGTTTTCCAACAACTCCGTTATAACCTTCTTGGAAGGGTACTTTCCAAGCTCATTTGTGGCAGAAGTTGGCATTTTCTTCTCCATTCTGTTATTCCAATGATCTATCTTCTATTCTTTCTTCCGGAGGCATTGTGTTGTTGCTCTCTTCACTCATCATTTCAAATTGTGAGGACCGTGTTCTTTTCATGCTTATCCATTTAACTGGAGTGTTGTATCATCTCTTCAAGTGCTTTTCATCTTATCAAGTTTTCCTTCTTCCTTCAGTCGGAGTGCTGCCCAAATTATATCATTCTTCCTCTCTCATCTTCGAGTGGTTTCGAATTCTATCTTGTCCATTAAACTCTTGATTCGGGTCTTTGCAACCTTCAAGTTCTCGTAATGTTCCTTGTTCCTCTTTTCTAAGGATTGTTTGCAATCTCGTTCATCTCTGTGGTACTCTTTCTTTCAATTTGTTCAACCTCTCAAGGTTCTTTGGTTTCACTCATTGGTCGAAGAAGCAACTTGTTTTACCTCTTCTCTTCGTCTTTCGTTTCTCTCCGGTGCCATCCTAGATCTCGGGACGAGATCCTCTCGTAGTGGTGGAGTGTTGTAACGCCCCGGATGCAGCTTTCCATATTCGTAACTCCAACTCTTGCCTTTTCCGGAGATGCGATATGATATTTCCTTCGTGGTTGGGTTTTTGTCGTCGTTTTGCTTTTTGTTCATGTCATGCATTCATCGTTGCATCATTTGCATTGCATCATGTCATCATGCATCCCTTTTAAAAACTCAAATAAATAAATCGTGTGGATCTTCGATCCATTTAAATCGAGGAATTCACATGGTGATTTCTCTTTATAACATATCCTCCCAATATTAGGGAGCTATACTAAAATATTCCATTAACTTTGGAATTAACCATAACACACTTGCAAAATTCCCATGCCTTTTCTACTTCAAGTTTGGTCTCCAAACTTTGCCCTAAATTCTTTCTTCACTTTCCGGAGCTCCACCAAAAATCTCCACATTTTGGCCACTCCTAAACCTAGTCCTAGTTCAAACCCATTTGAATTTCAAATGAGTTTGAATTTAATTCCTGCAATCTTGTCCACACCATTTTTCTTGGAACAAGCGCATTTTTGTGAGTCCGGGAAAATTATCTCCATGCGCAAATCCTTTCCCTAACCCTCTCTTTCTTTTTCTTCTCTTTAATTGTTTTCTGAAAGAAAATATAAGAGAGAGAGAGAGAGAGAGAGAGCAGCTCACCCAGACCCCCCTGTTCCCCCTCAGCCCACCAAGACCCAAAGAAGAGGCTGGCCGCCCAGGTCTGACAGCCTCCTCCCGAACTCCTAGCTAACCTAGCCCGACCTGCAACCCTCCTCGTCGTTCCTCGGTAGACTCGATCCCCATCGCACGCACACCAGCATCGCTGGATCCCCGTCTCTTCCTTCCTCCTCCAGCGCCGCCAGCGCCCGACCCCCTCGCCGAGGCCATGGCCGCCGCTGCGCCTTCTTGCCTCCGCGCCTTGCTCCCTCCGGCCACCAAGCATCGTCACGCCCCTGCCGTCCCCGCGTCCTGCTGCCTCCTAGAGTGCCGCGCCGTCACCATTCATCTTCAACCCCGGGAGTGTCGTCCTCCTCCAACCCCGTCCAGAATCCGGCTGGCCTCCGCCACCCTTGCCCGTTCCCGGCTGGATCTGACTCCGGTGGCCCATCCCCGTTGGAGTTGACCTCCACCGCAGGCCACACGCGAAGCCTCAGGAGCAGTGCCGCTGCTGCCTTGCTTCTGCATCATTCGCCAAGTCCCGCTGGAGGCCACGCGCGAGCCCGCGCTGACTTCCCCTGCTCCACCAGCCTTCAACCTCGACGCCCTGACCGAGACCGACAAGTACCACTACGCGGATTCGCCAAGTCCGACTACAAAGCGAAGACCATGCACCACTACTGTTCCTGTGGATTTTGGCAAGTACCCCTACGCACGGATACGCCAAGGTCGACTACGCCTGATGATACGACAAGTACCTCTACCGATGACTCGAACGTCTACCAACCATGTACCACGACGAACATGTACGGCTACACGATGACCCGCCAAGACCGTGAACAACTACCTCCGCCGCCGTGTACCACTACTTCCTCTACCGTCGCCGTGAACGACTACTTCCACGACGTCCGTGAACCATTACTTCCGCTACGACCGTCCCGAGAACGTCTACTTCCTCTACACCGCGTCGAACCCGATCCGTTTCAAAAATGCAAGCTTCGAAGGTATAACCGCCGGAACGACCGCCGTGGACCGTATGCATGTGTGGTATGAGATGCACCGTTTGCATCGTGTCCGAATTGTCACTCGTTTCCATGCCACTAACCCGTGGGAACCCGGTAGTCGGGAGCACCCCACCATCTCTAGCATGTTCCGCACATCCGCACGCTTCCTTTTGCACCGGTATCTCCATTAGCTACCGGAACCGATATGTTGTCGTGGCATCATTTTCGGATTCGTTGCCGTGGCACCCGTTTTGTTCCGCCATGGTGACCAAATGCCTCGTATCATGCTCATGTCAACATTTTCATAAAATTGCTTAAATCTTGCATATGTCATTCAGCATCATGATAACAACATTTAAATGTTTAAAATTGTGTTTGCATTAAAATGCTAAATGCATGTGGGGATTTTCCGGAATTGTTGTTTGTTGTTCCGCCTCATTTAAAATTGCCTAGATAGGTAGTTTTATTATGCTTCACCTCTTGCCATGTTAATAACATTTAATCCGGACATGCATCATACTTGATTGTGCATCATGCCATGTTTATGCTTGTGCATTTACCATGTTGTTTGTTTCTTTCCGGGTTGCTTCTCTCGTTAGCTTCGGTTTCATTCCAGAGTTGTGAGGATTCGTTCGACTACTCCCGTTCATCTTCTTCATGGACTCGTTCTTCTTCCTAGGGGGATTTCAGGCAAGATGACCGTCACCTTGGATCTCATTACTATCATTGCTATGCTAGTTGCTTCGTTCTATCGCTATGCTGCGTTACCTACCACTTGCTGCTCAAGCCTCCCAAATTGCATGATAGCCCCTAACCTTTGTCACCCTTCCTAGCAAACCGTTGTTTGGCTATGTTACCGCTTTGCTCAGCCCTCTTATAGCGTTGTTAGTTGCAGGTGAAGATGAAGTTTGCTCCATGTTGGATTATGTTTATGTTGGGATATCACAATATCTCTTATATTATTAATGCATCTATGTACTTGGTAAAGGGTGGAAGGCTCGGCCTTATGCCTGGTGTTTTGTTCCACTCTTGCCGCCCTAGTTTCCGTCATATCGGTATTATGTTCCCGGATTTTGCGTCCCTAACGCGGTTGGGTGATTTATGGGACCCCTTGACAGTTTGCTTTGAATAAGACTCCTCCAAAGAAGGCCCAACATTGGTTTTACCATTTGCCTCACCTATGCCCTTTTATTTCCCTTGGGTTTAGGAGCCCGAGGGTCATCTTTATTTTAGCCCCCGGGCGCTTATCCTTCGAGTGCTGGTCCAAACCGAGCGATGTCCGGCGCCTCCTCGGCAACTAGGGTCTATGCCAACCCGACGTCTGGCTCATCCGGTGTGCCCTGAGAACGAGATATGTGCAGCTTCTATCGGGATTTGTCGGCACATCTGGGTGGCTTTGCTGGTCTTGTTTTATTACTGTCGAAATGTCTTGTAGCCGGGATTCCGAGACTGATCGGGTCTTCCCGGGGAGAAGGAATATCCTTTGTTGATCGCGCGAGCTTATCATGGGCTAAGTTGGGACACCCTGCAGGTATAAACTTTCGAGAGCCGTGCCATGATTTATGTGGCAGATGGGAATTTGTTAATATCCGGTTGTAGTAAACTTGAAGCAAACTCTTCTAAAATACACCAACCGTGTATGCGTAATCGTGAGTGTCTCTTTTCGGGGTGGATCGAGAGGAGAACACAGTTTCTGGGTTATGTTTGACGTAAGTAGGAGTTCAGGATCACTTCTTGATCATTACTAGTTGACGACCGTTCCTTTGTTTCTCTTCTCGCTCTCATTTGCGTATGTTTGTCATGATATATGCTTAGCCGCTGCTGCAACCTCACCACTTTACCCCTTCCTTTCCCATTAAGCTTTGCTAGTCTTGATACCCATGGTAATGGGATTGCTGAGTCCTCGTGGCTCACAGATTACTACACCAACAGTTGCAGGTACAGGTTGTGCGATGATCATGACGCGAGAGTGATGTTTGCTTGTTTTGGAGTTCTTCTTCTGCTTCTTCTTCGATCAGGGGATAGGTTCCAGGTCGGCAGCCTGGGCTAGCAGGGTGGATGTCGTTTGAGTTTCTGTTTATGTTTCATCCGTAGTCGGATGTTGATCTTGTATGTTGTATTGTTGTATTCGTGTGGCATTGTATGCCTTATGTATGTATCCCTACCTATTATGTAATGTTGATGTAATGATATCCACCTTGCAAAAGCGTTTCAATATGCGGGTCTATCCTTGGTGGGACCTTCGAGTTCCTTTTGGATAGGGTCGCATATTGGGCGTGACAATTAGAGAGGCTAGCGATGGTGGAAGGATGGGAAAAAGTGCGTATAATCCATGGACTCAACATTAGTCATAAAGAACTCATATACTTATTGCAAAAATCTAGAAGTCATCAAAGCAAAGTATTACGCGCATGCTCCTAGGGGGATAGATTGGTAGGAAAAGACCATCGCTCGTCCCCGACCGCCACTCATAAGGAAGACAATCAATAAATAAATCATGCTCCGAGCTCATCACATAACGGTTCACCATACGTGCATGCTACGGAATCACAAACTTTAACACAAGTATTTCTCAAATTCACAACTACTCAACTAGCATGACTCTAATATCACCATCTTCATATCTCAAAACAATTATCAAGCATCAAACTTTTCTTTAGTATTCAACACACTCATAAGGAAGTTTTACAAATCTTGAATACCAAGCATGTTAGGATTATTTAAACAAATTACCATGCTATTTAAGACTCTCAAAATAATCTAAGTGAAGCATGAGAGATCAATAGTTTCTATAAAACAAATCCACCACCGTGCTCTAAAATATTTAAGTGAAGCACTAGAGCAAATGACAAACTACTCCAAAAGATATAAGTGAAGATCAATGAGTAGCCGAATAATTATGCAACTACGTGAAGACTCTCCCATTTAATAATTTCAGATCTTGGTATTTTATCCAAACAACAATCAAAGCTAAATAAAACGACATTTCAAGGATAGCACACATCATGTGAAGAAGCAAAAACTTAGGTTCAACCGATACTAACCGATAATTGTTGAAGAAGAAAGGTGGGATGCCTACCGGGGCATCCCCAAGCTTAGATGCTTGAGACTTCTTGAAATATTATCTTGGGGTGCCTTGGGCATCCCCAACCTTGAGCTTTTGTGTCTCCTTAATTCCTCTCATATCATGGTTTCCTAAATCTCGAAAGCTTCCTCCACACCAAACTCAACAAGAACTCGTGAGATAGGTTAGTTTAAACCAATGCAAAAACCTTATCATACTATACTGTAGTAAATCATTAAAATTATTATTCAACATTGAATACTAAATGCCTCTGCATATTTAATAGTCCTATCCTCAAATAGAATAATTAAACAAGCAAACATATGCTAACAATGCAAACATAACAACAATCTTCCAAAACAGTATAGTCTGTAAAGAATGCAAGATTCATCATACTTCCCTAGCTCCAAAAATTATGAAATAAAATTCCCACTGTAGTAAATTTATCAGAGCTTCTTATGCAAAATGTTTCAACATTTTATCACATTTTGAATTTTCTAGGGAATTTTTGCAACAGCGGTAAACTTTCTGTTTCCAAACAGCAACATGCATACTTGCAAAATAAGCATAGTAAAGGCTATCCTTGACATTTTTTATTGAAAATAAAGATTCAAAACATTAATCTAAATAATAGCAAGAAAATACTAACAAAAGGAAATGACGCTCCAAGCAAAACACATATCATGTGGTGAATAAAAATATAGCTCCAAGTAAAGCTACCGATGAACGAAGACGAAAGAGGGGATGCCTTCCGGGGCATCGCCAAGCTTAGGCTCTTGGTTGTCCTTGAATATTACCTTGGGGTGCCTTGGGAACCCCCAAGCTTAGGCTCTTTCCACTCCTTATTCCATAGTCCATCGAATCTTTACCCAAAACTTGAAAACTTCACAACACAAAACTTACCAGAAAACTCATGAGCTCCGTTAGCGAAAGAAAACAAAACACCACTTCAAGGCACTGTAATGAACTCATTATTTATTTATATTGGTGCTAAAACTACTGTATTCCAACTTCTCTATGGTTTATAAACTATTTTACTAGCCATAGATTCATCAAAATAAGCAAACAACACACTGAAAACAGAATCTGTCAAAAACAGAACAGTCTGTAGTAATCTGTAACTAACGCAAACTTCTGGAACTCAAATAATTCTAGCAAAATAGGACGACCTAGATAATTTGATTATTGATCTTCTTCAATTGGAATCATTATTTTATCACGTTCTGGTGATTTTAAACAATTGTTTTCGTGAACAGAAAGTTTCTGGAATTTTCAGCAGGATCAAATAACTATCATCCAAGAAGATCCTATAGGTCTTACTTGGCACAAACACTAATTAAAACATGAAAACACATCTAACCAGAGGC
Source organism: Aegilops bicornis (assembly GCA_021605145.1). Taxonomy (NCBI): domain Eukaryota; kingdom Viridiplantae; phylum Streptophyta; class Magnoliopsida; order Poales; family Poaceae; genus Aegilops; species Aegilops bicornis. The sequence continues at coordinate 218,334 of JAHIAL010000151.1, forward strand.
TAGATGGATTATTTATTACTAAACAAAACCAAAAAGCAAGAAACTAAAATAAAGTTGGGTTGCCTCCCAACAAGCGCTATCTTTTAACGCCCCTAGCTAGGCATGATGATTTCAATGATGCTCACATAAAAGATAGGAATTGAAACATAAAGAGAGCATCATGAAGAATATGACTAGCACATTTAAGTCTAACCCACTTCCTATGCATAGGGATTTTGTGAGCAAACAACTTACGAGAACAATAATCAACTAGCATAGGAAGGCAAAACATGCATAACTTCAAGATTTTCAACACATAGAGAGGAAACTTGATATTATTGCAACTCCTACAAGCATATATTCCTCCCTCATAATAATTTTCAGTAGCATCATGAATGAATTCAACAATATAACCAGCACCTAAAGCATTCTTTTCATGATCTACAAGCACAGAAATTTTACTACTCTCCACATAAGCAAAATTCTTCTCATTGGAAATAGTGGGAGTATCATAAGAGACTTGAACATTATAAATTGTTTCCACATTAAAAGAGTAATGTTCAGAGAAAATGTACACATAATCATGACAAGTTTTATAAATATAATCATTACAACTCTTTATAGCATAAGTTTCGTCACAATAATTGTGACGCCCGGGTAATTACGCTACAGTAATCCCCGCTAATGATGCCATGTCACCTCGGTTACTGTGGATAAACTCGCGCTAGTTCGGGACCTAGTTCGGATTTCAAATTCGAAATCGAGCGAACAGTAAAAGTTTTCAAATATTAAAATTTAAATGTTCGGAGTGAACCAAATAATACATAGGTAATTGTGGTGGAGAAGCCAAACTTTGGTAAAATGTATAAAGGCCCTAAAACAATTAAAACAATAGTGAAAACAATTGTTTAAATACCTTTTATAATTAATAAAATGTCAAACTAATTTATTTGAGGATTAGACTTTTTGTGATTATGGACTAAGTTGAAATACTAAATTAGATGCTAAGTGGGTACTTTAATAAAACTAAAATAATAGGAATCAAACTAAAACAGAAAAGGTAAAATAAATAAAAGGGAAAAGGAAAACAAGAAGAAGAAAAAGAGAGAGAGACCCCCCCCCCCGCTGGGCCACGGCCCAGCAGGCCATCGGGCCGCCAGGCCGGCCCAGCCGCCCCCCACCCCCTCCTCCTTTTCCCCACCAGGGGAAACCCTAACCCACCCCGATCCCCACTCCCCCCTCGTTCCTCTCGTCGCCCCCACGCCCTCCCGGTCCAGATTTGGATCGGGGACGAACCCCCCGCCACTCGCCCCGATCCCCTCCTCCCGCTCCCTCGCTCGATCTGGCGCGCGCCCGCGGCCAAGGTGCCCGGCCCCGCTGCCTCTCCCCGGCGACCGCGCCTACCCCCGCCACCTCACCGAGCACCACCCTCCACTCCCTTGCGCTTGGCCTTGCGGGAAATCAGCCACGCCTCGCCGATCAGCGCCATCATTGGATCGCCCCCTCGCCGTCGGCCAGACAAACTTCGCCGGACTGCCGTCGTCCCGTCCTCCCTCAACGGCCTTCACCGATCCTCGTCGCTCGCCCGGACCGCCCGACCCCCTCACGGCCGTCGGGGCGCCTCCTCGTCTTCCCCACGCCGGCTTCCCCAAGCCTCGGCGCCCCTCTCCCCATCAACGCTGGTGAGGCCCCAGGCCTCTCCCTTCTCTGCCTCCCGTCTCGCTCGCGGTCACCGCCTGATGCGCCCCCCACAGCGCGCCCATGTGAGCACGCTCTCACCGTGCCCCACACGCCCTCTGTGAGCCCCCCCCTCCCGTGCAGAGTCATCCTGCGCCAGGCGCCTCCTCCTGCACCGATCACAACGGCCGTCGCGCCTCGCCCGACCGCCCGTGCTCGCCTTCCCGTGCACACTCGCCGACGCCCCGTACTGAGGCTCCACATGCGCGCCGTGCTCGCCCACCGGCCGCCCGCGTCGTCCGGGCTTGCCGTGCCCGTGGCCGGCACCTCCCCCTGTCGATCTGGGCATTGCCCAATCGGGCCGGGTGCCTAACGCCCTGCCTTGGCTAACCACCGTTAAGCCCCCAGGGGCCTATGACAAAGGGGCCCCACGCCCTTGAAACATTTAAAAAAAGAAATAAATATATATATATATAATAAATAATTAATCAATATAATTAATTAAATACTTAATTAATTTGGTTAATTAAACTAATTAAAGTTAATTAGCTTAATTGCCTAATTAGACCAAATTAACTAGTTAGTTAATGTAACAGCCAATGACAGGCCCCACCCACATTGACGATCAAACGTTGACTGGTCAACAGGACCCTCGACCCACTGTCGACCTACGGTACACTTACGTACGCAGAGTTGGGTGCACCTAGCATTTAGCTATTTAATTTCGAATTAAATTAAATTCAGAAAATCTAGAAAATGATTAAATCTTTATAAATTAGTATTAAATAAACCGTAACTCGGATGGAAAAACTTTGTACATGAAAGTTGCTCGAGCAGCGTGAAGAATCCGGATCTGCAATTGCTCGTCCGCCACCCACCCCTAACCTATCGAACCTGCAAACTTTCCTCTCCGGTTCCTCCGTCTGACAGACGTCTCTAACCGGAAAACTTTCCGGATGTTTCCCCTTCGCCAAGATCGCCTAAGCGCTGCGTTAGAACACGTCTAGCTCATGCATTGTCCTGTTATGCACTTGCCTGCTATGTATTTACTGTTTCTTCCCCCTCTTCCCTCCGGTAGACCCCGAGACCGATGCTGATGTCCCTGTGATCGACTACGTCATCGACGACCCTCCTTCTTGTCTGAGCAACCAGGCAAGCCCCCCCCTTGATCACCAGATATCGCCTACTCTTATCTACACTGCTTGCATTAGAGTAGTATAGCATGTTACTGTTTTCAGATACTCCTATACTGCTGCATAGCATGTCCTTGTAACTTCATTGTTACCTTACCGCAATCCTATATGCTTAGTATAGGATGCTAGTACTTTCATCTGTGGCCCTACTTTATTGTCCGTCTGCCGTGCTATACTATCGGGCCGTGATCACTCGGGAGTTGATCACGGGTATATACTATATACTTATACATGATACATGTGAGACTAAAGTCGGGTCGGCTGATGGAGCACCCGCGAGTGGATCTTTGAGGCGGAGCGACATGGCAGGTTGATACCGCCTAGGAGAGAGGTGGGCCTGGCCCTATTCGGCGTTCGCGGATACTTAACACGCTTAACGAGGTCTTGGTATTTGATCTGGGTTGGCTACGAGCTTATACGCACTAACCATCTACGCGGGAGTAGTTATGGGTATCCCGGCGTCGTGGTATCACCGGCCAATACTTGAGACGTCGGCTGACGGGCGGCGCCGGATTGGACTGGAACGCTGATGGGCTAGGTCTGCTTCCGGCCACAGACGCAACGTGTGTGTGTGCTCGAGGCGATGGGCCCGGACCCTGCTTCGCTTAGGTTTAGACCGGCGTGTTGGCCTCTCTGTTGTGCCTAGGTGGGGCTGCGGCGTGTTGATCTTCGCGGCGGGCATGACCCAGGAAAGTGTGTCCGCCAAATGGGATCAAGCGTCTTTGGGTAAGATGGTGCACCCTGCAGGAAGTTAATCTATTCGGATAGCCGTGATCTTGATAATGTGACGACTTGGAGTTGTACCTTGAGCTTATGACAACTAGAACCGGATACTTGATAAAACACACCCTTCCAAGTGCGGATACAACTGGTGGTCGCTCTCGCTCAGGGTTATGAGCAGGGGATTGCCGGGTAGGATTATTGCTATATGATGTTACTTGGAGGACTTCAGATTGTCCCCTCCTACCTGTTGTAAGGCAGGTGTCCAGAAGCGTAGTCTTCGTTAAGACTAGCTATCCCCCTCTTATTCTGGCATTCTGCAGTTCAGTCCACTGATATGGCCCTTTACACATATATCCATGCATATGTAGTGTAGCTCCTTGCTTGCGAGTACTTTGGATGAGTACTCACGGTTGCCTTGTTCCCCTTTTCCCCTATCTCTACTCGATTGCTGCAACTGCACGATGGAGCCCAGGAGCGACGCCACCGCCGATGGCGACTACTACTCCGGAGGTGCCTACTACTACGCAGTGCAGCCCGGCGGCGACCGGGAAGTAACCTAGGAGGATCCCAGGCAGGAGGCCTGCGCCTCTTTCGATCTGTATCCCAGTTTGTGCTAGCCATGTTATGGCACCTTGTTTAACTTATGTCTGTACTCAGATATTGTTGCTTCCAGTGACTCGTCTATGATCAAGCACTTGTATTCGAGCCCTCGAGGCCCCTGGCTTATATTATGATGCTTGTATGACTTATTTTTTTTAGAGTTGTGTTGTGATATCTTCCGTGAGTCCTCGATCTTGATCGTACACATTTGCGTGCATGATTAGTGTACGATTAAATCGGGGCGTCCTGAAGTTGGTATCGAGCCGATTGCTGTAGGAATCCCCTTCCAACTCCTTGGCGAAGTCGAGTCTAGACATTGCAAAACTTTTACTAACTTGGCTGTGTGCCTTACGGGCCCACGCCGCCATTGGGTGGTACTAGAATCTTTTACTCCTCGACCTTTACTCCGGGACTCTGAACTCTCTTCTATTCGGGTTAAATGAATTTGCTAAAACAAAACTAACTTTAGGTTCTCGCAAGTACTTTCTCCCGGAGAGCCCTCACTTCAGATGATAAATACGCTAATCAGAAGATTCCGAAGATACTCTCTGATGTTCTCTCGAGACTTTGTGCCCATCACTTTTGCTATTTCTGTCACCGATAAATCCGTATGGATAACTACTTACACTTGCCGTTCATACGATCACCCCCCATTGATCTTGTTATTACAAGATACCCCGAAGTTTTCTCTATTGTTTCGAGAATACTTTGTGCCTACTGCCTAGCAGTTCCTTACTACATGAATACCCCTTCAAATAAATACTCGCACTTGTCGAGTATCCGCTCATCCCCTGTTGTTCATGTGTTACACAAAATTCTTCAAAATACTATTCGATCTTCCGAGAATCCTCTGGAGCCTTTGGCTCTTGAAATTCTTGCTTGCTTGCATTATGGTTAATCCCATAAGTCTCGTAGTCATATTGACATTCCTTGTCATTATCATTTTGAGTCTGTTGACTCAATATGTTTCTGAATACCATAATCATCATTGATCCTTATAAATTACCTTCTGGCTGAGCTGCCATTCTTTTAACTGGAATTGGTTCTCGACCAATCCAATTGCCGTTGATTGTACCCTAAGGCTATTCAACTTATCCCTCCCTAATCAGAGCATTGCTTCTGATCCCTTGATTTGGGAATCATAATTCATTTGCATTTGACAATTGAGTTAGTCAGTTGTTTCTATAATTTGATCTCCTTGCATTCTTCTACCTCTAGTTGAGTACTGATGCTCACGGCAGACCCCTTGTGGGCCATCAGGTCCATTGTTGGATTTTATCCGTCAGCATCCTTCATATTCAATAACTTTGTGAGACCTTCCCCTGATACATAATGCCTTTGGTAAATTGTATCCTCTGCTTTTTCAACCATGCTCTACCTCCGAGCTTGAGTTATTTACCCCTGAAGTTGATGGTATACGTCCCTAAGGTGCCTTGATGGGTTGAACCCATGACTTCCTTTATATGCGTGAACTCGGAGGTTTTCACGAGTCATACTCATCTGGTATTTCACCAGGTAAAACTTTCAACCCTAATGCCTTTATCAAAGTGAGAAGTGAATGAAAGGTTATGCATTGGAGAAGTGGGAGTCGACCTTGAACTTGTGTTCATGCCCATGGACACGATGTAGATCTTATCATTAAAGCTTCTCTTAAATTAATTATTCCTTTGGTATAAGTTCATCTTATATCGTGGATCCGCCTTTTGCAATCTTGGTTCCGACCATGTTCTCTTTTAAATACCATTTCTCGTGCAAGTTTTAGCACTTGTCTTACAGAGAGCAATACCCCCGTCCAACCTCTACTTTGATATGTCATCGAGTATTACCCCCTGGTACCTCGAGATTATCATGGAACTGCATAACTTCTTATGAGTTCTTCATCAAGTACTACCTTCCCACTGATTCCAATTTTTCACGGGCTCTGAGTTATTATACACTCAAGGGCACCGATAACTGAACCGAGTCCGCGCTACGGTTCAACAACTCTTCAGTAAGCTCCTATAAGTACGAGTTTGTACCCGACCACGCCATTCCTAGCCTGTTTGGCTATATCATTGTCGTGATGATTTTAACTGTGCTACCCGGTCCTTCTTCTCGGAGCACAATTTTCGACGATGAACTAACCTTACGTCGATCCCCATCGTCATATCATTTCGCCTTGAACAACAAGCTTGGTTTCAAGTTTGTGTCGTACCCTTGGTTCCAATAACCTTTCACTTCATCATTACTTTGACTTGATGTAAATGGCCGATCGATTACATCTTCATGAACTCTCGCGACAAAGTTGTCGTGATCATCAACATTCTGAGCTCATCCAGGATATCAATTGAATTCATGATGTGAAATACCATCCTTGCCCTCGATGAATTGTATTATCATCGACCACTTTATTGCCTTCCCACCAACACAAGCTTGTTCATGTTTGGTGTTATACCTTGAGTTCCTTGCTATCCAGCAATTGTTCTTCTTTACCTTGGAGTATTACCATCCTTTAAGTCAAGAATGTTCTGAGATTTGTTCCACCTCTTGAGAATTCTTGACATAGAAATACCTCTCACCATCACCATTCTTTCTTGGTCCCCGTGTTAATTCCAACAAGTGGACGGTGTTGTTTGGATTCTTTCCTTCTAGCAACCCTATTTTTGAAGTTAATGGTCGAAGGTTCATTCTTAGGCTATCGATTATTGAATCACCATTCTGACATTGGTCGTGCAACCCAACCCATCGGGCGCCCCTTTCAACCAATGTTTACTTGTGTATGTTTTCCTCGAGCATACTTCCTTATATCATTTGATCTGACAAATGTTATCTCCTTGTTCACTTAATTGTGGAAGTCCATCTTTTGGAATCTCGGTGAATTGCCGTTGAGTTCACTAGACACCTCCTTGTCCTCTCCTTGGGTTAATGATGGACTCTTGTTAACGGAAATCACTTCATAGTTCATTTCCCCGGGAATCTGACAATGTCATCTCGTCAATTTGCGTTGCACCTTTTCTTCTCGTATCCTAAGTCCGAGGAATCCGACACCAATCGGATCTGAATCTCGGTCGGATATGTTGGTTGGGACAACTTCCAAGAGTTATTTTGTTGTTCATTTTTTTAACCGGTTTTTTGATGTCATGCCTAGCACCCCCCCCCCCCGGCTGGAGGACCTATCATTATAGATTCCTTTTCAGCAGGGTTATCCTTTCATCCATGAGGGAATTGTAATACTGTTTCTACAAGTTATTCCTGCTGGATCCTTCGTGACTCCAAAGTCCGATCTTCACCTGAAAACCATGCCAATGCTATCTCGAAGCATGTCTGTGATACTCTGGTTTTCAGCAAGAACATTCGAAGCCCAATGCTAAATGTTTCTTGCTCAATTATCCAAACACCGTTGTATGGGTAATGACATGAAATTTCTCTCCCCTTACCTAAAGGGTTTTCTACATTATCTCCTATCGTGGATATCTTGCTCTGCTTGTCCTTGGGAAGGATATACCCTTGAATTATGTGTTTAATCATATTTTCCTTTCCATTGTTCTGTTTAATCTGATGATCATATTTTCCATCCATTGGTTTGTTTAAACCTTTTCTATGATCTATATGATATAAGCAGTAATAATCCACTGCTTGTGCAAGCACCTCGTGTTACAACACTGCCAGTAAGACCCTGTTACTATTATTGGTGACATTTCGGTAACCACCGATGGACGAGAACCTTACCTATTGGTCCGCCTCGTTCAACGAGCAGGAAAATGGTTCTCTTCGTCCCTCGCCCTTGGTACCTATGTTGTTGCCGACATGACCCTCGGACTCTCCTCTGACATGCCTTGCTTACATGATCGTGCAAGATGTCACCAACCTTTCTACTTTTAACCACATGGTGGGCCCATAACCCACAGTTCCACAGGATCGAAACCTGACTCTCCTGTACACCCTCAATTGCCGGGTTACTCCTCACGCTTGACTTTGTATGTAATTCACGGGCCACTCGCCTGTTGATCTATTCTCGTATCGGACGCCAATACTTATTCCCGTTGCTGAACCCTTTCGAACCCTGTTTCAGGCATCGGATGATTGCCTACCCGCTTGAAACTTCTCATGGTACCTTCTTACTTTGCTCTCGATATGTTCTTAAGTTCCAGTTCGAGAGTTACTTTCCGCCACCTTCCTCGATGTTAACTACCAGATAGTCAACCTTGCAGAGGTTCGTTCTGCCGGAATAACCCATTACCTATTCGTAAATGCGTTGGAGTTACCGAGAAAAGGCGGCATCACCATGATGACCTCAGAGAGAAATGAAGATGTCAAGGTAATGGATCGGCCTCTTCAAGAAGATCAACCAAGACCGAGAAGATTCGTTAGGATTTCGTAACTGCACCTTTCCCCTTACTCCCCTCTTAAATCTCGGACGAGATTTCTTGTAGTGGAGGAGAATTGTGACGCCCGGTAATTACGCCACAGTAATCCCTCGCTAATGATGCCACGTCACCTCGATTCTTTGTGGATAAACTCGCTACTAGTTCGGGACCTAGTTCGGATTTCAAATTAATCGAGCGAACAATAAAAGTTTTCAAATATTAAAATTTAAATGTTCGGAGTGAACCAAATAATACATAGGTAATTGTGGTGGAGAAGCCAAACTTTGGTAAAATGTATAAAGGCCCTAAAACAATTAAAACAATAGTGAAAACAATTGTTTAAATACCTTTTATAATTAATAAAATGTCAAACTAATTTATTTGAGGATTAGACTTTTTGTGATTATGGACTAAGTTGAAATACTAAATTAGATGCTAAGTGGGTACTTTAATAAAACTAAAATAATAGGAATCAAACTAAAACAGAAAAGGTAAAATAAATAAAAGGGAAAAGGAAAACAAGAAGAAGAATAAAGAGAGAGAGACCCCCACCTCATTGGGCCACGGTCCAAGAGGCCATCGAACCAGCCGACCCAGCCCCCACCCCCTCCTCCTTTTCCCCACCAGGGGAAACCCTAACCCTCACCCGATCCCCACTCCCCTCGTTCCTCTCGTCTTCACGCCTCCCGATCCAGATTTGGATCGGGAAGAACTCCGCCACTCGCCCGATCCCTCCTCCCGCTCCCTCGCTTTCGATCTGGCGCCCTTGTGAGTGCCCGGCCCGCTGCCTCTCCCGGCGACGCGCCTACCCCGCCACCTCGCCCGGCGCCGCCTCCTCTCCCTTGCCGCCCTTGAAATCAGCAGCCCACGCCTCGCGCCGACCGCGCCATCGACTGGATCGCCCCCCTCGCCGTCGGCCAGGACAAACTCGCCGGACTGCCGTCGTCCCCGTCCTCCCCTCAACGGCCTTCACCGATCCTCGTCGCTCGCCGGACCGCCCCGACCCCCTCACAGCCGTCGCCGGACGCCTCCTCGTCTTCCCCCACGCCGGCTTCCCCAAGCCTCGGCGCCCCCTCTCCCCATCAACGCTGGTGAGGCCCTGGGCCTCTCCCCTTCTCTGCCTCCCGTCTCGCTCGCGGTCACCGCCTGATAACGCCCCACCACAGCGCCCATGATGAGCACGCTCTCACCGTGCCCCACACGACCTCTGTGAGCCCCCTCCCGTGTCCGAAGTCATTCTCGCCAGGCGCCTCTCCTGCACCGATCCTGTGGCCGTCGCGCCTGCGCCCGTCCGTGCTCGCCTTCCGTGCACACTCGCCGACGCCCGTCTTGAGGCTCCACATGCGCGTGCTGTACCGGCCGCCAGCGTCGTCCCGGGCTTGCCGTGCCCGTGGCCGGCACCTCCCCCTGTCGATCTGGGCATTGCCCAATCGGGCCGGGTGCCTGCGCCCGCACGCCCGTTAACCCACCCCGTTAAGCCCCCAGGGGCCTATGACAAAGGGGCCCCACGCCCCTGAAACATTAAAAAAAAAAGAACTAAAAATATATATATATATATAATAAATAATTAATCAATATAATTAATTAAATACTTAATTAATTTGGTTAATTAAACTAATTAAAGTTAATTAGCTTAATTGCCTAATTAGACCAAATTAACTAGTTAGTTAATGTATCGATAATGACGAGGGGCCCACCCACATTGACCCGATCAACGTTGATCTGGTCAGCGAGACCAGACCCACTGTCGACCTCGAGTACACTTACGTATGCCTGTGAGTTGGGTGCACCTAGCATTTAGCTATTTAATTTCGAATTAAATTAAATTCAGAAAATCTAGAAAATGATTAAATCTTTATAAATTAGTATTAAATAAACCGTAACTTTCGGATGGAAAAACTTTGTACATGAAAGTTGCTCGAGCGACGTGATTTAATCCGGATCGCAGTCTGCTCGTTCGCCACCCACCCCTAACCTATCGAACCTGCAAACTTTCCTCTCCGGTTCCTCCGTTCGACAGACGTCCGAACCGGAAAACTTTCCGGATGTTTCCCCTTCGCCAAGATCGCCTAGCGCTGCGTTAGAACACGTCTAGCTCTCTGTTGTCCTGTTATGCACTTGCTCGCTATGTATTTACTGTTTCTTCCCCTCTTCCCTCCGGTAGACCCCGAGACCGATCTTTGATGTCCTGTGATCGACTACGTCATCGACGACCCTCCTTCTTGTCTGAGAAACCAGGCAAGCCCCCCCCTTGATCACCAGATATCGCCTACTCTTATCTACACTGCTTGCATTAGAGTAGTATAGCATGTTACTGTTTTCAGATACTCCTATACTGCTGCATAGCATGTCCTTGTAACTTCTGTTGTTACCTTACCTGCAATCCTATATGCTTAGTATAGGATGCTAGTACTTTCATCTGTGGCCCTACTTTCTTGTCCGTCTGCCGTGCTATACTATCGGGCCGTGATCACTCGGGAGTTGATCATGGGTATATACTATATACTTATACATGATACATGTGAGACTAAAGTCGGGTCGGCTGGTGGAGCACCCATAGTGGATCTTTGAGGCGGAGCGGCAGGCGAGTTGAGACCGCCTAGGAGAGAGGTGGGCCTGGCCTGTTTGGCGTTCGCGGATACTTAACACGCTTAACGAGGTCTTGGTATTTGATCCGGGTTGGCTACGAGCTTATACGCACTAACCATCTCGCGGGAGTAGTTATGGGTATCCCGACGTCGTGGTATCACCGAAGTACTTCAGACGTCGGCTGACGGCGCGCGCCCGGATTGGACTGGAACGCTGATGGGCTAGGGTCTGCTTCCGGCAGCGTCACAGACGAACGCAGTGTGTGTGCTCGAGGCGATGGGCCTGCACCCTTCGGCTTTAGGTTTAGACCGGCGTGTTGGCCTCTCTGTTGTGCCTAGGTGGGGCTGCGACGTGTTGATCTTCTGCGGCAGGGCATGACCCAGGAAAGTGTGTCCGTCCAAATGGGATCAAGCGTGCTGGGTAAGATGGTGCACCCTGCAGGAAGTTAATCTATTCGGATAGCCGTGATCTTGATAACAGGACGACTTGGAGTTGTACCTTGAGCTTATGACAACTAGAACCGGATACTTGATAAAACACACCCTTCCAAGTGCCAGATACAACCGATGGTCGCTCTCGCTCAGGGTTATGAGCAGGGGATTGCCGGGTAGGATTATTGCTATATGATGTTACTTGGAGGACTTCTGATTGTTCCCTCCTACCTGTTGTAAGGCAGATGTCCAGAAGCGTAGTCTTCGTTAAGACTAGCTATCCCCCTCTTATTCTGGCATTCTGCAGTTCAGTCCACTGATATGGCCCTTTACACATATATCCATGCATATGTAGTGTAGCTCCTTGCTTAAGCAGTACTTTGGATGAGTACTCACGGTTGCCTTGTTCCCCTTTTCCCCTATCTCTACTCGATTGCTGCAACTGCACGATGGAGCCAGGAGCCGACGCCACCGCCGATGGCGACTACTACTGCAGGTGCCTACTACTACGTGCAGCCCGCTGATGGACGACTGTGAGTAACCTAGGAGGATCCCGGAGCAGGAGGCCTGCTCCTCTTTCGATCTGTATCCCGGTTGTGCTAGCCATCTTATGGCACTTTGTTTAACTTATGTCTGTACTCAGATATTGTTGCTTCCATGACTCGTCTATGATCGAGCACTTGTATTCGAGCCCTCGAGGCCCTGGCTTGTATTATGATGCTTGTATGACTTATTTTATTTGTAGAGTTGTGTTGTGATATCTTCCCGTGAGTCCCTGATCTTGATCGTACACATTTGCGTGCATGATTAGTGTACGATTAAATCGGGGGCGTCACAATAATCATCATAAGTAGCAACTTTGTTCTCATCATAATCGATTGGAACCTCTTCCGAAATAGTGGATACATCACTAAATAAAGTCATGACATCTCCAAATCCACTTTCATAAATATAATCATCATAAGTAAAAGGCATGCTTTCATCATAGTAAATTTTCTCATCAAAGCTTGGGGGACAAAAATATCATCTTCATCAAACATAGCTTCCCCAAGCTTGGGCCTTTTCGTATCATAAGCATAATCACTCATCATTAATAGCATGGATAGCACCAATAGTATAGCAAACATTATATTCTTCCAAGCAAGTGACAAAAAGATTTTCAAGATCATAAGAAGTATCATTATCTTCCCAATCATAGTTATCACAACAAGCAATAGGCATAACGAGATCATCATCAAGTGTATCATCTTCATTTTCTTGAGGCACAACAATAATAGGAGCAACCTTATTTGGGAGAGATACCTTTTTACCTCTCTTCCTTTTCTTTTCTTCTTTGTCACCACATCATGTGTGGGTTCAATCCTCTTTTGGAGCTCCTTATTAATGAGATTGGTTGAGTAGAAGGCTCCTCCTCGTTACACGATTCATCATAAGAAATAATAGGAGGATATTGGGAAGTCTCTTCCCTTTCGTTAGTATTCTCTTCATCCTCTATTTGTTTTCTTTTCTTTATGTAATTGGCAATATAAGTATTTTCAATACAATTCACCGCACAATACATATAAGTCTTCTCTAGATCAAAATCAAGAATTCTATCAAGATTAAATTTTGGAATACCCTCGGTTATACGTTTCATTTCTTCGTAACCCAAAAGAAGGCTAAGCTCTTTATGATGCTCAAGGGTAATCAAATTATCACAATATTTGGACACGACTTAGTCATGAAACAAATAGCATTGGAGCTTTAAATGACCATGTTCATTGCAAAGTTCACAAGGGGTACTATAAATATTGAATCTTTCAGCACATTCATCTAGCTCTTCTTGCAACAATTTGATTTCTAAGTACTTATGCCTCTTGCAATATCTATCTTCCCTATTTGGTGTGTACTTGCAAACCCAATGCACTCCACAAAAATTGACATGTTTATAGGAGACATTTTCATCATAACTAGAGCAATCATCATTAGTACTATGGATATTCAAGGAGTTCATACTAACAACATTGCAACCATACTCATCATTCAAGTATTTAGTGCCAAACATTTTAATGCATTCTTCTTCTAACACTTTGGCACAAATTTGTTCTCCATCATACTCACGAAAGATATTAAAAAGATGAAGCGTATGAGGTAAACTCAATTCCATTTTTTTGTAGTTTTCTTTTATAAAGTAAACTAGTGCTAAAACAAGAAACGAAAAGATTAGATTGCAAGATCTAAAGATATACCTTCAAGCACTCACCTCCCCGGCAACGGCGCGAGAAAAGAGATTGATGTCTACTACGCAACCTTCTCCTTGTAGACGTTGTTGGGCCTTCAAGTGCATAGGTTTGTAGGACAGTAGCAAATTTCCCTCAAGTGGATGACCTAAGGTTTATCAATCCGTGGGAGGCGTAGGATGAAGATGGTCTCTCTCAAGCAACCCTGCAACCAAATAACAAAGAGTCTCTTGTGTCCCCAACACACCCAATACAATGTTAAATTGTATAGGTGCACTAGTTCGGCGAAGAGATGGTGATACAAGTGCAATATGGATGGTAGATATAAGTTTTTGTAATCTGAAAATATCAAAACAACAAGGTAACAAGTGGTAAAAGTGAGCGTAAACGGTATTGCAATGATAGGAAATAAGGCCTAGGGTTCATACTTTCACTAGTGCAAGTTCTCTCAACAATAATAACATAATTGGATCACATAACTATCCCTCAACATGCAACAAAGAGTCACTCCAAAGTCACTAATAGCGGAGAACAAACGAAGAGATTATGGTAGGGTCTGAAACCACCACAAAGTTATTCTTTCCAATCAATCCATTGGGCTATTCCTATAAGTGTCACCAACAGCCCTAGAGTTCGTACTAGAATAACACCTTAAGATACAAATCAACCAAAACCCTAATGTCACCTAGATACTCCAATGTCACCTCAAGTATCCGTGGGTATGATTATACGATATGCATCACAAAATCTCAGATTCATCTATTCAACCAACACATAAAACCTCAAAGAGTGCCCAAAGTTTCTACCGAAGAATCACGACGAAAACGTGTGCCAACCCCTATGCATAGGTTCCCAATGTCACGAAACCCGCAAGTTGATCACCAAAACATACATCAAGTGGATCAATAGAATAACCCATTGTCACCACAGTTATCCCAAGCAAGACATACATCAAGTGTTCTCAAATCTTTAAAGACTCAATCTGATAACATAACTTCAAAGGGGAACTCAATCCATTACAAGAGAGAAGAGGGGGAGAAGAAACATAAGATCCAACTATAATAGCAAAGCTCGCGATACATCAAGATCGTGCCAAATCAAGAACACGAGAGAGAGAGAGAGATCAAACACATAGCTACTGGTACATACCCTCAGCCCCGAGGGTGAACTACTCCCTCCTCGTCATGGAGAGCGCCGGGATGATGAAGATGGCCACCGGAGATGGATCCCCCTCCGTGAGGTGCCTAAAGGGGTCCCGATTGGTTTTTCGTGGCTCTGGAGGCTTGCGGCGGCGGAACTCCCGATCTAATCTCTGTTCTGGAAGTTTTTGGGGTACGTAGGTATATATGGGTGTAGGAAGTACGTCGGTGGAGCTTCGGGGGCCCCACGAGGCGTGGCGCCCTAGGGGTGGGCGCGCCCCACCCTCGTGAGCACCTCCCTTATCTCTGGCGTGGTGTCCAAGTCCATCCGGTAGATTTCATTCCAAAAATAACTTCTCCAGTTGATTTCGTTCCGTTTCGACTTCGTTTGATATTCCTTTTCTTCGAAACACTGAAATAGGCAAAAAAACAGCAAATCTGGGCTGGGCCTCCGTATAATATGTTAGTCCCAAAAATAATATAAAAGTGGATAATAAAGCCCAATATTGCCCAAAACCGTAGATAACATAGCATGGAGCAATCAAAAATTATAGATACGTTGGAGACATATCAATACGCCGCAACCCGACCTAGGCTAAATAGAGAGGTCAACACGCCGGACTAAACCTATGCCCCTACGGGTCATGGGCCATCGCCCCGGGAACTCCTACACATTGCGTACGCGACTACCTCCTTAAAAAAGGCAGGTGCTTACGCAGTCCAACCCGGCGCGCGCCACACAGTCACTGGCGTCTATTAAGCTTCGGCTGATGTATACGAGGCAGAACGCCCATACTATACCCATGTGATGGTTAGTGCTATCAGGCCAGAGGCCCCTCGGATCAAATATCCAAATCATAGTGGATCAGGAGCACGCGGTAATGAGCAGAGACTCATGATCGATGTAACCCCGTCGCCCCGTCTCGAGGACTTGCGGCAAGGGCTAAGAATGCCCGACCACGGCTCCTAAGTATCTCGCAGGCACCTTCCAGGTCAACCCGACTCCCCATCACTCGCAATTAAGCTCGCGCGGGTACCCCTCAGGGCCGAACCATCTTTAGTAACATGGTTCAGTGTAAAGTCATAGTAACCATAGTAAACTACGTGTCTAACACCAAGGGGAACCCTAAGGAACCACCCTCGGTGGATCCCACTCGATGTAATCTTCAAGGTGAACGTAAGAGGAACCACCCTCGGGGTTCACACCTGAGGGGTTGCCCAACAGAGTCATTATCGGGAGTGGTCAAAGAGGAATCACCCTCGATGACCACGACCAATAGCTTCACTACGGGGTTAACATCGGCAAGTGTTGATGAGGGATCACCCTCAACACTTGATAGTAACTCTGCAGAGTCGTACAACTAGGGGGGTGATGTGCGGTGTCGAGGCCTGGACGTCGATCACGTTGATCGAGTTATCGAACATAAAGCGGGGCAACTGGGACAAGGTGGGGGTCACTGATGGATCACTAACCAACCTATACTAAGCAGTTTAGGATAAGCAGGTAAGGTATAATGAGGAGGTTACAAAAGCAGGCTATGCATCAGAATAGGAGCAATCAAATATAGTAGTAAAATCTAATGCAAGTATGAGAGAATGGAATGGGAGATATCGGGATGATCAAAAGGGCGGGCTTGCCTGTAAGCTCTACTGAAAAGGAAGAAGGGTCATCGTCGACGTAGTCAATCACAGGGGTAGCATCAATCTCGGGGTCTACCGGAGAGAAGAGGGGGAAGAAGCAGTAAATACAGAGCAAACAAGGCATCACAAGGCATAACATGGCAGTAGGCGGTGTTAGAGATGAACTAACGTAGTGCTAGACGTTATAGGTGAAGGGGGAATTCAACCGGGAAGGTGTTCCCGGTTAGGACTGTGTTAGATGTGATGATCTGGAGGGGGAATGTTCCATGTTCAGATAGTTAGAGGCATCTGACAGGTAAACGGACCATGTATTCGGATTCGTCTCGTCGTTCTAAGCAACTTTCATGTAGAAGACATTTTCATCCGAGTTACGGTTTATTTTTTATGAATTTCTAAAGTTTAAAACATTTTTTGAAAATTTATGGATTTAAAAATAATTCAAAAATATTCTAGTTAAAACACTGGGTGAACCCGGTGCAGTGCACCCAGAGATGCACCACAGGCCGACAAGTGGGGCGGTCAATCGCCGACGCCTTAGCAGTTGGTCAACCTTCGACCGGTCGGTCAGTGGTCGATTGGACCCGCATGTCACCGACTACTGGCCTAAAAACAGTTTTATTAAAACTAACAGATTTAATTATCGGCACAGGGCCGATTGTCATTCTTGAGTTAGGCTGGGGTTAATCAAGTGGCTAATGACGCCACGTCAGCGACTATCAACGGCGCGGCAGAGCACACCGGTGACGGCGATGTAGGAGACGGCTCGGCGCGCCCCTTGGTCCCAAGGGTGGCTGGCGCTCGCGCGTCTCTGGAGGGGCGAACGGGAGGCCGCCGGGTGGCTGGCAGGTGGACGATGGCGTCGCCGTTTGAGGAGGCAGCGGCGGGCTTCGACGGGGCTGGAGCAGCGGCGAGCGGCGCGCGGGAGGGCAGTAGCCGCGGGCGACGCAGGGCATGGCCAGGCGCGGGTTAGCGCTGACAGCGGGCGCCGGGCGCACCGGGCGGCAGGCGATGGCGCAGCAGCGCCGGGACTACACGGGCACGCGCGAGCTCCACAGAGCACGGCTCGGTGGTGGTGGCGACGGGCGATGATGGAACCAACGAGGAAACAGGGGGACGACGTGGCTCACCGGGAGGGGTGTTGGTGGTGAGTTCGGAACGGCCGGAAGGGGTCGGGTGGAGCCAAGCGAACGGCGATGCACAGAGGTTGGAGTTGAAGAAGACGGACGAAGGGGACGGCTCGGCGATGATCCGTGGCGGCTCATGCTACGGCGAGGCCGAGGACGACGGCGCGCGTCCCTTGGGCATCCTCGTGGGGCTCGGGGACGGCGTCGGGCTGGGAGAACGTCGACCGCACGGCTAGGTAGTTTCGCACGGGTCCAGATCGAGGAGGGAGCGAGAAGGAGTTAATGGATCAAGGGTTCGAGAAGGAGCGAGAAGGAGCAGGGGTTCCTCTTATCCATCTGGGGGAACTACGGTGGTGAGGGGGTCGGCATCAGCCATGGCCTTCGGCCTCTCTCTGTAGCTGGCCGAAGGTAAGGGAAAGGCTAGCCCCGGTGGGTTGGGCTGCACTGTAGAACTAGAGGCCCAGCCCCACAGATGGCGTTTAGGCCTTTTCTATTTCTTCTTTCTGTTTTAGCTTTTATTTATTAACAGAGAGAGAAAGGGAATTATTTGGTCAACTATTTCACTTAGGAAAATTTTGGGAGGAGTCCCATTAAATCCCTAGTGATTATAGACAGTGCCACAAATATTTTGGAGACCAGAAGAATTCATTTGATAGTTTTCATAAATAGGCTAGCATTTAAAAATGCTGAATTGGTGTTGTTATAGTTGCTAATGCTCATCTTTGCACAAAAGTGATGTTGTGTTCCTTAAAAAATAATTGTTATGGAATTTTTGACAAATGATAAACATTTTTCCAGCAACTTTTGAGCAACTTCAAACTTCACTTGAATTTGAATTGACTGGAATTTCAAATGGGATATTGAACAAAGGTGATTAAGCACTGTTTGGAAAAATGATTAGCTTGATCAGAGAGGGTTACTGTAGCATGACACTGGGGGTGTTACAGTTTGGAGTCCCTAGATATTTAATGACTAATGGTGGTTCACACTTTATTCATGGTGCTTTCCGTAAAATGCTTGCTAAGTATGATGTTAAGCATAAAATTGCATCACCCTATCATCCTCGGCCTAGTGGTCAAGTTGAACTTAGCAATAGAGAAATAAAATTAATTTTGCAAAAGACTGTTAATAGGTCCAGGAAGAATTGGTCTAAGAAATTAGATGATGCACTTTGGGTTTATAGAACAACATATAAAAATCCTATGGGTATGTCTCCTTATAAAATGGTTTATGGAAAAGCTTGTCATTTTCCGCACTGTAGAAGTAGAGGCCCAGCCCCACAATAGCGTTTAGGCCTTTTCTATTTCTTCTTTCTGTTTTAGCTTTTATTTATTAACAGAGAGAGAAGGGGAATTATTTGGTTAACTATTTCACTTAGGAAAAATTTGGGAGGAGTCCCATTAAATCCACAGTGATTACAAGCGATTGCCACAAATATTTTGGAGACCGTAAGAATTCATTTGATATTTTTCATAAATAGGCTAGCATTTGAAAATGCTGAATTGGTGTCATTATAATTGCTAATGCTCATCTTTGCACAAAAGTGATGTTGTGTTCCTTAACAAATAATTGTGATGGAATTTTGACAAATGATAAAGATTTTTCCAACAACTTTTGAGCAACTTCAAACTTCACTTGAATTTGAATTGACTGGAATTTCAAATGGGATATTGAACAAAGGTGATTAAGCAATCGCTTTGAAAAATGATTAGCTTGATCGAGAGGGTTATCAGAGTAGCATGACACTAGGGGTGTTACAAATCTCCTCCACTACAAGAAATCTCGCCCCAAAATTAAGAGGTGGAGTAAGGGGAAAAGGATTGGTTATGAAATTCCAACGAATCTTCTTTTCTTGCTGCTCTCATCGAAGAGGTTGATCCATAATGTTGATGCCTTCAATTCACTGCATCAGGGCATCATGATGAAGTCGCCAACCTTTCTTCAGAAACTCCACCATACTTAAGAATAGGGTATAAAGAAATAAACCATAAGGATAGATGTTTGAAAGGATTGGCATCCGGTAATTATCTCAAGGAAGGAGATTTTAGAAGCACCAAGAAACAAATCGATAGTGCTATAAGGAGGTTCAACAAGTTTCAACGGTAGGCATCAAGATGATGCCTATAACGAGTGAAGAAGGGTTCAAAGCAATGAGGCATAATGTTGCCTCGATACCGGAATGAATCATGGTGAGGAAGTTAGCTCGTGATTTACATATGAAGCCAAGTGCAAAGAATATTTCAGAATCAAGGTTGTATATGAGAGTCACGTTTCGATCCTATGGAACTGTGGGTTATGGGCCTAGCTTGTGTGTTCAGAGTAGGAAAAGCGGCGACATCTTGCACGGATATGATAGCAAAGCATGTCATAGGATAGCCTGTTAGTTATGTTGGCATCAACGTTGGTACCAAGGGCGAGGGACGAAGAGAGCCATTTTCCTGCTCGTTGGAATGAGGCGGACCATTAGGCAAAGTTCTCGTCCATCGGTGGTTACCAGAATGTCAACAATGATAGTAACAGGGTTTTACTGTAAGAGTTGTACACCAAGATGTTTATTTAAGCAGAAGAATATTACTGCTTAGATCATATAGATCACAAGAAAGGTTTAAACAAAACAAGGGAAAGGAAAATGTGATTATTAATTTAATCATAATAATGGAAAGGAAAATGTGTTTAAACACAATTATCCAGAGTATATTATTCCCAAGGACAAGTAGAGGATGACATCCATGACAAGGTAGTAGATTACCTTTTAGGTAAAGGGGAGAGGAAATTCATGACGTTACCCATACAACAGTGTTTGGATAAGTGATCCAGAAACATTTAGCATTGCGCCTCCAAATGGTTTTAAAGAGGTTTGGAGTACCACAATCATGCTTTGGGATAGCATTGACATGGTCATCAGGTAAAGGTCGGACCTTGGGTACACAAAGGATCCATCGGAATTTTTAGAACATATCATGCTATTTTATCAGGGAAAGGATGAGAAGCTGGCCGATGGATTCAGTAGCAATCCATTGACATGTCAAAAAGGATGTATTCCCAAAATTAATATGAACAAGTTTGTGTTGGGGGGAAGACAAGAATGTTGTCGATGCTGACACAAATCATCGAGAGGCAAGGATGGTATTTCTCACCATGAATTCGATTGATATCCTGGAAGAGCTCAGAATGTTGATGATCATCATGACAAATTTGTCGAGAGGTTTCATGAAGATGTAATCGATCGGTAATGACATCAAGTCAAAGGAATTTTGAGGTGGAAGGTTATCAGAACCACAAATATGACACAATCACGGAATTAGGCTTGCTGTTCAAGCTTAAATGATATGACGAGGAAGATCGACGTAAGCTTAGCTCATCGTTGAAAATTGTGCTCTGGGAAGGACCAGGTAGCACAATTAAAATTTACCACGATAATGATATAGCCGATTAGTCTAGGAATGGCTCAGAGTATTATTAAACTCATTGTCAGGACCCCGATCCTAAGTCACACCGATCCAAAGATGTAACACATCATATCACTTTGCGGCCTCACGCACGGTATTCCCACGGGTGCCACCTTACCTGGCCCGGGACCGTTTGCGCCTTTTGGCTCACGTATATGATAGTGCCGCTAGCATCCATATGACAAAGAACCCGGGCTGACATGGCTAGTCGTGAACCCAAAGTGGCACTAACTTACAGGGACAGGCATACATGACCCAGCAACGAACGTGTCGGTCATCAGCGAGTGAATCCGGGCTGTAGCAACTGGGCTAGCAGGACTCCGGTAAACCGGGCTGTAGCAGGCTAACAGACTCGGTAGACATCGCGTGACATTTCCCGAAGGGATGCACAGGAACGAAGAAGGACACATGCCGGCCAGCCTAAGTGTTCCGGAGCAGTAGCAAGCTACCAAGGCTCAGTGGAAGCACTAGGAGACATTTCCCGGTAAGAGAGGCTACCAAGGATAAACAAATAGATAGTCAGATCCCACACATATCAAGCATTTCAAATCATACACGCAATATGCTCGATATGTGCAAATACAACATGGCATCACAACATAACTCTACGACTCAAAGTATTTATTCAATGGGCTCTGAGGAGCGAGATATTACAAACATGGGTGTCATGACCCAACATTCAGAGCATACAAATCAAAGCACAAGCGGAAGCTTAACATGTCCGAGTACAGACAACTATAAATGAAAAAAGGCTGAGAAGCCTGACTATCTACTAGATCCTGCCGAGGGCACAAGATCGTAGCTGAGGTAACAAGCTAAACGTCGAAGTCCAAGAGGAACTACTAGCGAGACTGAAGTCTCTCTGCAAAAACATAAAATAGGCAAACGTGAGTACAAGTGTACCCAGCAAGAAGACTTACATCTGAACTAACTACATATGCATCATTATCAACAAAGGGGGTGGTGGGGTTTAACTGCAGCAAGCCAGCTTTGACTCAGTGGCTATTCTAAACTACGACTGCAAGTAACTCTTTTGAGGTGGCGCACACGAGTCCACATATTCACCATATCAATACACCACTATGGATCCGCGACCGTCTCCCTACGAGAACGCCATCCATAGCACTCACGCTTATCTTGCGTATTTTAGAGTATCCACTTTCACTTGTCTATGAACCTGCACAGCAACCCAAGTCCTTTACCGCGGACACGGCTATTCGAATAGATAATGTTAACCCTGCAGGGTGTACTTCTTCACACACGCTCTCGCCACTTACCACCATGTACACATCGTGTATCTCGGCAACCTTCAAGCGGAAGCTTTGGTGAGGGAGTCGGCCACGACCGACTAACCACACAAGTCTCTAGTCCAGGTTTATCGCCTATTCGGGTTCCATCCGCAAGGAGATCCGGCCGGGTGTCGCCACGGCCCCCAAACGATGTGTGCAGGGTTCCCAAGCCCACCTCGACGGGTGGTTCTACGCTTGGTACACCGTGCCATGGTGCCTAGTCTGTCCCAAGCCCACCTGCATGCGGGTGCCACTTGGTAGATCAGAACATCCCAAATTTTCAATTTGGTATGTTATACATTAGGTCATCATGCATAACATATTTTCTCGCATTTTTTCCGATCCTAGAAAATTTCACGCAACTCAAGGACCCTCGGAGAGAGTTGGAAGTTTCATTATTTTCATATTTGGGATTTCTCAAATTTTGAAAATAGGATCATTGGATTTATTTAATCATCTTCATAAAGTTTTCCTATAAAAAAATTAAGAGAGGGAATAATATGACTTTCCCAATATTTAGGAAAAATGAAGATATTATAAATAAATCAAATTTGGTTTTGGAAGATTTACTTTGCTTAGGCAAAAATGAGCATTTTAAAAAAAATATGCATGTTTGCCGTTTTTAAAGTTCATTTTGTTCGACTCATTTTTTAGGAGTCGGGGAAAATTTATTTTATTAAATTCGGAGTTCGTTTGGTATTTTTTTTATCTGTTTAGTTTTGTTTTGTTTTTAAAAAAAAATCGCGCGCCCCCCCTGGACCAAGGCCCAGCCCTTGACCAGCCAGCCGCCCGGCCAGCCTTGCCCGCCTCCTCTCTCTCCCTCGCCGCGCCTGCCTTGAGGCGCCGCCGCCACGCCGCCCGCCGCCGCTCGTGTCCGGGTCGGACACGAGGTCGCCACGCCGCCCTGGCCCCTTCCCAAGCCGGCCGCCACCCCTCTTAAATACCGGCGCCCCCCTCTCTCTCACCCGCCACTCACCCGCGCCCCAAGCCGAGCCCGCCGCCGTTCCTCGCCGTCGCCGAGCCCGCCGCCCCTCGCCGCCCTCCAGGCCCACAGACCCCGCCGCACGAGCCCCGAGCCCGGCCAAGCCCGGAGGTAGCAGCCGCCGCCCCCGCCCGATCCGGTTTTTTTTTAAAGGATGTTCGGTTTTTTTTTTAAAAAAACCTAGATGGTTTTATTTTTTATTTTTTATTTTTTTCGGTTTTCTTAATTAACGAACGTTCACCGAACCATTCGTTTCAATGAATGTGTTAGTTGGATTAGTTCTGTTAACGAACGTCCGTTATTTAATCCGTTCGTCGTTTTCTTTTAATCGGATTTAATCCGTTATTTTTCGATTCGATTTCGATCCGATTTTCAAATCTGTTTTATTTCTTGCTCGTTTATCTAATCAGGTGATTCAAGCGCCTGGAGTTTCGTTACGAAACCGCCGTTCCGACTACCCTACTTACACAGAGTTTTGCTACTGTAAAATTTTGACCTAGTCTCAGATTGCTAAACCGAGTCGTTCTCTCTCGAGTTTCGACTTTCGATGCTTTATTTGATTCGATTCTTTTGCAACCAGGATTCTTAAGTTGAACTATCTGGTTAAATATTTTATTAGAGATTTACCTGTGCATTAGATGAGTACTTATTGTATGCTTGTTGTTTGTCTGCGTTAGATCACCCGGAGTCGCCGCTTGTTACTTCAATCTCTAGGTCTCGCGGATCATCAAGACGGCAAGTAACACTTGATCATACCTTTTCTACTACCTGGGCTTTTATTGCATTAGATCAAACCCCCAAACACTTGCATGGTTAGGATCTAATTAAATTGTGGGATTGGGAAGTAGATTGAGGTAGTACCTATTACCTGTTTTACTTATGAAACCTTGGGAGTTACTTCTACGTTTGCTTATTATGCCATGCTATGCTAGTAGACGTGGATTGGGTGAGTGAATATCCATGACAGATGTGAGATTGTTAATTAATGGTTTATCTAAGGTGGCAACCTAAACACACATCTGGGTGGACCGAGGCACTGGTTTCCATCAGACTTGCTCAGTATTTCTTGGACCGCCACCTGTGCTCTAAGGGATCATGAGATTATTCAAACTGGAAACTTCCGTGTGCAGCCACAAGCCAATTATGGGCTCTGGCGTAGTTGACTAAGTTGTGCGAACTCTTACGGGTAGGCTAGCTGATGTAGGGGATGTAGGTTGGTACGGTCTACCCACATGTAAGGTGCTAGCGCTTACGAAAGACTATGTCTCGGTCATCCGCTTCTCAAACACCATGTAGTGCGAGAACCAAGCGGAGGCGATCGAGTCTTGTGGGGAAAAGTGCGCAAACCTCTGCAGAGTGTATAAACTAATCATGATTAGCCGTGTCCCGGTTATGGACAATTTTGAGTATCTGTAATTGAATATCATGTGAATCTCAACATGTTACTTCTAATAAAAGTTATTGGGATTTTGATGAGTACTTTTTAATTGGGATTGAGGATGCTGTCAACCATTCTCAATGTTTAACAACCACCATGATAGTTAAATAAAATTATTCCTTTGATGTAGGGAAAAATCAGCTTTATGCAAATGTAAATCAGAGAGCCTTACCACCAGCCATATATGCATGTAGTATAGGCTTATTCTTTCATTGCTCTTATGTGTTACATTGCCAAGATATTCCATGTGCTGACCCGTTTTTGGGCTGCAACTTTCACGCTATGCAGACTTTTAGACGACGAGTAAGGTGTTAGGTCGTGGTTCTATACTCGGTGATGCCGATGGAGTTGATGGACTCACTTATCTTCCAAGCCTTCCTGTTATTATTAGATGGCCTTAAGCCATATTATTGTACTAAGTTCCCTTGTGGACAACGATGTAATAAGTGTGTGATTGCTACTCTTGCTATAAATCCTTGAAATCTTGTGTGGTGTCGGCATTCTTGATCCAGGATGACATCGAGCACGTAGACTTGATCCATTCGGGTCTGGTCGCCATGAGAATGGTATCGTGAGCACACGACCGTAGGACACGACCACTAAGTTAAAGCCATAGATCACTACTCTCTTCCCATTTTCTAACTCCTCATCTTTTCTACTCCCTTTAGGATGACGGACGCGAAGATCAAGTACACCCAACCGGATGAAGGCACACCTTTTGGATTTCACTTGAAGGAAGTTACCAAGCACCGAACATTGGATTACCAAGTTTCACGGGACTTTCAACGCCACTCTGCTCAAGATTCACTTTGGAAGATTCACGCTCACGCTCCAGAAGGACATTCGCCCCAATCACCAAGCCTATAGATAGTGTTTTCAAGGCACCAACTTGGAGTGCAGGAAAGAGCATGGCAGCTCACATCACCATGGGACGCATTGGAGAAGTTTATCAAGAATACCTCAAGGACACCATCTACCAGATTTGCGGACGCCGAGATGACAACTGGGACGTCGTCAGCACCAAGAAGGATAGATCTATTGCAGCGTTCATCCAGGAGTTAAATCAGCACATTCGACGCCTGTGGAGAACCAAATGTGCAATGATATGTTGGAGTTGCGTAAGACAAAGGGAAGGATCATCAAACCGGAAGGAGAACTAAAGACTACACGCAAGGACTACATGGACGAGATCGTAGCTCGCAAGACACAACAACGATCTTAAGTACGAGATCGAAGAACTCAAGAAGAAGTTGGCGCCAGAATGAAGACCAGTATGTCGAATACCCAAGCGACTACATCAACATCGACGACACCGATTCGGATCCAAGTGAACCCGACTTTGAAGACGAAGCTGGAGAAGACATCATGGAGTCTTCCACCGGTTCAAATTAGTAGAAGTCCCCCACATATTAGTAGTATTTCCCTCCATGTAAACATTATAGTACACACACTTTTGCGATAGTTAGATCATTGTAAGCCCTTGTTTGATTGAATGAAGTGATTTTGTGTGCATTTGCTCATGTGCATTTGGGTAGTGATTTCCCCTTAGACCTCATTCTATTCTACATTTCTCTTCTTTTCTAAACCCATCAGATGCCTCCGAGACGCCGACCCGGATTCGTTTTCCGCCAATTGATCCAAAGAGCGAATACCTGATTCAAACATTGGTGCGTAACTGTGGCAACAACAACAACAACAACAACAACCCACCACCACCACCACCGCGGATCATCCGACTCGTTTCCTTAGATCGAACCCGCGGTGTATTCCAAAGAGCACCGAGCCGATTGTAGCAGGTATGACCGCTCCGCAAGATAGGAAGGGAGCTGACCACTGCAGGATGCACAGATGGTGAAAGAGTGAAGTTTGCAAGACATCAGCTCGAAGGACCCGCAGCAGCATGGTGGGAGAATTTCACGACCACTTACCCGGTAGACACCGCTCACATGGGATCAATTTCAGCAAGCTTTTCAGACCGCCCATGTTTCAGCAGGAGCCATGGCCATGAAGAAGCGTGAGTTTAACTTACGCCAAGGAGGAAGGAATTGTTGGCGATGCGTGGATGACTTTAGTAAATTAGCACGTTATGCCCCGGATGACGCGTTACCGATGCGACTAAACAGGAGAAGTTTGGAAGGACTGAATGATGAGTTCAAGATGCCGTTGATGGTAGCAAGTTTCAATAACTACCAGGAGTTGGTAGACCGAGCCCTCATGATTGAAGGAAAGCAGCAGCAAATTGAGAACCGCAAGAGGAAGTATGGGCAAGGGAAGTATAACTCTGGAACTCAGCAGAAACCTCGTTATACCCCTAAATCAGGAATTCAGTTTCAGCATACCCATGGAGGAAGTAATTCGCACAACCATAATGGCACTAAGAATGGGAACGGGAATGGAGGAAGCAATGGACAGAACCGCACCAACCCGTCAACACCATCCAAGGTAGACCTGAGTCATATTACTTGCTTTAAGTGCCGCAAGACTGGGCATTATGCAAATGATCGCCCGTAAGGCGAATGGAAATGGCAATGGAAGCTCGAAAGAAGCCCAACCCTTTCAATAGGGGACAGGTGAACCACATTGATGTGGAGGAGGTTGAAGATTAGCCCGATGCAAGATGTCGGTAAGTTTTTGGTTAAGTCATTTACTGCAGCTTGTTCTTTTTCGATCTTTGGTGCATCGCATTCATACATATCAAGGGGATTTGTGGATAAGTACAAGTTACCGACCCAAGCCCTTAGGTCACCCATGCTAGTAACCTCACTCGGAGCAGAGTACATGGCTAGTAAATGGTGTGATCGACTGCCACTAAGGATTGGACACTATGTTTTCCCCTCGCACCTAATAGTTCGGAATCCCAAGGTTTGGATGTGATATTAGGTATGGATTGGTTGTCAAAGTATGGAGGAAACATAGATTGCACCACAAAGTCAATTTTGCTCACCACACCAGAAGGAAGAAGGATTAAGTATGTATCACGGCACGAGCCGAGGAGAGCGCAAGTTAATTGCTTATCAGGAGTGGTACAGGAAGAAGTACCAGTGGTGAAGGATTATCTGATGTATTTCCTAAGAGTTGCCAGGAATGCCACCGGATAGAGATATTGAGTTTTTGATCGAGCTGTTGCCAGGAACAGGCCCGATATCAAAGCGACCGTACAGGATGCCCGCAAAGGATTTGGCGGAAATCAAGAAGCAGATTAAGGAACTATTGGATAAAGGTTTCATACGCCCAAGTCCTTCACCTTGGGGATCACCCGTTTTGTTAGTGGAGAAGAAGGATGGATCTTTGAGAATGGTTGTTGATTATCGTGGATTGAATGAAGTAACAATCAAGAACAAGTACCCGCTACCTATGATAAATGATCTGTTTGATCGCTTGCAAGGAGCCAAAGTGTTTTCCAAGATCGACTTGCGATCGTGGTACCATCGATTGAAGATTCGGGAGCGTGACATACCCAAGACAGCATTTACCACGAGATATGGATGTATGAGTATACCGTTATGTCATTTGGATCGACTAACGCACCAGCCTATTTCATGAACCTCGATGAACAAAGTGTTTATGGAGTTTTTGGATAAGTTAAATCGTGGTGTTCATTGATGACATTTTGATTTTCTCGAAGAATGAAGAGGAACACAAGGAACATCTGCGATTGGTTTTGGAGAAACCGAGGAACACCAGGTTGTATGCCAAGTTCAGCAAATGTGAGTTTTGGCTAAAGGAAGTTGGATTTCTCGGACATGTTATATCCGGAGAAGGAATAGCTGTTGACCCCACAAAGGTTGAAACCAGAACCAAGTGGGAAGCACCAACGACAGTTGGAGAGATTCGGAGTTTCCTTGGACTCGCAGGATACTACCGAAGATTCATTGAGAATTTCTCAAGGATTGCAAAGCCTATGACAGAATTGTTGAAGAAGGAAAACAAATTCATATGGACTGAGGACCGTGAGGCAAGTTTTCAGGAGTTGAAGAAAAGATTGGTTACCTCACCAGTTTTGATATTGCCAGATCAGACTAAGGATTATGAGGTGTATTGCGACGCTTCACGTCGAGGACTTGGAGCAGTGCTTATGCAAGAAGGAAGAGTTGTTTCGTATGCTTCACGACAACTTAAGCCCCATGAGTTGAATTATGCCACTCATGATTTGGAGTTAGCAGCCGTTGTGCATGCCCTGAAGACGTGGAGACATTTTCTCATTGGAAATCATTGTGAAGTATATACGGATCACAAGAGTTTGAAGTATAATCTCAGACAAAGGAGATGGTTGGAGCTTATCAAAGATTATGATATGAGATTGCATTATCACCCCGGAAAGGCTAATGTCGTAGCAGACGCATTGAGCCGTAAGAGCCACGTCAATACCCTAATGATGGGAGGAATACCCAATGAGTTAGCCGAGGACCTTCGAGAGCTATGTTTGGAAATAGTTCTGAGAGGCTATGTAGCAGCATTGGAGATTCAGTCAACGCTGATGGACAAAATCAGAGAAGCCCAAAAGGCGATAAAGGAAGTTGCCTCTATAAGGGAGAAAATGAGCAAAGGAAAAGCTAAAGGATTTCGTGAGGATGAGCACGATACCCTATGGTTTGAAGACCGTGTTTATGTGCCCAATGACCCGTAGATCGTGAAGTTGATTTTACAAGAGGCCCATGATTCACCCTATTCGATTCACCTGTGGAATACCAAGATGTATTTGGATTTGAAGAATACTTTACGGTGGACCGGAATGAAGAAGGACATTATGGAGTATGTAGCAGTTTTGCGGCGTATGTCGAAAGTAAAGGCAAAGCATCAGAAGCCAGCAGGATTGTTACAACCATTGCCGATACCCGAATGGAAGTGGGATAAACTAGGCATGGATTTCATCACAGGTTTGCCAAAGACCCGTTCAGGTTATGACTCGATTTGGGTTATAGTCGACCGTTTGACAAAGGTAGCTCATTTCATTCCAGTCAAGACTACCTATAGCAGTGCTAAGTTGGCAAAGATATACATGACCAAAATTGTGTGCTTACACGGAGTTCCGAGGAGCATCAGACGTATGAGGAACCCAGTTTACCTCGAAATTTTGGAACCGGTTACCTAAACATTGGGAACTAGATTGGAATTCAATGCGACTTTCCACCCACGCACCGATGGATGCACCGAGAGAGTCAATCAGATTTTGGAGGACATCTTTGAGAGCTTGTGCCCTAGATTATGGATCTAGCCGGGATGATAATTTGCCATATGCAGAATTTTCCTACATCACAACAGTTACTAAACCAGCTTGAAGATGGCACCTTTCGAGGCTCAGATGGAAGAAGGTGCAGGACACCGTTGTCATGGGACGAGACCGAGATCGCCGCTTGTTGGACCAGATTTGATTAAGGAGTCTGAACAGAAAGTTAAGTTGATTCGAGACAGGCTCAAGGTAGCCCAGTCCAGACAGAAGAGCTATGTCGATTCAAAGCGCAAAGCGATTGAGTATGAGGTTGGAGACAGAGTATATCTTAGAGTATCCCCGCTTCGAGGAGTTAAGCGTTTTGGAGTGAAAGGAAAGTTAGCACCCCGTTTCGTTGGACCGTATAAGATTTTGCAACGCATGGGAGAAGTTGCTTATAAGTTGGAACTGCCAGAAGGACTGTCAGAGTTCATAATGTATTTCATGTTTCTCGATTGAAGAAATGTCACCCGAGATAGCAGAGGTACCGTTAAGAGACACAGTACACCGGAAGCAATTCAGTTGAAGGATGACTTGACGACGAGGAAAAACCTGTTAAGATTCTCGATTATGCCAGCAGAGAGTTACCCGCAGCAAGGTTATCAAGTTTTGCAAAGTTCATTGGAGCCACCACACCGAGGATGAAGCCACACGGGAAAGAGAGGAAGTTTTGCTCAAGGACCACCCTCACCTATTTTCTAGCCAACCCGAATCTCGAGGGCTTAGATTCATCTTAAGGGGGTAGGTTTGTAACATCCCAAATTTTCAATTTGGAATGTTATACATTAGGTCATCATGCATATCATATTTTCTCGCATTTTTTCCGATCCTAGAAAATTTCACGCAACTCAAGGACCCTCGGAGAGAGTTGGAAGTTTCATTATTTTCATATTTGGGATTTCTCAAATTTTGAAAATAGGATCATTGGATTTATTTAATTATCTTCATAAAGTTTTCCTATAAAAAAATTAAGAGAGGGAATAATACGACTTTCCCAATATTTAGGAAAAATGAAGATATTATAAATAAATCAAATTTGGTTTTGGAAGATTTATTTCGCTTAGGCAAAAATGAGCATTTTAAAAAAAATATGCATGTTTGCCGTTTTTAAATTTCATTTTGTTCGACTCATTTTTTAGGAGTCGGGGAAAATTTATTTTATTAAATTCGGAGTTCGTTTGGTATTTTTTTATCTGTTTAGTTTTGTTTTGTTTTTAAAAATCATACTTGGACCAAGGCCCAGGCCCAGCCTGCGCCAATACCGGCCCGCCTCCTCTCTCCTCACAAGACGCTGGAGGCGCCACAAGACGCCGCCTGGCCGCTCGTCCGGGTCGGACACGAGGTCGCCACTGCCCCTTCCCAAGCCGCCGCCATCCCCTCTTAAATACCGGCGCCTCACCCGCCACACCACCGCCTAAGCCGAGCCCCACGCCAAGGACGCCGCCATTGCTCTCGCCGTCGCGGAGCCCTCGCCGCCTCCCGACCCCGCCGACCCCACAAGACGGGAGCCCTGGCCAAGCCCTTGAGGTAGCAGCCGCCCGATCCGGTTTTTTTTTTAAAGGATGTTCGGTTTTTAAAAAAAAAAACCTAGATGGTTTTTTTTTTATTTTTTTTTCGGTTTTCTTAATTAACGAACGTTCACCGAACCGTTCGTTTCAATGAATGTGTTCGTTGGATTAGTTCTGTTAACGAACGTCCGTTATTTAATCTGTTCGTCGTTTTCTTTTAATCGGATTTAATCCGTTATTTTTCAGATTCGATTTCCGATCTGATTTTCAAATCTGTTTTATTTCTTGCTCGTTTATCGGAATCAGGTGATTCAAGCGCCTGGAGTTTCGTTACGAAACCGCCGTTTCGACTACCCTACTTACACAGAGTTTTGCTACTGTAAAATTTTGACCTAGTCTCAGATTGCTAAACCGAGTCGTTCTCTCTCGAGTTTCGACTTTCGATGCTTTATTTGATTCGATTCTTTTGCAACCAGGATTCTTAAGTTGAACTATCTGGTTAAATCTTTTATTCGAGATTTCCCTGTGCATTAGATGAGTACTTATTGTATGCTTGTTGTTTGTCTGCGTTAGATCACCCGGAGTGCGCCGCTTGTTACTTCGAATCTCTAGGTCTCATGGATCATCGCCAAGGCAAGTAACACTTGATCATACCTTTTCTACTACCCAGTTTTATTGCATTAGATCAAACCCCCAAACACTTGCATGGTTAGGATCTAATTAAATTGTGGGATTGGGAAGTAGATTGAGGTAGTACCTATTACTGCTTTTACTTATGAAACCTTGGGAGTTACTTCTACGTTTGCTTATTATGCCATGCTATGCTAGTAGACGTGGATTGGGTGAGTGAATATCCATGACAGATGTGAGATTGTTAATTAATGGTTTATCTAAGGTGGCAACCTAAACACACATCTGGGTGGACTGAGGCACCTGGTTTCTATCAGGACTTGCCTGTATTTCTTGGGACCGCCACCAGTGCTCTAAGGGATCATGAGATTATTCAAACTGGAAACTTCCGTGTGCAGCCACAAGCCAATTATGGGCTCATGGCGTAGTTGACTAAGTTGTGCGAACTCTTACGGGTAGGCTAGCTGATGTAGGGGATGTAGGTTGGTACGGTCTACCCACATGTAAGGTGCTAAGCGCTCGAAAGACTATGTCTCGGTCATCCGCTTTCTCAAACACCATGTAGTGCGAGAACCAAGCGGAGGCGATCGAGTCTTGTGGGGAAAAGTCGCAAACCTCTGCAGAGTGTATAAACTAATCATGATTAGCCGTGTCCCCGGTTATGGACAATTTTGAGTATCCGTAATTGAATATCATGTGAATCTCAACATGTTACTTCTAATAAAAGTTATTGGGATTTTGATGAGTACTTTTTAATTGGGATTGAGGATCTTTGTCAACCATTCTCAATGTTTAACAACCACCATGATAGATAAATAAAGTTAATCCTTTGATGTAGGGAAAAATCAGCTTTATGCAAATGTAACAGTAGAGCCTTACCACCAGCCATATATGCATTTAGTATAGGCTTATTCCATCATTGCTCTTATGTGTTACATTGCAAGCATATTCCATGTGCTGACCCGTTTTCGGGCTGCAATTTTCACGCTATGCACTTTTCTGCATTTACTTAGTAAGGTGTTAGGTCGTGGTTCTATACTCAGTGATGCCAATGGAGTTGATGGACTCACTTATCTTCCAAGCCTTCCGCTGTTATTATTAGATGGCCTTAAGCCATATTATTGTACTAAGTTCCATGTGGACAACGATGTAATAAGTGTGTGATTGCTACTCTGCTATAAATCCTTCGAAGTACTGTGTGGTGTCAGCATTACTGATCCAGGGATGACACTGAGCACAGAGACTTGATCCATTCGGGTCTGGTCGCTACATAGACTACTAACACTACCTACAAACACCAGAAACTAGTTGCAACTCCTGGACAGAGATCGAGTTGATTAATAAGTCGAGAGGGGAACTTAAGCATTCCAATGTGTGGTAGTAACTGTTCATGGATCACAAACACAGAACTCAGTTCACGAGGGCTACCGAAATGAGACAACCCACCATGTACTCCTACATGGCCTCTCACCGCTACCTTTACCAAATCGTGTTCACACACTTAGCTCACACACAAGAGGACATGTTCACACACCTCCAATTCATCCCCGATGAATCGGACCTAACACAACTCTAAGCAATAGCAGGCATGATGTAAAAGCATGAATGAGTAGGCACATCGTGGCTCAAACAACTCCTACTCATGCTAGTGGGTTTCATCTATTTACTGTGGCAATGACAGGTCATGCAGAGGATAAAGGGGTTCAGCTACCGCAGCATGTAATAGTTGAATCGTTGTTGTCCTAGTGCAGTAAAAGAGAGCAGGAGCGAGAGAGTGGGATTGTATCGGAATGAACAAGGGGGTTTTGCTTGCCTGGCACTTCTGAAGATAATATAGTTCTTCATTGGTGTCATCGAACTCATCGTCGGAACCACGTCTATTGAGAGGGGACAAACACCGGCAAACAAGGAAGAACACAATCAATGCAATGCACAATAGGATGCATGATCATGACATGGCAATATGCTGTGGTTTGAGCTAATGCAACTAGCAACAAGTTAAATGAAGTTGGTTTGAATCCAAGATTCAAATTCAAACTCCACATGTGGTTATTTAAATGCCATTTAATTGAATTGTCCTAAACAGTGAACAAAAGTTGTTCTAACATGCATGAAAATGGTTCAGATGGGTAGATTGGATTTTTCTGATCATATTTCATATATAATTTATTTCATTTGGAGTTACGGTTGAATTTATATGAATTTTAGAAGTTTTAGCTATTTTCTAGAATTTCCCTGATTATTTAGAAAATAAACTAAATTCCAGAAAAGGAATAATGCATCAGCATGGCGTCATGCTAAGCTCAGCAGAGTCAATGTGGCTGCCCGGGTCAAACCTGACCAGTAGGGTCCACTGGTCAGTGACCCAGTGTTGTTTGTGTCACTGACAGGTGGGCTCGGGTCAACAGGTGATGTGGCCAGGTCAAATTGACCTGTGGGGCCATCGGGGTTAATTTAATCTAAACACAAACTAAACCATGTTTAGTTAGGCAGTGCACGCGTCGATGCACAGTATGCGGTGATTAGTTGGATCATTAGTAACTAATGGTGGCGCCACGTCAGCCCGCCGGAGTTGGCCGGCGGCGACCAAAACCGCGGCGGAAGCTCGCCGGAGTTGCTCGGGACAGCGCTACAGAGCATCGTTTCGCGCGTGGTTCGCGGCTACGGCGAGCTGGCGGTGCGGCGCATCTAAAGGAGGCAGCGGGAGGTGCCGGGGTGCAGTGTAACGGCGGCGGCGACGGGCGGAGCGGCGGCCGGAGTTCGGCCGGGTGCGGGGACGCGGCTACAGTGCGCTGGGAAAGCAACTGGCGGTGGCGTTGGCTTCCTGCGGAGCTTCTGAGCATGGTGACGCGCGCGGATGCGGGCTATGGTGGCTCAGACCACGACGGCGCCATGGCCGGAGGCGGAGGGCTCTCGGGCTCGATGGAAACAACGACTATGCGGCGCAATCGAGCAAGGGGAGAGAGGGGGATGAAGGAGGAGCTCACGGCGGGTCATACGAGCGGCTCGGTGGCCTCGCGGGAGGCTTGGAGGCGACGGGCGACGATGGCGATCTGGCGGCCGTGCGCGGAGAAGACGGTTTGATGGCGAGGCGACAGGGCGTCCGGCGATGCTCGCGTTGAGGGGGAGCTTCAAGGCGTCGAGGAGGACGTAGGGGACAACACGGGGAGGCGCTGGGATGGTTGTGGCTGCGTGTACGGCGGTCGGCGGCGATGGTGGCGTTCGGTCGCGGGAGGGAAATGGCGGCAGAGGATGGGATGAGCATGAGAGGGAGTGAGAGGGGCCGGGGAGTTGCGTGGCGTCTCCAGGGGTCACGGGAGCAAGCGAGGAGGTAGGAGGTGGCGTCTGCGGTGGCGTCTTGTGGCGTTGAGCCTGTGTGCATCCGTGGCGGGAGGAAGAAGACCTCCACCTTACAGTGGTGGGCGGCCGGATGGGCTGCCTGTAAATTCTCTCTCTCTCTCTGGTTTCTCTATTTTAATTTCCGTTTTCTATTATTTTGTAATCTTTAGGGCTTTTCTAAAAATACCTAGACCCTTTCAAAAATCACTAAACTGCACATGCCCACTGTATAGAATATATCCAACATGGAATATTTCAGTTTAGGAGTATTTGGACATTTAAAATATTTTATAGAATTTAAATGTCCAAATTCAAATACTTATGATTTAATTCAAGGACCTTAGGATGACCTAGAAAATTGTGCACCATTTTTTCAGAGGTTTAAGACCAAGGCAAAGATGATGAACATTTTAGAAGGCATTTCGTGTTCATTGAAAATGATTTTATGTTGAACCTATTTGATTTGATCTCGGTGCTAGGGTTTGATCAGTCCCATTTCAAGTTCATTTGAAAAATTAAACATGATGCACACATGAAGGGCTAGCCTACTGCATGCCAGGACCAGGGATGTGACAACTCGCCCCCACTAAACAAGAATCTCGTCCCGAGATTCAAGCGTAGGGTAAGATGAAGGGGGACGCAAACTAACACAATCTTCACGACACAGGTTGCACTTCAAATGAACGTTGATTCAATCACCATCTTGTCTCGTCGTCTTGCTCTGAGAACTCAAGCCAACATGACAAAGAGAGGATAGGGAAAAATTCTAAAAGGATCGATCTTATTGAAGGTCGAACAACTTAGGATCAACTCAGGGAATGAGACATAGCAACATCTCCAAAGCCAAGACACAAAGCACACATCTAGAGGGATGGAGTGGAACAGATGACGAGGATTCACTAGATAGAAAACAAGTCCACACTTAAGAAGGTGTTGAGCGGTTGTCAACGTGGCGAGGAGTTGAGTTGCCATGATACCATAACAGGCACCTTAGGGAAGGTGACTCGTAGAAATATCCCCTTAGGTGGCAAAAAGAATTACCTTTGATTCAGAGATCATTGAAACTCTTTATACCAGCCTAAGGCAATTCTCAAGCGATCGTGTGGAGGGGTTCGGTAGAATGGCATACCCGGATTAGAATGGATGATGTGGGTTACCTTGTTGAAAACAACACAAGGGATGATTTTAGTAACTAGGGAGAAGCTCAGCAGTAGAGAGTGAGTCCACTGTTTGAAAAGTTATAGCATAACCGAGGAAAAGTGGGAGCGATCCTAGTTAGTGCCGGTGGTAACATCTAGTGCTTGTGCGTGCTCTCAAGAACTTGAGCATTTCCATGTTCGTCAGGGTTTTACCAATATCCGTGTCAAGGATCCTGGCAACACAACTTACTACCATGATGAATGGTGATGGATGATGCAGATGCAAAGAAAGAGAATGATTTCTCAGAGTTCACCTTAGCGAGGCCAAGGAAACAAAATCTGGATGATCGACCGAGACATTTAGCACTCTGCTTCTATCGTTCTCCTTGATGTGCTAGCGTATCCCATTCATTGAAATGGTTTGGTAACTAGAACATCAAGTAAAAGGTCGGACTTCGAATGACAGAAATCCATAAGGAACAACTAGGGAGTAAATCCTGAAGTCCTTATGGGGAGGTGGCCAACTTCTTCAATCAAGATACTACAATAATAGGTCTTCCTGGGTGTGTTGGCCACGACATCCACTTACCGGTTACGGAGGGGCCAATATTATAGTTCTTGGGAAACGTTCCAACCGTTATATCTGCCTGAGATTCAGATCTGGTTGGTGTCAAGATATTCCAGACACATCAAGTCTAGAAAGAAAAAATGAAAGTTTGCAACACAAATCGACGAGATGACGTTGCGAGATTCTCGGGAAATGAACTACTATAGCAAGCTCCAAAACATGAGCTGGTTACGCTACACACATGTGAACACGTTGTCCCGGACAAGCATGACCACATGGTAGTCTTATAATAAAACACTACCGAGTTCTGGTTGGGAACCATCATCGAGGATATCAAAGTCCTTGTGCACTTATCGATGAACTTCTTATCCTTGAACAAATCAATCAGTGGCTTGGTGTGCTAGGGATACGTATGGAATGAAGATGATCAGTCTATCAGACCATAGAATACTTCGCACGTGCATGACTGACTTGGATGATTCCAGAGGAGGTAAAACAAGCCTTCTCAAATTCATGGCGGCAACTTGCATCAAGTGCACATGAATTAGAGGGGCTCACTTCTTTCGTCCAAACATATGCTTCACGAACGAGTCATGAAGATAATGCTTATAAAAGTTTCCAATACTAGCCGGATGTTTAACATGAATCATGGGGAAGGTAAAAATGTTGTCGATGGGCTCAACAACAGGTCATCCAGATTTCCATAAAGATGGAATTCCATAATTATGTGAACACGGTGATAGCATTGGTCAGACCCAAAAGATATAATGGTGTATGCTCGAGGAAACAACCACGAGTAAGACAACATCACGAATATCGTTGGTTCTGATTTGATTTGACGATAGCCCATACTCAAATCAAAGATTGGATAAGATAATAGATCCAACAATTGACCATGAGGATCAACCAATGAAGATATCATCTTTCTTCAAAACACACCAACACCAAGATGTCCCTTTGAAACAAACTAAGTTAGGTAAGCTTTTATCTTCCAACTCTCCAAGTTGTCGTTTAGCTTAACCAACTAGATCAGGGGTATCCAACACGGATTCTTGGAGAAAGGGTGGTTTACAAGGAAACCAACATGATCACAAACTTAACATAGCGGTCAAGTGACGACCTGGTGATGCTTCCGGGAAGATATTCGAAAAACCACGAACCACCGATATGCCACCAAGCTCGAGAACAATCTTGCTTTTCAGGGCAAGACGATATGATCAAAAGAGCGAGGGATTAACACAATCCTAACTCATTGATAGAAGAGTGCACCTTGGAAGATGGACTAGGTAGCACGATAAACCCTAGGGTGATGATTCAATAATCAACACGCTAAGGATAATTATTGTCCATTAACTACCAAGCAACACAGTTGCTAGGAGTATTGATTTCACACATCACGATTCACTTGTCGGCATTCCGGTTGCGACAACATGACACCGAGGAATAAATAATGATGGCGAGAAGTATCACTGCGTCAAGAATTCATAAAATATGGTGCAATTCTCATGACAATCCTGACATAAAGGGGGTAATACTACAGGGTAGAACAGAACAAAAGCTGGATTGGCATTTGATCTGCAGAACACAACTACTTCGACCCAATCCTGGATATGGATGAGGTACTGGAGTTTGTTTCTCCTAGTCATTCTGAAATAGAATGGCTTGACGGACCACAAGAATAATAGGCATCGATGAATGGATGCACGCATACTCTTGATTATCAATTGATAGATGGAGGTCAGAAAACAACTAAA
Organism: Aegilops bicornis; assembly: GCA_021605145.1. Lineage (NCBI taxonomy): Eukaryota > Viridiplantae > Streptophyta > Magnoliopsida > Poales > Poaceae > Aegilops > Aegilops bicornis. The sequence continues at coordinate 257,300 of JAHIAL010000151.1, forward strand.
GAGGGACAACTCAAAGGAACAAATGGTTTTTTTTCTGAGTTGTGGATGCATAGATTAGTATGTCGAGCGAGGCTCAACATTTCTTCCGGATAACCCATGCGGAAAGGGTAGAACTGGCAGATTCACAGTTATGAATGGAGAACTCCTCAAGAGTACTCTGATTGTGATACTTCGGTTCAGCGAGGAACTTCTGCCATAAGCGGTTCATAGTATATGGAAGAAGGAAATAACACGGACCTCGAGGACTATCACAAATTTACTAATATCCTAAGGAACTAGCAAACACTATCAACAGGAGGTAAGTAGGGTGAATCTCGGGTTCATAACCCAGGAGTAGAATACCTACTACTAAATGGCATCACGGGATGCTTTCGAAAATGGTGGCCAGAATTATCACACCGGGACACCAAACATGGCTAGATTACTAGGTGGTTCTCTAGGACACCTAGGGTCATAATAGTAGTTCCAACATATATGTCGAGGCAACAGAGTACCTCAACTCACCGATTTGTGTGGTTAATCTGGCCCAAAGGAACATCGAAACGGGAGGAAGGGATTTTGCAAATGCTTCAGACTATTTAGAAACCTGGGATGACTCGGACAGCATAACGGCTGTAAAAGCTCGAAACGATTTGAAACATACTGCAAATATGGTGGCATAACCACTCGATCATCATAATATCAAGGTTCTGAGATCAACTATGAACATACAGAAGATAGTAGGAACTTAACTCAGGCTTAGAACCATCAATCCTATAGGACTACGGATCAGTAACACGTGATCCTGATAGAAAGAAGAGAAAGCCTAGTTCCTTAACCCCGTAGGAAAGATAAGATGACTCGGATCAGAAGGGCATAAGGTATAAGGAGTAAAAAGAGCCTTATGTTCCATCCCACAATCAATTCCCTTATATAACTAAAGAATTTCTAGACTCAACTTCGACAAGTTTGGCTTGGTAATCCTACAGGCAGTCAGGCTCTGATACCAAAGCTGTCATAACCCCGATCCTAAGTCACACCGATCCAGCATGTAACACATCATATCACTTTGCGGCCTCACGCACGGTATTCCCAGGTGCCACCTTACTGCCCGGGACCGTTTGCGCCTTTTGGCTCACGTATATGATAGTGTCGCTAGCATCCATATGACAAAGAACCCGGGCTGACATGGCTAGTCGTGAACCCAAAGTGGCACTAACTTACAGGGACAGGCATACATGACCCAGCAACGAACGTGTCGGTCATCAGCGAGTGAATCCGGGCTGTAGCAACTGGGCTAGCAGGACTCCGGTAAACCGGGCTGTAGAGCTAACGAGGACTCCGGTAGACACCAGCGTGACATTTCCCGAAGGGAACGGAACCACGAGCGAAGAAGGACACATGCCGGCCAGCCTAAGTGTTCCGGAGCGGTAGCAAGCTACCAAGGCTCGATTGGAAGCACTAGGAGACATTTCCCTAAGAGAGGCTACCAAGGATAAACAACTAGATAGTCAGATCCCACACATATCAAGCATTTCAAATCATACACGCAATATGCTCGATATGTGCAAATACAACATGGCATCACAACATAACTCTACGACTCAAAGTATTTATTCAATAGGCTCTAAGGAGCGAGATATTACAAACATGGGTCTCATGACCCAACATTCAGAGCATACAAATCAAAGCACAAGCGGAAGCTTAACATGTCTGAGTACAGACAACTATAAATGAAAAAGGCTGAGAAGCCTGACTATCTACTAGATCCTGCCGAGGGCACAAGATCGTAGCTGAGGTAACAAGCTAAACGTCGAAGTCCAAGAGGAACTACTAGCGAGACTGAAGTCTCTCTGCAAAAACATAAAATAGGCAAACGTGAGTACAAGTGTACCCAGCAAGACTTACATCTGAACTAACTACATATGCATCATTATCAACAAAGGGGGTGGTGGGGTTTAACTGCAGCAAGCCAGCTTTGACTCAGTGGCTATTCTGAACTACGACTGCAAGTAACTCTTTTGAGGTGGCGCACACGAGTCCACATATTCACCATATCAATACACCACTATGGATCCGCTCCCGTCTCCCTACGAGAACGCCATCCATAGCACTCACACTTATCTTGCGTATTTTAGAGTATCCACTTTCACTTGTCTATGAACCGCATATGCAACCCAGAAGTCCTTTACCATGGACACGGCTATTCGAATAGATAATGTTAACCCTGCAGGGTGTACTTCTTCACACACGCTCTCGCCACTTACCACCATGTACACATCGTGTATCTCGGCAACCTTCAAGCGGAAGCCTGGTGAGGAAGTCGGCCACGACCTGACTAACCACACAAGTCTCTAGTCCAATTTATCGCCTATTCGGGTTCCATCCGCAAGGAGATCCGGCCGGGGTGTCGCTAACGGCCCCAAACGATGTGTCCAGGGTTCCCAAGCCCACCTCGACGGGTGGTTCTACGCTTGGTACACCGTGCCATGGTGCCTAGTCTCTCCCAAGCCCACCTGTACCGGGTGCCACTTGGTAGACTACTAACACTACCTACAAACACCAGAAACTAGTTGCAACTCCTGGACAGAGATCGAGTTGATTAATAAGTCGAGAGGGGCACTTAAGCATTCCAATGTGTGGTAGTAACTGTTCATGGATCACAAACACAGAACACAGTTCCTGAGGACGGCTGAAATGAGACAACCCACCATGTACTCCTACATGGCCTCTCACCGCTACCTTTACCAAATCGTGTTCACACACTTAGCTCACACACAGTAGGACATGTTCACACACCTCCAATTCATCCCCGATGAATCAGACCTAACACAACTCTAAGCAATAGCAGGCATGACAGAAAAGCATGAATGAGTAGGCACATCAGGGCTCAAACAACTCCTACTCATGCTAGTGGGTTTCATCTATTTACTGTGGCAATGACAGGTCATGCAGAGGATAAAGGGGTTCAGCTACCGCAGCATGTAATAGTTGAATCGTTGTTGTCCTAGTGCAGTAAAAGAGAGCAGGAGCGAGAGAGTGGGATTGTATCGGAATGAACAAGGGGGTTTTGCTTGCACAGCACTTCAAGATAATATAGTTCTTCATCGGTGTCATCGAAATCATCGTCGGAACCACGTCTATCGAGAGGGGACAAACACCGGCAAACAAGGAAGAACACAATCAATGCAATGCACAATATGATGCATGATCATGACATGGCAATATGCTGTGGTTTGAGCTAATGCAACTAGCAACAAGTTAAATGAAGTTGGTTTGAATCCAAGATTCAAATTCAAACTCCACATGTGGTTATTTAAATGCCATTTAACTGAATTGTCCTAAACAGTGAACAAAAGTTGTTCTAACATGCATGAAAATGGTACAGATGGATAGATTGGATTTTTCTGATCATTTTCATATATAATTTATTTCATTTGGAGTTACGGTTGAATTTATATGAATTTTAGAAGTTTTAGCTATTTTCTGGAATTTCCCTGATTATTTAGAAAATAAACTAAATTCCAGAAAAGGAATATTGCATCAGCATGGCGTCATGCTAAGCTCAGCAGAGTCAACAGGGCTGCCCCGGGTCAAACCTGACCAGTAGGGTCCACTGGTCAGTGACCCAGTGTTGTTTGTGTCACTGACAGGTGGGCTCGGGTCAACAGGTGATGTGGCCAGGTCAAATTGACCCGTGGGACCAGCGGGGTTAATTTAATCTAAACGAAAACTAAACCATGTTTAGCTAGACGGTAGGGCCCGGCTGTCAGTGGCACGGGGCGGTGATTAGTTGGATCATTAGTAACTAATGGTGGCGCCACGTCAGCCCGCTGGAGTTGGCCGGCGGCGACCAAAACCGCGGCGGAAGCTCGCCGGAGTTGCTCGGGACAGCGCTTCTGAGCATCGTTTCGCGTGGTTTGCGGCTACGGTGAGTCGGGCGGTCTGGCGCATCTAAAGGAGGCAGCGGGAGGTGCCGGGTGCGATGTAACGGCGGCGGCGACAGGCGGGCGGCGGCGGAGTTCGGCAGTGCGAGGGGCAGCGGCTACGGTCTGTTGGGAAAGCAATCGGCGGTGGCGTTGGCTTCTGCAGAAGCTTCGAGCATGGTGACGCCGCGTGGATGCGGGCTATGGTGGCTCGCACCACGGCGGCGCCATGGCGAGGCGGAGGGCTCTCGGGCTCGATGGAAACGACGACTATGCGGCGCAATCGAGCAAGGGGAGAGAGGGGGACGAAGGAGGAGCTCACGGCGGGTCAGACGAGCGGCTCGGTGGCCTCGGGGGAGGCTTGGAGGCGACGGGCGACGATGGCGATCTGGCGGCCGTGCGCAGAGAAGACGGGTTGATGGCGAGGCGACAGGGCCTCCGGCGATGCTCGCGTTGAGGGAGAGCTTCAAGGCGTTGAGGAGGACGTAGGGGACGGCACGGGGAGGCGCTAGGATGGCTGTGGCTGCGTGTACGGCGATCGGCGACGATGGTGGCGTTTGGTCGCGGGAGGGAAATGGCGGCAGAGGATGGGATGAGCACGAGAGGGAGTGAGAGGGGCCGGGGGGTTGCGTGGCGTCTCCAGGGGTCACGGGAGCAAGCAGGGAGGCAGGAGGTGGCGTGCGGTGGCCGTGCGCGCGTCGGGCACGCGCTGTGCATCCGACTGGCGGGAGGAAGAAGACCTCCCTGCCCCTGGTGGGCTGGGCCGACCAGATGGGCTGCCAGGTAAATTCTCTCTCTCTCTCTCTCTCTCTCTGGTTTCTCTATTTTAATTTTTGTTTTCTATTATTCTATAATCTTTAGGGCTTTTAAAAAAAATACCTAGACCCTTTCAAAAATCACTAAACTGCACATGCCCACTGTATAGAATATATCCAACATGGAACATTTCAGTTTAGGAGTATTTGGACATTTAAAATATTTTATAGAATTTAAATGTCCAAATTCAAATACTTATGATTTAATTCAGTGACCTTAGGATGACCTAGAAAATTGTGCACCATTTTTGTCAGAGGTTTAAGACCAAGGCAAAGATGATGAACATTTTAGAAGGCATTTCAGGTTCATTGAAAATGATTTTACGTTGAACCTATTTGATTTGATCTGGTGCTAGGGTTTGATCAATCCCCATTTCAAGTTCATTTGAAAAATTAAACATGATGCACACATGAAGGGCTAGCCTACTGCATACCAGGACGAGGGATGTGACACTCATAAGCAACGAAAATTACTTAAGAGTTATTGAATCGAAGTGCAGGGTTGATTCTCTTATCAGTGTGAATTGGCTGACAAACAACCCTGAACCCATGAAGTGACAATGACAGGGAAAGGTAGTGTTCATTAAAAGTTCATAAGATTTGGTGCAATGGCATGATATCCTTGAGATATTAGGGGTAATACTCAAGGTAGATCATATTAGAGATTGGTCATGTGTATTGGTATGCGTAGGAAAGCACTTCAAATGTCTGAGAAATGGGATCAAAGAAGAACAATCTTGGTTGGAATCATGATTGCAAAGGCCAAAATCACAGATACGTGATCAAATTATACCAAGGGAACAATTATTGTTACAAGAAGATTCCATGATAAGATATACATCGTTTCCATGGGCATGAACACAAAGTTCAAGGTCAAATCCCACTTCTTCAATGCATAACCTTCCATTCACTTCTCGTCTTTGAAGAAGTTGTAGAGTTGAAAATTTATTCGACGAAACGCGAGTAGATATATTCCGCATAACTTTTGATTCACACAGATTAGGGAAGGCGTATGTTCAACCCACTGGGGCATCTTAGGAACATATACCTCAAATTGCAGGAATAATGAACTCAAGCTCGAAAGCAGAGCAAGGTTGACAAAGCAGAGGAAACCATTTACAAGAGGCGTTATGTATCCGAGAAAAGAACTCGCAAGATTATTGAATATGAAAGACTCCGTCGGATAATAAACCAACAAAAGATCAGTTGGTCGGCAAAGGATCTGATGTGAGTATCGGTACTCAAATAGAAGAAGAAGAATGCAAAGGCATCGGATTGTAGAAGCAACTGAATAATTTTGTGTTCAATCATAAATGGTTTATGATTTCCAAAGCAAGGGATCGTAAGGAGACGCCTGGTCAAAAGATGGGTAAGTAGAATAGAACTAGATGGACAATCATTTGCAACTTGATTGCCCGAGAACCCGCTCAGGTCCAAAATGGCGTCTGAGCAGGAAGAACAAATTTCAGGGTTCGACTGATGATTGTGAGAATTCGCAACACAATGAATCAAAGATCTCAAAATGATAGAGGTAAAATAGGTTAATGAATATTGCTAGACATATGGAATTAACCATAATGTAGGCAAGCAAGACTTTCGGGAGCACTAGGCTGCAGAGGATCTTCGGGAGATCGGATAGGAATACGAAGTATTTTGTGAAACACAAGAACAACTTGGGATGAATGGATCCACAGGAATGTGAGGAATTATTCATAAGTATGTTCAGGTGGAAAGGAACTGCAAGGCAGTAGGTTCAGGGAATTCTCAAAATGTTGGATAGTATTTTGATATGTCGGATGGAACAAAAGAGTAACTGAGAAGAATATATGTACGACAAGTGTAAGTAGTTATCCATCAGGATTTATCGATGGTCGAATCATGAAGCAAGGCACATGGTCTCGGGAAACATCAAGGAGTATCTGTAGAATCTTCCGGCGAAGCAAAAGATCATCTGTAGTGAAGGGGCTCTCCGAGATGAAGTGGTTACAAGAACCTAATGTCATAGTTAGTAAAATCCTTAACCTGAATAGAAGAGAGATCAGAATCCCAGAGTAAGGACGAGGAATCAAAGATCCTAATACCACCCAATGGCAACATGAGCCCGTAAGCCACACAACCATGTTAGTAAAAGTTTTTTGTAGTGACTAGACTCGACTTCGGCCAGGGAGTTGGAAAGGGGGCTACCTATAGGCAGTCGGCTCTGATACCAACTTGTGACACCCTTTATTCAATCGTACACTAATCATGCACGCAAATGTGTACGATCAAGATCAAGGACTCACGGGAAGATATCACAACACAACTCTAGACACAAATAGAATAATACAAGCCTTATATTACAAGCCGGGGCCTCGAGGGCTCGAATACATCAGCTCGAAAACACAAGAGTCAGCGGAAGCAACAATATCTGAGTATAGACATAAGTTAGACAAGTTTGCCTTAAGAAGGCTAGCACAAAAGCAACATCAATCGAAAAGGCAAGGCCTCATGCCTGGGAGCCTCCTAACTACTCCTGGTCGTCGGCGGCCTCCACGTAGTAGTAGGCACCCTCAGTGTAGTAGCAGTCGTCATCGAAGGTGGCGTCTGGATCATGGGCTCCACCATCTGGTTGCGACATCCGCGAAGAATGGAAAGGGGGGAAAATGGGGAGCAAAGCAATCGTGAGTACTCATCCAAAGTACTCGCAAGCAAGGATCTACACTACATATGCATCGGTGTCAATGAAATGGGTAGTATATGTGGACTGAATTGCGTAATGCCGTAAGAGAAGGGAAAGCCTAGCCTATCGAAGACCGGCATCTTCAAGCAGCTCCAAGCATCTTGCAAGATCGTAAGAGATAAGAGTAGCATAAAGTAAAGTGGTAGTAGTGTTATCAACCTCGACTGTAGATCCTTTCTCGACTCCTGCGAGAAAGCAATCCCAGAGCCATACTATCCAGTTATCACCTCAAGTATCGAGTTCTAGTTGTATCGATCGGGATACAACTCCAAGTTTCCATTACCGTAGGACAGGCTATCGGTAGATGTTTTCTTCCCTGCAGGGGTGCACCAACTTACCCACCACGCTCGCTTAACTCCGGCCGGACACACTTTCTTTGGGTCATGCCCGGCCTCGGCCAAACAATATGCCCGGCCTAGGCTAAATAGAGAGGTCAGCACGCCGGACTAAACCTATGCCCCCAGGAGTCATAGGCCATCGCCCCGGGAACTTCTGCATGTTGCGTACGCGGACGGTGAGCAGACCTAGCTATCTCCTTAATAAAGGCAGGTGCTTACGCAGTCCAACCCAGCGCGTGCCGCTCAGTCGCTGGCGTCTATTACGCTTCGGCTGATGTATACAACGCAGAACGCCCATACTATGCCCACGTCTTTGGTTAGTGCTATCGTGCCGAGGCCCCTCGGATCAAATATCCAAATCATAGTGGATTAGGAGCACGCGGTAACAAGCAGAGACTCACGATCGATGTGACCCCGTCGCCCCGTCCCGAGGATTTGCGGCAAGGGCTAAGAATGCCCGGCCATGCCTCGTTAGTATCACTCGGGCACCTTCCGTGTCAACCCGACTCCACATCACTCGCAATTAAGCTCGCGCGGGTACCCCTCAGGGCCGACCCGTATTTAGTAACATGGTTCAGTGTAAAGTCATAGTACCCATAGTAAACTGTGTGTCTAACACCAAGGGGAACCCTGAGGAACCACCCTCGGTGGATCCCACTCGATGTAATCATCAAGGTGAACATAAGAGGAACCACCCTCGAGGTTCATACTTGTGGGGTTACCTGCAACGTAGTCATTATCGGGAGTAGTCAAAGAGGAATCACCCTGCATGACCACGACCGAATAGCTACACTACAGGGTTAACATCAGAAGTGTTGATGACGGATCACCCTCGACACTCGATAGTAACTTTGCAGAGTCGTACAACGAGGGGGGTGATAAGCGGTGTCGGGGCCTGGACGTCGATCACGTTGATCGAGTCATCGAACATAAAGCGGGGCAACTGGGACAAGGTGGGGGTAACCGATGGATCACTAACCAACCTATACTAAGCAGTTTAGGATAAGCAGGTAAGGTACAATGAGCAGGTTACAAAAGCAGGCTATGCATCAGAATAGGAGCAATCAAATACAGTAGCAAAATCTAATGCAAGCATGAGAGAATGGAATGGGCGATGTCGGGATGATAAAAAGGGGGCTTGCACGAAGCTCACGAAAAGGAAGAAGGGTCATCGTCGGCGTGAGTCGATCACGAGGGCAGCATCAATCTCGGGGTCTCTACCGGAGAGAAGAGGGGAAGAAACAGTAAATACACAAAGCAAACAAGGCATCACAAGGCATAACATGGCAATAGGCGGTATTAGAGATGAACTAACGCAGGTGCTAGACGTAATAGGTGAAGGGGGAATTCAACCGGGAATGTATTCCCGGTTCCGGACCTGTGTCAGACAGATGACCGGAGGGGGAATGTTCCATGTTCAGATAGTTAGAGGCATCTGACAGGTAAACGGACCGCGTATTCGGATTCGTCTCGTCGTTCTGAGCAACTTTCATGTAGAAAACATTTTCATCCGAGTTACGGTTTATTTTCTATGAATTTCAAAAGTTTAAAACATTTTCTAAAAATTTCGGGATTTAAAAATAATTTGAAAATATTCCAGTTAAAATACTGGGTGCACCCGTGCAAGTGCACACAGTGCAAGGCACCCAGAGATGCACCGATGGTCGACAGGTGGGGCGATCAAGCTCCGACGCAGTTAGCTGTCAACTCGACCGTCGGCCGGGTCTAGCCGGACCCGCGTGTCACTGACTCTGGGCCTAAAAACAGTTTTTATTAAAACTAACAGATTTAATTAGTGGCCTGGGGCCAGCTGACAGCGGGGGTTAGCTGGGGGTTAATCAAGTGGCTAATGATGCCATGTCGTGACTAACGGCGCCGGCAGCAGCACACCGGGACGGTCTTTGTAGGAGGCGGCCGCGCGCCGCTTGGTTCCAAGGCGCGGCCGCGCCGCCGCATCTCGAAAAACAACGGAGGCCACCGGGTGGCCGGCAGGTGGACAACGGCGTCATGATTCGAGGAGGCAGCGACGGGCTTCGACGGGGCTGGAACAGCGGCGAGCGGCGCGCGGGAGGGTAGCAGCCGCGGGCGACGCAGGGCATGGCCAGGCGCGGGTTAGCATGCAGGACAGCGAACGTCGAGCGCACCGGGGCGGCTGCAGGCGATGGTGGGCGCAGCGATGGCGGGACTACGCGGGCACGCGCGAGCTCCATGGAGCACGGCTCGGTGGTGGTGGCGACGGGCGATGATGGAACCAACGAGGAAACAGGGGGGACGACGTGGCTCACCGGGAGGGGTGTCGGTGGTGAGCTCGGAACGGCCGGAAGGGGTCGGGGTGGAGCCAAGCGAACGGCGACGTGCAGAGGTTGGAGTTGAAGAAGACGGACGAAGGGGACGGCTCGGCGATGATCCGCGGCGGCTCCTACTACGGCGATGCCGAGGACGACGGCGTGCGTCCCTTGGGCATCCTCGTGGGGCTCGGGGACGACGCCGACTGCGAGAACGTCGACGACGCGGCTACGGTGGTTTCGGGCGCGGGGTCCAGATCGAGGAGGGGAGCGAGAAGGGAGTGTAACGCCCCGGTTTCGATGCGCCAGGTGTTTGCCAGTTATTCGCCGCCGTTGCCATGTCATTTGCTTGCGTGTTGCACTTTGCCATGTCATCATCTGCATTTCATCTGCATGTTTTTCAAAACTTGCATCCGTTCGGGTTCCGCCGGTTCTCTCCGTTATCCGCTCGAGCCGGACACACTCGCCGCAGCGCCCGCGGCACCTCCGAAGTATTATTTTATAAGTGGCACAAAAATGTTCTCGAAATGGGATGCAACTTGGCATGCGGTCTTATTATAGTGTAGACAGAGTGCCTGTCAAGTTTCGTCGCATTCGGAGTCCGTTTGACTGCCCAACCGATAAATGTATAGCGGTACCGCTGCCGGTACCTTCGTCGGACGTTTCGGTCTCCGAAACTGCTGCCGGGCTGCATTTCTTCCCTCTCCTCTCAGCCCAACCTCCTCTTCACAGCCCACAAGGCCCAACCTACACCGTCCCTCCGCTCCGGACGTCAGATCGAGATCCGAGGGTCCGAAAACAGATGGGAAACCCCAACCCTAGTCCCCTTTTGCTATATATAGACCCCTTCCTTCCAAAATGGGCATCCCTAGCACCTCACCTACCCCTACCCGCCTCCCCACCGCAGCAATCTTCCTCCTCCTCAAATTCCGTGCGCCCCCAACCAGCCTCCTCCACTGCCGCCCCTCCTCGCTTTTCCGGCGCCCACCACCTCCGCCACTTGGCACAGCCCGATTGGCCCAGCCACCACCATCCGGCGCCCCAGCCACTCTCGCTCCTCCACGCCGCCTCCCAGCTCCCCAGCCACCGCAGACCGCCGGAGCCCATCTGCAGCCCGCCTGGCCGATCTGGGCTCGCGCCCGCCGCGCCGCCCGCTCGTCCCTGGCGCCCGCTCGCCCCGTCCCTCGACCTCGACCTCCCTCTCGTACCCGTGGCTTCATCGCCGGCCACCGGAGCCTCTGCCGGCGACCCCCAGGGCAGCGCCTCGCCTCCTTCCTCCTCCTTCCTCACTGTCTCACCTCCCTCTCGCCCGCCTGCAGTGGAACCGCTGCCGCCACCGCCGCCATGGATGGCCGCCCGCCAGCTCCGCCGCCGCCCGAGATCCCGGTCTTCGCCGCCATCACCGGATCCGCGCTCCCCAAAGGCGTAGCTGCCGTTCCCGACCTCGGCGGCTGGCCGACCATCCTGCCTCGCCGCTCCTACATCGCCGGAAGCCCGCCGCAGCCTTCCACGACCGTCTTGGCGTGCGAGCACCGCAGCAGCCGTGCCTCTGCACGTGGGCCGCGCCCCCCGCTGGCCCATCCCCTCGGCCCAGGCATCGGCCCACCTCGCCCTCTGTTTTTTTGCTAGGTATGAAAATCTGCCAAGTCCCCAGATCTGTGTAATTTTCATGCCATGTTCATCGCATCATAACTCTGCATCCGTTGCTCCGTTTCATGCGTGTAATATGTCAAATTGTTTGCCTCGACGAGTAAATCATTTCATTTTATTGCGTAATTTTCATTTGAGCTCATCTTGATGCCCGAAATGCTGTTGGAAGAGGGCTATGTGATGTTAGTTTCATATTCTTATCAGAACATGCACTTTTGTCATTTTTGCCATGATTGATGTGTGTATCCTATGTACTTGAGTCCTACATGTGTTTTGTAATATGCCATGCCATCTTTACAGGTGTGTATTCCATGTACTTTTTTGATCTCTGTGGTGACTAGCACAAGCATGCAAACTAGGCTTCATGATGTTGCTGATTTCAGCCCCTGTTCTGCTGATATTTTTATGCCATGTAAACTTGATGCTACAGAGAGATCCATGCTTATTTTGAGATACTTCAGTAAGGATGTTTTGAACATATGGTTATTCTCTATCCATCCATGCCCTTGTTTACAATTATGGAGTGCCATAGCTTGAGTCAATCGAGCTCTACTTTTGCTATAAAATGTTTCCTGGCAGGTTGTTTACATGTTATTCAATTTTGCCAAGGTTGTTGTAGTTGATCCGTGTATGCTATGATGTTGTTCTTGCCATGTATAGCTTCTATAACATGTCGTATTACTGTTGGTTTCCTTGCCATGCCATGTATTGCTCTGTGGTGAGTGGTTCAAGCTCACCAACATGCCTACTTATTGTTGTTCCTGCCATGTATGAATCTGTAATATAACTTGCCATGTTTACATGGGTGCCATCATATTTTCTGATCCTTTTTGGCTCATGGTCAGTAAAGGACTTTTGTTCTATGCAATTAGTAGATTCATGCCATGCCTTTGTTTGCCATGATAAGTTCCTGTAGCATGTTGTTTGATAGCTCTAAACATTGCAACCTGATGTTATTTCTGCTAAAGTCTGAAACCGTTATTACTTGCCATCTTGCCATGTGTTTTTGAGCATGTTCTAGTGATTTCTGGAGATAGCTCAGTGTTCATGTTTTGTAATGCTTTACCTGTATATCGTGCCCATGCCTTTTGTTCTTATGTTAATATGCTGTAGCTTGTTGTTTTGATTCTTGCAATATGCCTAGTTGCTGTTTTGGACAGCTTGTCCTTTAAACTTGTATGGAGTGTATGTGTTGAACCGTTGCTCCGTTTTGAGTGTGCTCTATATGAAACTTGCTTGATTTTGCATGTAGCTTCATATTATCATGTTGCATCCATGTTTTGAGGTGTTTGCTTGATGTTGGTATGCATTTTGCATCAATGCCATGTTTAACTTATTTTGCTCATATCTTCTAGGCCGTAGCTCCGAATTAAATGAACTTTATATGTAACTTGGCTAGAATTTCGTGTAGATCATCGTGCTGCATCTTAACTTGCTGTTTAACAACTTGAACATAAGGTTTATTCAGATCTTGACCAATTTCGAAATTTGCATATGAGGACTTACCGGAATTGTTCTTTGTTGTTTCCGGCCTCATTTAAATTTGCCTTGATGTGTTGTTCTTGTTTGCATCATCTCTTGCCATGAGTAGCTTCATGTAGCTTGTCATGCATCATGCTTGATTGTGCATCATGTCTTGTATATGTGTGGTGTGTTTACCTTGTTGTGTGCTTCTTCTTGGTAGTTCCCGTTTTCGTTGCGATCGTGAGGACTCGTTCGTCTACGCTTGGTTCGTCTTCGTGGCTTCATCTTCTTCATGGACTCGTTCTTCTTCCTTGCGGGATTTCAGGCAAGATGACCGCTACCTTGGATCTCATTACTATCATTGCTATGCTAGTTGCTTCGTTCTATCGCTATGCTGCGCTACCTATTACCTGTTTATCAAGCCATCCCAAATTGCCATGTCAGCCCCTAACCTCTGACACCTTTCCTAGCAAACCGTTGTTTGGCTATGTTACCGCTTTGCTCAGCCCCTCTTATAGCGTTGTTAGTTGCAGGTGCAGATGAAGTTTGTTCCTTGTTGGAACATGGAGATGTTGTTCCTTGTTGGAACATGTTTACTTGTTGGGATATCACAATATATCTTATTTAATTAATGCATTTATATACTTGGTAAAGGGTGGAAGGCTCGGCCTTATGCCTGGTGTTTTGTTCCACTCTTGCCGCCCTAGTTTCCGTCATATCGGTATTATGTTCCCGGATTTTGCGTCCCTAACGCGGTCGGGTGATTTATGGGACCCCCTTGACAGTTCGCTTTGAATAAGACTCCTCCAAAGAAGGCCCAACATTGGTTTTACCATTTGCCTCACCTACCCTTTTTCCCTTGGGAGTCGCGCTCTCAAGGGTCATCTTCATTTTAGCCCCCCCGGGCCAATGCTTGTCTAAGTGTTGGTCCAAATTAGAGCCACTTGCGGTGCCGCCCCTAGGCAACTTGGGGTATCGTCGGTTGCCGTCAGACGTCTTGCTCATACTGATCGTGGCTCGAGGACGAGATCTGTGCGACTACTATCGGGATGTCGGCACGCCGGAGGTCTTGTTGGTCTTGTTTTATTGTGTCGAAATGTCTTGTAGCCGGATTCCGAGACTGATCGGGTCTTCCCGGGAGAAGGAATATCCTTCGTTGATCGCGAGAGCTTATCATGGGCTAAGTTGGGACACCCTGCAGGTATGAACTTTCGAGAGCCGTGCCCGGTTATGTGGCGAGATGGGAATTTGTTAATATCCGGTTGTAGTAAACTTGAAGCAAACCCTTCTAAAATACACCAACCGTATGCGTAATCGTGAGTGTCTTTTTCGGGTTGATCGAGAGGAGAACACGGTTTACGGGTTATGTCGGCGTAAGTAGGAGTTCGTGATCACTTCTTGATCATTACTAGTTGACGACCGTTCCTTTGTTTCTCTTCTCGCTCTCATTTGCGTTGGTTAGCCACCATATATGCGTAATCGCTGCTGCAACCTCACCACTTTACCTCTTCCTTACCCATTAAGCTTTGCTAGTCTTGATACCCATGGTAATGGGATTGCTGAGTCCTCGTGGCTCACAGATTACTACACCAACAGTTGCAGGTACAGGTTTTGCGATGATCATGATGCGAGAGCGATGTTTGCTTGTATTGGAGTTCTTCTGCTTCTTCTTCGATCAGGGGATAGGTTCCAGGTCGGCAGCCTGGGCTAGCAGGGTGGATGTCGTTTGAGCTTCTGTTTATGTTTCATCCGTAGTCGGATGTTGGTCTTGTATATGATGTTGATGTATTCTTGTGGCATTTGTGCCTTATGTATGTATCCCCACTATTATGTATTGTTGATGTAATGATATCCACCTTGCAAAAGCGTTTCAATATGCGGGTCTATCCTTGGTGGGACCTTCGAGTTCCTTTTGGATAGGGTCGCATATTGGGCGTGACAGGGAGCTAATGGATCTAGGGTTCGAGGAGGGAGCGAGAAGGAGCAGGGGGTTATTCTTATCCATCTAGGGGACTACAGGTGGCGAGGGTGGGTCAGCCTGGCCATGGCCTTGACCTCTCTCAGTAGTTAGCGGGAGGTAAGGGAAAGGCCAGCCCCAGTGGGTTGGACCGCACTGTAGAACTAGAGGCCCAACCCCATAGTAGTTTAGGCCTTTTCTATTTCTTCTTTCTGTTTTAGCTTTTATTTATTAACAGAGAGAGAAAGGGAATTATTTGGTCAACTATTTCACTTAGGAAAAATTTGGGAGGAGTCCCATTAAATCCCTGGTGATTATAGACAGTGCCACCAATATTTTGGAGACCAGAAGAATTCATTTGATAGTTTTCATAAATAGGCTAGCATTTAAAAATGCTGAATTGGTGCTGTTATAGTTGCTAATGCTCATCTTTGCACAAAAGTGATGTTGTGTTCCTTAACAAATAATTGTTATGGAATTTTTGACAATTGATAAACATTTTTCCAGCAACTTTTGAGCAACTTTAAACTTCACTTGAATTTGAATTGACTGGAATTCCAAATGGGATATCGAACAAAGGTGATTAAGCACTGTTTGGAAAAATGATTAGCTTGATCAGAGAGGGTTACTGTAGCATGACACTGGGGGTGTTATAGTTTGGTGTCCCTAGATATTTAATGACTAATGGTGGTTCACACTTTATTCATGGTGCTTTCCGTAAAATGCTTGCTAAGTATGATGTTAAGCATAAAATTGCATCACCCTATCATCCTCAGTCTAGTGGTCAAGTTGAACTTAGCAATAGAGAAATAAAATTAATTTTGCAAAAGACTGTTAATAGGTCCAGGAAGAATTGGTCTAAGAAATTAGATGATGCACTTTGGGCTTATAGAATAGCATATAAAAATCCTATGGGTATGTCGCCTTATAAAATGGTTTATGGAAAAGCTCGTCATTTGCCTCTTGAGTTAGAACATAAAGCATACTGGGCAGTTAAAGAACTCAACTATGATTTCAAACTTGCTGGTGAAAAGAGGTTATTTAATATTAGCTCATTTGATGAATGAAGAACCCAAGCTTATGAAAAAGCAAAGTTATTCAAAGAAAAGGTTAAAAGATGTCATGACAAAAGAATCCAAAAGCGTGAGTTTAAAGGCGGAGAATATGTTCTTTTGTACAACTCTCGTTTTAGTTTTTTTGCAGGGAAGCTCCTCACGAAATGAGAAGGCTCATATGTCATCGAGGAGGTTTACCGGTCCGATGCCATCAAAATAAATAATTCCGGTACTAACCCGAAGGTTGTCAATGGGCAACGAATAAAGCATTATATCTCAGGTACGCCTATTAATGTTGAAAGAAATATTATCCAAACTTTGACACCGGAAGAGCACATAAAAGAGTCCTTCCGGAACACTCGTCAAAATAAGGAGGTACATGATACGGTAAGTAAACAGACTCCGAAAAATCCACAAAAATATTTTTTGTCAGTTTTGGAATATTTTAAAATTTTGGAAATAAAGAAACTTCCAGGAAGCGTCCCCTGGTGGGCACAAGACACCAGGGCGCGCCAGGCTTGCCTAGCGTGCCCAGGTGGGTTGTGCCCACCTGGGACACCTCCCGTACTCCGTTTTTATTCCATGTACTTGTCCTCCAAGATAAAAAAAATCTATATATACTTCCCGAACCTGTTAACCACCGTATCACGAAGAAAATCCTCTGTTCTCTTTTCTTGTTGTTTCCGGTCAGATTTATCAAGCTAAGCATCATGTCTTCCTGCTCCTCCAACCACATGGAAGAACATGCTTGGCTAATGAAGATCGAGACGAAGAGGGAGGATCCTACGGACGCTATCAAGGGAGACAAGGGCAAGGAAGCTACCGAAGATCCATCCCCGGTGGCAACACAAGCACTGTTGGCCGAGGAGGAGGAGGAAGATATCCTTAAACCCTATCTTACTCACCTTAGTCCCGCTGACATTGAAGCTTTTCGCGTTATTGAAATAGTTCGCATACAAAATAAGTATCTCACTCGCGAAAATATTCTGCATCAAGAGCATAACACCTATCTCCGGAGCGTCATCCGTCGGTTGGAGAATCTCTTGATCCTCAAGGATAGGATGGCTTCATCACCACCACCATCTTCTTCACCACCAAAGGATAACAGAGTATCGGGTATGGGCACTCCCTTTGGCTTCCGCCAAGCTTGGGGAGGTGCCCTGTATCGTATCACCCAACTATCTTTTTGCTTTTACTTATCTTAGTTCGATCTTTTTGCTTTAGATGAAATAAAGTTTAGTTCGATCCTTTCTTATTTGTGAGTTTGCTTAGTGATCTATCATTGTAATCGTGTGCAAGTTATATAATAATGTTTAGTTTGAGTTTTTGCTTTCTTTACTTTCATGTTGCAAATAAAGAAAAGAAATAAGGAAGAAATAAAAAGAGAAAGGAAATAAATAAAAGAAAGTAAATAAATCAATAAGATCATATACTAATCCTATGGTAGGTGATAGCACCACATAAGGAAAAGTATAAGTAAGAAAATTTTATTAGAGATTGACAAACATAGCATTAGTCAATGATGCAACTCATGAAAGAATTAATAAGGGAAGAGAAGATTCACATATAAATATATTATCCTAGAAATCTTTTGTGATTGTGAGCCCTCATCAAAATATTATATGCCAAAATTGTTGACGTTGGACAAGGAAGACAACTTAATGGTTTATGTTTGTTTATATTCACATAGAAGTCATATTGTCATAGATCCTTCAACATGTGGTGCTTGCCCCTATCTTTGCTAGCCAAAAAAATCTGCACTAAGTAGAGATACTACTTGTGCATCCAAAAACCCTTAAACCCAAATCTTTTCAAGTGTCCACCATACCTACCTAGGGATTGAGCAAGATCCCTCAAGTAAGTTGTCATCGATGCAAAAAGGCAATAAAATTGCTTCTAAATGTGTGAGATTGTTTAGTGTAAGAGAAAATTGAGCGTTGTACCGAACTTGGATGACAAAGAATAAAAGCGACAGACTGCATAATAAAGGTTGTCATCTTAAGGGCAATGTAATGTATGGCGTTCTTTTGCACTAAGGGATTGAGCATGCAAACAAATAAGCGCATGGCAACCTCTGCTCCCCTCTACGAAGGGCCTATCCTTTACTTTTATGTATTTACTTTTATGCAAAGAGTCAAAGTTTTCCTTCTATTCCTTTTTATTTTCTCTTTTGGCAAGCTTCATGTGGTGAGGAAAGATCTAGGCACATATGCCCAGTTGAATATAGATAGCATGAGTTATTATTGTTGACATCACCCTTGAGGTGAGTATGTTGGGAGGCAAAACTATAAGCCCTTATCTTTCTATGTGTCCGGTTGAAACGTTTTGCTCATGTGTACTCGGTGAATGTTAGCAATCATAGAAGACTATATGATGGTTGAGTATGTGGACTTGCCTAAGGGCTCCGACACGTGACCCTTCCTGAAAAGATGATGAATTATAGTTGCAAAGTTCACTGAGAACATAGTTTGTTGGTTTCTAATAGAGTTTTTGCTTTATACTTCGATTGTGTGATGAACTGTTACTTATTCATGGGAAGTGTATGATAAAAGTCTTATTTTTAAATTTGTTGTTGTTATAATAATCAACATGATGCTTCTATGTCCGTATTTTGTTTTTATCGACACCTCTATCTCAAAGCATGTGGACATGTTTTTCGATTTCGGTTTTCGCTTGAGGTCAAGCAAGGTCTAAGCTTGGGGGAGTTGATACGTCCATTTTGCATCATGTTTTCTTACTGTTATTTATAATGTTTTTATCCATAATAATGCTTTTTGGAGTAATGCTAATGCCTTTTCTCTCATAATTTGCAAGGTACACACCAAGAGGGAGAATTCAATTTGGAAATCTGGACCTAAAAAGCTACGTCGGGCACCCTATTCTCGCACAACTCCAAATGAGCTGAAACTTGACGGAGATTTTTATGGATTATTTAAGAAATATTGGAGCCAATAAACACCAGAGGGGCCACCAGTGGGCACAACCCACACAGACGCCCAGCCCACAACGCATACAGTGGGTTGTGGCCTCCTCGGCCCACCTCCGGTGCCCATCTTCAGGTATATAAGTCATTTTGACCTAGAAAAAGGAAGGAGAAGACTTTCGGGGCGGAGCGCCGCCGTCTCGAGGTGGAACTTGAGCAGGAGCACTTTTCCCTCCAGCGGAGCAATTCTGCCAGGGGAACTTCCCTCCCGGAGGGGGAAATCAGCGTCATCATCATCACCAACAATTCTCCCATCTTGGGGAGGGCAATCTCCATCAACATATTCACCAGCACCATCTCATCTCAAACCCTGGTTCATCTCTTGTATTCAATCTTGTTACCGGAACTATAGATTGGTGCTAGGGGTGACTAGTAGTGTTGATTACATCTTGTAGTTGATTACTATATGGTTTATTTGGTGGAAGATTATATGTTCAGATCCATGATGCTATTTAATACTCCTCTGATCATGAGTATGTTCATTATTTGTGAGTAGTTACCTTTGTTCTTGAGGTCACGAGATAGATCATGTTGCAAGTAATCATGTGAATCTGATATGTGTTCGATATTTTGATAGTATATATGTTGTGATTCCCTTAGTGGTGTCATGTGAACATAAACTACATGACACTTCACCATGCTTGGGCCTAAGGGAATGCATTGTGGAGTAGCAATTAGATGGTGGGTTGCGAGAATGACAGAAACTTAAACCCCAGTTTATGCACTATTTCGTAAGGGACCGATTGGATCCTAAAGTTTAATGCTATGGTTAGAATTTATTCTTAATACTTTTCTCGTAGCTGCAGATGCTTGCGGGAGGGTTAATCATAAGTAGGAGGTTTGTTCAAGTAAGAACATCACCTAAGCACCGGTCCACCCACATATCAAATTATCAAAGTAGCAAACACAAATTAAACCAACATGATGAAAGTGACTAGATGAAATTCCAGTGTACCCTCAAGAACGCTTTGCTTATCATAAGAGACCGTTTGGGCCTGTCCTTTGCCTCAAAAGGATTGAGCTACCTTGTTGCATACTTATTGTTACTATCGTTACTTGCTCGTTACAAATTATCTTGCTATCAAACTACTCGCTACTTACAATTTCAGCAGTTGCAGACATTACCTTACTGAAAACCACTTGTCATTTCCTTCTGCTCCTCGTTGGGTTCGACACTCTTACTTATCGAAAAGAGCTACAATTGATCCCCTATACTTGTGGGTCATCACCCCACCTCTTCTTCTTCCTCCCCACGAACAACGTACGCGTACATGCTCCCGACGCCGCCGCCCAAGAACGTCGGAGCCGCCGCCACCACCACGCCACAGCCGCCCTAGTGTACGTTCGTTTCTCTATACGCTTCATCTCGTTTCAGTTTAAAAAAATGTTTTCCTTACGGATCGGCCGCCCTCTCCTAAACTAGCAGCAAACACCCACCCAACCAACCAGAGAGCGCCACTTGTTGCCGGCCGAAATTAGTTTTTTTCAGAAAAATTCCTATTTCAGATTTCTGTCATATTTTTCTTTTAGCATATCTTTAAATCTATAGATCCAAATTAGGTGATTCTTTTTCCTACTAGTTCATAAAAAATCCTCTATCCAGAGAACCAAACGAAAATGTTTTTGAAAGTTTTAAAATTTGAATTCAAACAGATCTGAATTCAAACTTTGTTAGGCCATAACTTGAGTTTCGTAACTCAGTTTTTGGTGATTCTTTTTGCAAATCGAAGCTTGTAACGTGTACCTTCTGTTAAAACCAAAATCTTATAACTTTCTTCTGTTAAAATTTTGTTCTGTTCAGAAACTTTATTTGGTTGTTTTTGAAGTTTCCTGAACTCTTTTCTTTGTTTTCTTTTTTATTCTTCTTTCTTGATTTCTTATGTGTGTCAATGATTGCTTCGTTAGATCATCCGGAGTGCGAGGCTTGCTACTACAAATCTTTAGAGTTCAACGATCGTGAGCAAGGCAAGTTCACACTTTGATCATACTTTGCAATACCAGTTTTTCCTATGCATTAGTTTCACCCTCAAAGATTGCATGAGTAGGATTGGGAACATATGGTTATGCTATGTAGTTCATGTGGTAGGAACCTATGACCTTTGATCACCCGAGAATATTCGTTATGTCATATATTTTTTAGCCATGCTCGTAGACGGGTATTGGTATGTGTGATCCATGCAAGTTGCGAGAGATAATAATTTTGGGTAAACTTAAGGTGGCAACTTTAATACACATCTGGGTGGATTGTTTGGGGCATCTCGAGAAACCAGTGCTTGCCCAAGGGGATCCCGGAGTACCTGTGTGATTACCCTAATTCCGCCACCCAGGCTCAAAGGGATCATATGATATTTCATGCCTAGAAACCTCCGTGTGCAGCCACAAGCCATTATGGGGTCTAGCATAGTTGAGTAAGTTGTGTGACCTCTTTCCATGGTAGACTAGCTGATGTAGGGTAAAGTAGGTGTACCGGTCTACCCAAGGTTTAGAGGAAATACTTCAGAAAGGCTATGTCTTGATCTTCCGATCATGAAGGTGGTCGAGTCTTGTGGGGAAAAGTGCGCAAATCTCTGTAGAGTGTACAAACTAATCATGATTAAATGTGTCCCGGTTATGGACAAATTTGAGTATCTAGAAATGAATTATTGGCTGATCTCATCACTTTATTTAATTAATGAGTTGGGTTTTAATAATTTGGGTTAAGGGATTGAGTTGGAGGAACCATCTCAATATTGGCATAAACTTGGTAGTAATTAAAAATGTATTCCTTTGTTGTAGGGTAAAATTTGCTTTATGCAAAAATTAAAATTAGAGCCTCCACCAACTAAATTTGCATATAGAGATAGTCTTTTTTCATTATTATTCTATGGTGTGAAATTGCCAGCGTATTCCATGTGCTGACCTACATGGTTGCAACGTCTCATGTTCTGAGACTTTTCGACGAGGATTAAGGTGCGATAGGTCGTTGTTCGCACTTTTCGGTTTGCCGTGGAGTTGGATGGACTCATTCATCTTTGAAGCTTCCATAAATATTTTATTTAGTTGGCCTTCAACCATATTTATATAATAAATACTCTTTTGAGGACCTCGATGTAATAAAGTGTGTGATTGAACTCGTTATAATTCCTCAAATCTTGTGTGTGTCAAGATAACGATTCGGAGATGACACTTAAGCACAGAGACTTCGATCCATTTTGGTCGGGTCGCTACAAGATGGTATCAGAGCACACGCTTACTGTAGGACCTGACCACTAGGAAATGGAAAGCCATAGCAAGAAAACTCTATTTTATGACTTCCTTATATATTCGTTGGTCTATACTCTTCTCTATTCATTTCTATTTCTTCTCTACTTCGGTAAAATAGTTGTTGAACCCCATCACCAAGTTGCTCAGCCCGTTGAGACCATGACCTATGAAGGCATCATTGACGAAAAAGAAGCTAGCTAGAATTGACTTTGATTTGAGGAGATTTAGTTCAGACTACCACTACCAAGTTGACTCCAACTAATGATGTGCGGTGGTATGAAGAGATCATATCTCTTGTGGATATGACCTTACCTGTAGGTTTTGCTTGTGTGGTGTGAAGAGACCATATCTCTTGTCCTCCTCTCACCACAATGAGAAGCGCATCTTCGTAGGGAGCAGCGCCACCTGGCTCATAGCAGGAGACGCACCCCTCACCGACCCACAGTGATGCTCCACTCGACAGCTGCCAGGGAAGCTTCACTACAGCGCCACGCCGGCCCGACGAGCTCCAACGCAGCACCCGACCTCGTCGGTGACGCGTCACTGCAGCAGCATCGACGGTCCATCAGTTCTCCATCGCATCACCCGACTTCGTGCGACGACGTTTCACTGCAGCGCCACGCCGGCGCGGCGAGCTCCAACGCAGCACCTGACATCGGCGGTGATGCCTCGCTGTAGCGGCATCGACACTCCATCCTAGCACCCGACAGTGTCCGACGATGTTTCACTGCAACGCCACGCCGGCACGGCGAGCTCCATCACAACACCCCGACGTGCTGCCTGCGGAGCTTCACTGCAACGCCGCTAGCGTGTTTTGGTACTCCATGGTAGCACCGGCGGCCCTCGTCGAAGCTCCATCGCAGCACCCGATGTCCTCCGGCGAAGCTTCACTACAGCACGACGTCAACAGGGTTGCTGCGACGAAGCACACGGTGGCAACGGGCGGATGTTGTGACACAGCACGCGGCGGCCATGACGGGGCTTCGTCGTCTGCAGCATCAGCGATCACCATGCAGCATCACTCGACGTTGGGGGTTGGCCGGCGTGCCTCTTCCCTGCAGCAGCAGATGAGGGGAGAGCCCGTGGAGGGGAAAAGGGAGGAAGAAGAAGAGGCGGGGCGAGTGGAAGGGCGCATCGGTAAGGATAAGGTGGGGGAAGGGTGGAGAGGAGCACGTGTCGACGCCTCGAGGAAGCTTAAGCCGCGCAGTAATCAGCCGGTTGTTTTTAATACTTTTACTTTGATAATTTGATATTGTGAATATGTGAAATTGAGTATGTGAAAATTTTAAGTTATTTGTGGGATGTTTTATTTTAATTTGTGCGGTTATACAGCGATTGTGTACAGTGGCTGTACACAGCCGGCGGCCGACATCTCTCCACTTTGCAGTTGCTCCCCAAAATTTACACCCACCGCGCGCTCGCACTCAGCCCCGCCTAGCTGTCGACCGCCCCCTCGGCTCGCCGTCGCCATCCTCCTCTCCCGCTACGGCGCCGCTTCCTCCTCTCCGGGCATCGACACGAGGTAATCTCTCCCGACCCTCCTCCCTCTCCTACCCTCCTGGTCATCCTTATCTCATCTCATCCCTTCCTTCGAGCCGGAACCCTAGATCGGCTCGGCCTCTGGCCTCTTCCCCAACGAAGCCGCTTCCCAGCGGCGGTAGGGTCACACGGCTGCACAATGCAGAAGGTCATGAAGAGAGACATAATCAGTCCAGGACCGTCATATCTTGGACATCTCGGGTCTATCCCAAGTGTATAATTGAAGAACCATATCGCACTCTGCTCCTACCTGTTCGGCTGTTTGTGTGCTGTCCTGAAAGGAGAGATTTTTCATTTCTTGTCTATCTGATGAGTAAAAACGATATTTTGATATTGTTCATTTACTCACTTCGGATAGTGTCTGGTTAAATCAGAAGCTAGCTTGCCTTGCTCTCGAGTTCAGGGCGTCTTGGCTTCATCAGTCTGTTAGAATTTCTAGGTACCCTCCTTGTATGCAGGGGCGGATTTAGCAGTTAGGCTTCGTTAAGTCGTTAGAATTTACGATAAGTGGGGCAAAGGCAGGAGTGTGGACGATAATCAAGGTGAATGCTTGAGTTAAAATTTGCAATTTCTAAACTTTTTTCTCGCAATCATGCGTACCAGTGTTGTCTTGACTCTTGCTAGCTGATGGCAGATCTGATTATCCGTAAATATGTGCATCTTGACGGGCTGTGACGTCTCTCTGTAATTCTAGAATATGGCAGTTGTGTGAATTGGTTATACTTGCATCAGACCCCATAACTTCTGATGTTCGCAGAAAACAAAATATTGCTTTATGTCCATGTTATGATGTTAAGAGGGATTTCTCAGTCAAGTGTTTTTTTAACGACTTTTCTGCCACCAAAACGTATAGAACCTGTACAATTCTCCTACTTTCTTTGGTGTAATTTGATGCTAAAACTTTAGTTCTGTTAGTTTAATGAAGAAAGTTCCCTGGTGTTAATTTTCTTGTCCAGTAGTTTTTTTTCGCCTTCTTAAAGCGGTATAATGTTCTAAATCCCACTGGTAGCTAATCCTCCGGTGGTTGCGTAATCAGTGCAGCTGAGTACATAAATGCAAAAGCGAGACACTGCTCTTTGTATTTTCAGCCCATCAGTACATATTTAATTATCTCTATAATTGGTGTTCCGTGTGATTATTATGGAATCGAATTGCTTTTGCATATCACTGTGTCATAATGATCTAATTTTAATGTCACCTTCTGTCAGTCTGCAGGTTGACTTCTTGGCACTTCTGTGACATTAGAAGCTGAACCGTTGTTAACCACTCATTTGCTACAGCCTGCGGTGCCTTGATCTATTCTGGTTATTAGTCGCACTGAACTGAAGGTCACTCCTTTGCTGCGTCCTCCTCGGCTATGAGTTTCGAGGAAGTGAGGCGACGACGCTTGGAGGCATTGTAAGATTGTTCTTACATTTACCAATGTATATATGTCCAGGTCAAAGAACATCATCTTCTAACGGTTTTTTTCCTAACAGGATTGCTAGTTGTATAAAGAAGTTCAGGACGAAGAAGCCTGTTGGGTACAAGGAATGGTCATGGCGGGAGAAGCCATATTGTGGTTGTGATATATTTCCCGGTGTGCTGAGCCAGGGAAACCGAAACGTCTGCCAATTCTGTGCTGTCACATTAACTGAAAGATGAAAGTTGTTCTATTTACGGCCAAGATCAGTTGCGAGTGCAGTGTAGCAATGTTGCTGAGCTGTTGGCTGCTATACCTTAAGTTACTCTAGCTAAGGCCACTTCTAGGTGTCAAGCTCATGCTCGTGCTCTAGCATAATTCGAATCTCATGTCCGAGACAAGTGCCACTTTTCCAGATGATGATATCTCTTTTCTCATGGAAATATGCAGATGATTTTGATGAGCCCGATGGTCTATTAGGTTTTAGCAAGTCTGAGAAATCATCAAGCCTACAAAATCAACTTATCATCAATGAGGAAACTGGGAAGTGGGCTCAAGTGCTGACACTATGTGAACATTGTTTGCAAATGGAACCTGATACTGTCCACAGATATTGTGATGTTCTCAACTGTTCGCTAAACATGTGCCACCTTCAAGCCATGATTGCACATGCGGATGGTTTGGTGTGCAGAATACCCCAGGACAAGAAAACTTGGTGCATGCAAGGAGTGCAAGCAGCTTGGAGATTAGGCAGATGGGATCTCATGGATGAGTACCTACCCGAGGCAGACAAAAGTCTTGTGTGCAGCAGTTCTGAGAACAGTGCTTCGTTTGACATAGTTCTTGCTAAGATATTCAAGGCAATGATGAACACAGATCAGTTTATGGTTGCTGAAAAGATTGCCCAGTCCAAGCAAGCATTGCTTGTTCCGTTGGCTGCAGCAGGCATGGACTCGTACATGTGTGCATATCCCTACATTGTAAAGCTTCACATGCTGTGCGAGTTGGAAGACTTCAACTCCCTGCTGGGAGACGAGTCATTTCTCGGTAAAACATTCAGTGCAGATGATCCAAAATTTCTGAAATTAACAACAGACTGGGATAACCGTCTTAGATGTACACAATCGTCTCTGTCAGCAAGGAAGCCTTTGCTTGCTTTTCAACGGATGGTTTATAATCTGAGTCATATGAATTCTCAAGTTGGGAACTGCTGGCTTCAATGCGCTAAACTCTGCCGTTTGGCTGGTCATTGTGAGGCAGCTCACCGTGCAATACTGGAAGCAGATGCTTGGCGTGCTCCTAACGTTCATATGGAGAAGGCAAAGCACCTCTGGAATATACAGAATTTTGTTTGACATGTATTTTCTTCCCATTATTTCGACCCATGTAGAGATCTGAATCATCTGATCATCCCATCTCATTTGCAGATGTTGAGCATCATTCACGGGTCCACGAGGGATCTACCAACTTATCAGTGGCTGACTGTGCTGTCTCGGTTGATATCCCGCATTTGTCATCAGAATGGTGAGGTTGTCAAAACTGCCAGACAAATTATCACGTCTGTGTTACAGGCCGGCGTGCCCTCAGCAAGCACTTTGGATGATGGCTGCAGTGTCAAAGTCAACAGTTTCTGCAAGAAAAGATGCCGCAACACAGATATTAAACTCAGCAAAGAAGGGCTGTCGGAAGGGGGGTAATGTTGCACTGTTTAATCAGTTTCCTTCTCTAATAGAACATCTGATTAAGCTGTGCTTTCATCCAGGGCAGCCCAAGGCAAAGGCAATAAATATCTCAACTGAGTTCAGCTCCTTGAAAAGAATGATGCCACTAGGAATTATCTTACCTGTCCAGCAGTCTCTAACTGTGACTCTGCCGTCATACGATTCAAGGGATTGTCAAGGCTCCAGATCAATTTTTTGCACTCATTTAACTAGAATTTTTTCCATTGATGGTTTTTTTTTTCACATTTGAGAGTCAAAACTGGCTAGTCATACTTCACTAGGTTAATGGTAACTGACATGCATGATCATTTTCAATGTCAGGTTGTGTTCCTCGGAAGCGATGGAGTTGCCCGCCCCTTTTTATGCAAACCGAAGGATGGTCTCAGGAAGGATGCACGCAGCGTGATGGAGTTCAACGCCGTGATCAACCGTCTCCTCTCCAAAGTTCCTGAGAGCCGCCGCAGGAGAAAGCTCTACATCAGAACCTTGGCGGTGGTTCCACTCACAGAAGACTGCGGACTGGTAGAATGGGTGCCCAGCATGCAGCTTATCCGACAGACAGAGTTTATCTGATCTCTGGTATGAGTGTTAATAACGTGGGTGTTGCTGAATTGTTCCTGATGTGCAGAACATGATGGACGGTTTGGGCATCGCTCGGTACGAGGGCGTCGTGTTTCTGAAGGTGTGCTGTCGGTGCTGAGGGGCGGCAAGGAGGCTCTGATGACCCGCTGGTGGAGTGGACCAAGACCAGCAAGTCCAGCGGAGGGGAGCTAGGTCGGCAATCCACAGGCACAGCACAGTGATGACCAACATCGTACATTTACTAGTACATACATATTTTGACCACCGCTAAGCAAACCGTGTCTCTCTTGGGCTCAACAAACCGTTTTCGAATGCTTGCAGAGGGCCATCGCGAACATCACGGCGAGGCTCCAGGGAGTGGCCTCCGTCCAGGGCCAGGCCCGGCGGCTGATTGCTGGTGGATGCCCTGGTTCTAAAAGTTGTAACAGTCTCACATGTCCTTCCCTCCCTCCTCCGACGCTGCTAATGTGTATCTGTTCCCCTTGACCTTGGCTGAAATGGAGGTAGACTAGACAGGAGCTAAAAGGCAGCAGCTGGCTTATGGACAGGAATCCCCTACAAGTTTAGGCGTCGCTCTCTTGGCCGACGCTCAGCATATCAGGAGCTTCACGGTGGCTGGCATGTGGGCCTTCTTTCTGGACGTGGGCTTGCCGGCATTATTTTGTGCTTTGTTAGGTGATTTCGTGGCTGCGTACCTCCCCTGTGCGAATGGTGGGGTCGCTGGGTGGGTCATGGAGCAGCCGCAGAGGGTGTGGGTGTGGGTGTGGGTGCACTTGCGAGTGTGTGACCGAGTTTTGCAACCCGTCCCTGCCTTTTCCAATCCTCCACCGGATCCTTCCGTGTGGCCGCCGCTGCTGGGGATCGCGTGCTTGTGCCAGCAGCGACAGATGCCTCCAATCCCCTCCGTTTTCGTGTCACCACAGCATCATCCACGGGCGTCTCCCGATCCCCGCCCTTTGGCAGCAGGCCAGCAGCACCGGGCACCTCCGATCTGTCCTTCATTGCGACGGTTGTCGCAGTGCCGCGGCTGCGGCCGGCGAGGGCGGCGGTGCCAAGCATCGAGCTGATCTCGGAGTAGCTCAGGCTTGCCGTTATGTACCTCGCCCGTGGGCGCCAGCGCCGTCACCGTGCCGCCCTATTTTAGATATCAGAGAAGAAGGCACAAGCTGTAAGGCAAAGAAGTTAGCATTTGTCCTTGAGGGAGTAGATGTAGCAGAGGCGAATTAGTAACTAAGCAAGTGACAGTAGAGAAGAATTAGAAAGGTGCAACTTGAGGAAAATAAAAAAATAACCTGTTATTTCTGCCCAGAGCGAAGCTAATGCTCAAGTTTCATAGCTTCTTAGCTTATGTTAGCTTTATCATTTCTAGAACTCTTGATCCTGACATATTTTTGGTCATAACTACATATTCTGGATTTGAAGTCTCATATGTCTGATAATCTAAATGATCCAGTGCATTAATATTTTCACAAAGAAGATTCAGTCTTCTATTTTCTCATGGATTGAACCTTTCTTTGCGTTATTTATTTATTTATGTATGTATGTACATAAACTTTCATCTTTTGTTATGCGGTCTATTATTTTTTATTGATCTGCTTACGACAGGGTCTTTTCCTTTAACTATTTGTCCAGATGCTTCCTTTGTATCGATCTCATCTCCAATGATTTATGTCAATTGACTCCAGAAGCGGGAATGTTGCTGATCAAAGTCACTCTCAAAGCAAGAACAGAAGCAGGCTCTTCCTAATTAAAGTAGAGCTTCGGTCCCTATGTTTTGCTTAACCGTCTCATCTCCCCCTAGATATATTTCCAGTTGATGATTATATAGAGGAACATGTAAGATGGAGTCCCCAGGCCGCTACCCCGTTCCTTATTGAGATTGCTTTCTATAAGTCAGGGTGTTAATTCAGATTATTATTATTCCCCTTGTGGAGATATAATATTAAGTTGGGGAGACTGTTTGAGCTCTACATTGTTTTTGTACAGTATGCCTCTTTGGACATATGGTTCTGCGGCAGCAAGTAATAAATGTTACTGTATGCTACTGCCTCCGTTCTGGTTTATTGGTCCCCTTTGTAATTTGTGCCAAATTTTGACCAAAGATTTAACTAACAAAATGTGAATGCATGTCAACAAAAATATATCGCTGGGTTCATATTTGAACCTGGTTTTCTATGACATAATTTTTGGTGACATGTATGAACATTTTGTTAGTTAAATTTATGATCAAAATTTGGCACAAAATACAATGGGGACAAATAAACCAGGACGGAGGTAGTAGATCAGTTTAATGTGTATACGAATCACGGGCAGACTACTTGCTCCTAAACCCGTTTAGTAACATTGGCTAAATCAGTTTCTGTGTATATGAATCAGGACAGACTACTTGCTCCTAAACCGGTTTAGTAACAATTTCTCACTAAATGTCAAAACACCTCAAAACTTGGTATGAGTGCTAGCCAATGATTTTCAGTTACTACTCTAGGCTAGCCAGTTTCATACCAATGTTCTTTGCACTATTGCAGTATGCACATTAGTTTACTGGCAAAAGGACAGTGAGAAACTGAGGTGTAGTTCTTGAGAGAATTGTGCCATGCAAAACTGAGCTTTATCTACTGATTTCTGATTAGATGTGTTCTCGGGCTGCACACGAGGCATGCGGCTCCGGCGCTGGTAATTATAGTCTCTTGTGGGTTAGGGCTGCAAGTACATCTGTTTTGCCTTCTAGTCAAGTCCATTTGTTAATGTTTCTTCCTGATGTTGAATGCATGTGTTTCATCTTTTGCTGAAATATCTGCAGTAGAAGATCTTATAGATAGCCATGGCCTCCGTATTATTTGGCTTTTGCAGCTCTTGCCAATCCATTGTGGCTCAGGTGCTTTATAGAGTGACTTATATTAGATACAACAAGTATAATCAACATATTTATGGCATTTTTCTCTAATCCGAACCACTGCCATGAAGGCTGACAAGCCACCCTGTTCTTTGTATCGAAATTTCTAATTTCCGAACGCTCGAATCTTGTCTTCAGATCCGAACGAACTCCTTGTCGTGCGGTATGTATCAGGCGATCGCGATCCAGCGTAAAAATCTCGCGAACGATCCCGCACTACCCGAGAAATGCGGTCTCCTCCCGCATGCACTACCCAGGAAAACAGATGCCCAGAAAAATCAAGGTGAGGAAAAAGGAATGTAAACCTAGGATTCGAACCTTGGTCTTCATTGTGCAACTAGTGGGCACAAACCAGTACACCTAGACGTAGTAGGCATTCACAAAGAGGAACAAACATTTTTAAGGAAAAAGATGACACATAGTACAAGCATGTTCGTACAAAAGCTATTTTCTTCATGGTGTCCCCGACCATGACGCATCATTGCCAGTGGCCGTCACCGCCATCCAAACTAACCGCGGAGGCCTTCATCTCCGACCACGACACATCGCCACTGTTCGGTGTCCTAACCAACCGCGGAGACTGTCACCATTGTCCCCGATCGTCACGCGTGGTCGGCCGCCGTCATCACCAACCACATGTGTTGCCGTTACCAAGCCCATAATATCCTGATATGGTTTTTTGCTTTGTGAAAAATTTGACTGGTTTTATGTGTCCAGTGGAGGACGCCATGATTGAATGAGATGAGCACCACTTTTGCTTAACACCATGAAGGACTTGAGCTGGTGCTTTGTTTATCACGTCAAAATGGAGTTGTTGGTAGGCACTCATTAACTTTTGTGTAAAATAGCACGGTAATATACGTACCACAGACCTGATAATTCAGGTATGAACACTACGGTAACTTTTTACCTGAAAAAACAATTGTCTCAATAACTTTTGTATAAATATGATGTTAATAAACACAATGCAAACCTGATAAACCAGGTACAAATACCGCAATAACTTTGAGAAGGGGGTGGAGGAGTTGTTGGAAAAAATACCACTGATAACTTTTGTTGAAAACATACCCTGGGAGTTTTTGTATAAACAACATGATAACATATGAACCTTGAAGCTGATAACTCACATACAAAAACCCGAAAAGGTTGTTGAAAACATGCTCCCAATAACTTTTGTGTAAATAGCTTGGTAATCTACCCACGGCAGAGTTGATAATTCACATACAAACACCGTGTTTAATTTTTGAACCGGGTGAAAAACTTGTGGGAAATATAACCCCGGTAACTTCTGCCTAAATATCATGGTAATACACACACTGCGGGCGTGGTAACTTACGCACAAACGCCATGGTAACTTTGACCCCAAGATTTTTTTTTTGTCAAAACCATACTCCTGAAAACTACTGGCTCAAAAGCATGGTAATATACCCACCGCGGACGTGTTAACTTATGCACAAATACTGCGATAACCTTGACCCGGAGAAAAAAATACTTGTAGACCTGTTAACCCAGTGTCGGTGTCAAAACCGGGGGTCCCGAGCTGTGGATAATGGATTGAGGGTAACCGAAACGAAGGAGACGATGTTTACCCAAGTTCGGGCCCTCTTGATGGAGGTAAAACCCCACGTCCTGCTCTTGTTTATATTGATGAAGTTGTACCAAGTACAGAGTTGATCTACCACGAGATCGTAATGTATAGTCTAACTCTAGGGCTAGGTGAATGATTTTGTGTTGATGTCCCCTCTACGGGCTAAACCCCATGGATTATGTACACACCAGGGAGAGTATTTAGGGTTACAAGGTCGGTAGCTAGGAGCTAGGCGGCGGTAGAGATTTTGAAGTATAAGTCAAGTCAAGTCTTTGGGGGAGGTAGTATTGATTACGCCTCCTGCGTACGACCTCTAGAGTCCATCTTGATCACGAATGAGGGCCTGTCGGCCCAACCTAAGGATCAAGGGTCGACTAGGTTAGTACCCCCTTATCCAGGACACCGTCACCCGGGTACAAACACCGTGGTAACTTTTATATCCAGGGAAAAGGTTGTTGAAATCATGCTCGTATAACTTCTATGTAAATAGCATGGTAATATACGAATCTCATACTTGACTTACACACAAACGCCATGGTAACTTTTGATTGGGGAAAAAATTGTTCAAAACATCCCCATGGTAAATTCTCTATAAATAACAACATACGCACAACATTGCTGATAACTCACGCACAAACACCACGTAACTTTGCCCCAGGGTGGGTTGTTTCAAAACATACTTCCGGTAACTTTCGTATAATTAGCCTGACACTATACGCAACATATACGTGATAACGCATTTACAAGCATCCATGATAACTTTGACCCGGGGGCGTGGGAGGAAGGGGAGGAAGTTGTTTGAATACATACCCCCCTCGTGATAACTTCCGCGTAAATACCACGGTAATATATGCATCGTGGATTTGTTTGAAACACCGTGGTAACATTGATCGCGGGGGGATGGAGTTGTTTGAAAACATACCCTCGACAACTTATTTGTAAATAGTATGGTAATATACGGATCGCGGGCATGGTAACTCACGTCCAAACACCGCGGTAACTTTGTCCCCGGAAAAAAAGTTGTTGAAAACGTACCACGGTAACTCATGTGTAAATAGCATCATAATATGCACACATGAGAGCTGATAACTTAGTTAGCCCAGGCCGGTAACTATTTGCACGAAAAA
Organism: Aegilops bicornis; assembly: GCA_021605145.1. Classification (NCBI taxonomy): domain Eukaryota; kingdom Viridiplantae; phylum Streptophyta; class Magnoliopsida; order Poales; family Poaceae; genus Aegilops; species Aegilops bicornis. Next base: position 290,566 of record JAHIAL010000151.1, read on the forward strand.
AGGTCATTAGAATATATCAACATGGGATCTAGTTTCATAGGTCTCGTCATGACCCCCACATGTCCCGCTCAAAATTTATTTTTTGTGTGATCCCACAGGTCCCACTAAAAAACAATGGTCCAGAAAAATAATTTGCGAGAGGAGGAATTGAACCCACGATCCCATATCTAGAAGCGCAAGTCACTCAACTCTATAACCAACTTGGGCAATAGGAAATTAATGTTCATGTGAGGGCATTGATCACTACTGCAGCATTCTTCTTGGAACAAGCCCATGATGGTTCAAAACCGAGGAGTGTCTAAGAGGTGGCTATCAAGCCAGAATTAGCAGTAGTTTGAGTAATTTTTTGTAGTTTGGATGTTATTAATTTGAACGGTAGTTTCTATGTAATGAACATGATAATTTAAGCATCATGGACCTGATAGCTTAGGTGCAAACACTGTTGTAACTTCTTTTGACCTAGTGAAAAAAGTTACTGCAAGTATAATTCCAGTAAATTATGTGTAAATAGCATGATAATTTAGGCAATCATGGAGATGACTACTTGAATACAAACACCAACACCGTGGTAACCCGACTAACGAGGAAAAGGTTGTTTGAAAATATATCCCCAATAAATTCTATGTAAATTTCATGGTAATATACCACAACCGATATGGTAACCTATGTACAAACACCGGTAACCTTTAACCCAGGGAAAAAGCTATTGGAAAATAATGCCTGGCCACTTTGTCTAAATAGCATGATAGTTTACACATAACAGAGACGGTAACCTATGTACAAACACCACAATAACTTTTGACTAGGGGGGGGGGGGAGTTGTTAAAAGAACATACCCCCGGTAACTTATGCATAAATAATGTGGTAATGTATAAACCGCATACCTGATAACTTGCGTACAAACATCATGGTAACTTTGACCCGGAAGGGAGGGGGGAGTTGATGAAAACATTCTCGCTCCCTGTGATAACTTATGTGCAAACGGCATGATAATTTATGCACTCCAGAGATGATAACTTACGTACAAACACCGCGGTAACTTTAGACCCGGGAGGAAAAGTTGTTGAAAACATACCCCCCCCTCCGATATCTTTCGTAAATGACATGATAATTTACACACATCGAGCCGATAACCTATATACAAACTGTTGGGGAACGTAGTAAATTCAAAAATTTCCTATGCACACGCAAGACCATGGTGATGGCATAGCAACGAGAGGAGAGTGTATGTCCACGTACCCTCGTGAGACCGTGAAGCGGAAGCGTTATAACAACGCTGTTGATGTAGTCGTCGTCTTCATGATCCGACCGATCCAAGTAATCGAACGTGGCACCTCCGAGTTCAGACTGCGTTATTTCGATGGCGATCCCGGGCTCCGATCCAAAGAAAGCGTCGGGGATGAGTTCCGTCGGCCTGACGGCGTGGTGGCGATGATGATGCTCCAGCGGACGGGGCTTCGCCTAAGCTCATGACGATATGACTTCACCGGCGCGAGGCTTCGCCTAAGCTCATGACGATATGAACGAAGTGGAATATGGTGGAGGGGCACCGCACACGGCTAAGGAACGATCCGTAGATCAACTTGTGTGTCATGGGGTGCCCCCCCCGTATATAAAGGAGCAAGGGGGTGCGGCCGGCCCTAGGGAGGCGCTGGAGGAGTCCTACTCCCACCGGGAGTAGGACTCCCCCCCTTTCCTAGTTGGATTAGGTCTTGGGGAAGGGGGAAGAGGGAGGGGGGCGCCGCCCCCCCTCTCCTTGTCCTATTCGGACTAGAGGGGGAGGGGGCGCGCGGCCTGCCCTGGCCGGCCCTCCTCTTCTCCCTTATGGCCCATCAAGGCCCATTGATCCCCCGGGGGGGTTCCGGTAACCCCCCGGTGTTCCGGTAAAATCCCGTTTTCATTCGGAACCTTTCCGAAGTCCAAACATAGGCTTCCAATATATCACTCTTTATGTCTCGACCATTTCGAGACTCCTCGTCATGTCCGTGATCACATCCGGGACTCGAACAAACTTCGGTACATCAAAACTTATAAACTCATAATAAACCCGCCGAAGCGTTAAGCGTGCGGACCCTACGGGTTCGAGAACTATGTAGACATGACCTAGAACTATTCTCGGTCAATAACCAATAAGCGCAACCTGGATGCCCATATTCGCTCCTACATATTCTTTGAAGATCTTTATCGGTCAAACCGCATAACGACATACGTTGTTCCCTTTGTCATCGGTATGTTACTTACCCGAGATTCGATCGTCGGTATCCAATACCTAGTTCAATCTCGTTACCGGCAAGTCTCTTTACTCGTTCCGTAATACATCATCTCACAACTAACTTATTAGTTGCAATGCTTACCAAGGCTTATGTGATGTGTATTACCGAGAAGGCCTAGAGATACCTCTCCAGCAATCGGAGTGACAAAACCTAATCTCGAAATACGCCAACCCAACATGTACCTTTGGAGACACACCTGTAGTACTCCTTTATAATCACCCGATTCGTTGTGACGTTTGGTAGCACCAAAGTGTTCCTCCGGTAAACGGGAGTTGCATAATTTCATAGTTACAGGAACATGTATAGGTCATGAAGAAAGCAATAGCAATATACTAAACGATCAAGTGCTAAGCTAACGGAATGGGTCATGTCAATCACATCATTCTCCTAATGATGTGATCCCATTAATCAAATGACAACACATGTCTATGGTTAGGAAACATAACCATCTTTGATTAATGAGCTAGTCAAGTAGAGGCATACTAGTGATTTGTATGTTTGTCTATGTATTCACACATGTATTATGTTTCCGGTTAATACAATTCTAGCATGAATAATAAACATTTATCATGATATAAGTAAATAAATAATAACTTTATTATTGCCTCTAGGGCATATTTCCTTGATCTCCCACTTGCACTAGAGTCAATAATCTAGATTACACAAGAATGATTCTAACACCCATGGAGTCTTGGTGCTGATCATGTTTTGCTCGTGGAAGAGGCTTAGTCAACGGGTGCGCAACATTCAGATCCGTATGTATCTTGCAAATCTCTATGTCTCCCACTTGGACTTGGTCCCGAATGGAATTGAAGCGTCTTTTGATATGCTTGGTCCTCTTGTGAAATCTGGATTCCTTTGCCAAGGCAATTGCACGATATTGTCACAGAAGATCTTCATTGGTCCCGATGCACTAGGTATGACACCTAGATCGAAATGAACTCTTTCATCCAGACTCCTTCATTTGCTGCTTCGAAGCGACTATGTACTCCGCTTCACATGTAGATCCCGCCATACGACGCTTTGTTTAGAACTGCACCAACCGACAGCTCCACCGTTTAATAAAAACACGTATCCGGTTTGCGATTTAGAATCGTCCGGATCGGTGTCAAAGCTTGCATCGACGTAACCATTTACGACTAGCTCTTTGTCACCTCCATATACGAGAAACATATCCTTAGTCCTTTTCGGTATTTCAGGATGTTCTTGACCGCTGTCCGATGATCCACTCTGGATTACTTTGGTACCTTCTGTCAAGCTTATTGCTAAGCATACGTCGGTCTGGTACACAGCATTGCATACATGATAGAGCCTATGGCTGAAGCATAGGGAACATCTTTCATTTTCTCTCTATCTTCTGCTGTGGTCGGGCATTGAGTCTGACTCAATTTCACACCTTGTAATACAGGTAAAAAACCTTTCTTTGCCTGATCCATTTTGAAATTTTTCAAAACTTTATCAAGGTATGTGCTTTGTGAAAGTCCAATTAAGCGTCTTGATCTATCTCTATAGATCTTGATGCCCAATATGTAAGCAGCTTCACCGAGGTCTTTCATTGAAAAACTTTTATTCAAGTATCCTTTTATGCTATCCAGAAATTCTATATCATTTCCAATCAATAATATGTCGTCCACATATAATATCGTAAATGCTACTGAGCTCCCACTCACTTTCTTGTAAATACAGGCTTCTCCAAAAGTCTCAGATAAAACCATATGCTTTGATCACACTATCAAAGCGTTTATTCCAACTCCGAGAGGCTTGCACTGCACCATAAATTGATCGCTGGAGCCTGCACACTTTGTTAGCACCCTTTGGATCAACAAAACCTTCTGGTTGCATCATATACAACTCTTCTTCTAGAAATCCATTCAAGAATGCAGTTTTTACATCCATTTGCCAGATTTCATAATCATAAAATGCGGCAATTGCTAACATAATTCGGACAGACTTAAGCATCGCTACGGGTGAGAAAGTCTCATCGTAGTCAATCCCTTGAACTTGTCGAAAACCTTTCGCAACAAGTCGAGCTTTATAGACAGTTACATTACCATCAACGTCAGTCTTCTTCTTAAAGATCCATTTATTCTCAATGGCTTGCCGATCATCGGCAAGTCAACCAAAGTCCATACTTTGTTCTCATACATGGATCCCATCTCGTAATTCATGGCTTCCAGCCATTTTGCGGAATCTGGGCTCACCATCGCTTCTTCATAGTTTGTAGGTTCGCCATGGTCAAGTAACATGACTTCCGTAATAGGATTACCGTACCACTCACAGTGCGTATCTTAGTCTGGTTGACCTCTGAGTTCGGTGAGAAACTTGATCTGAAGTTTCATGATCAATATCATTAGTTTCCTCACTAATTGGTGTAGTTGTCACAGAACCGTTTCTTGTGATGAACTACTTTCCAATAAGGGAGCAGATCTGATTATCTCATCAAGTTCTACTTTCCTCCCACTCACTTCTTTCGAGAGAAACTCCTTTTCTAGAAAGGATCCGAATTTAGCAACGAAAATCTTGCCTTCAGATCTGTGATAGAAGGTGTACCCATGATCTCCTTTGGGTATCCTATGAAGACACATTTCTCCGATTTGGGTTCGAGCTTATCTGGTTGAAGTTTCTTCACATAAGCATCGCAGCCCCAAACTTTAAGAAACGACAACTTTGGTTTCTTGCCAAACCACAGTTCATAAGGTGTCGTCTCAACAGACTTTGATGGTGCCCTATTTAACGTGAATGCGGCCGTCTCTAAAGCATATCCCCAAAACGATAGCGGTAAATCAGTAAGAGACATCATAGATCGCACCATATCAAGTAAAGTACGATTACGACGTTCTGACACACCATTTCTTTGTGGTGTTCCGGGTGGCGTGAGTTGCGAAACTATTCCGCATAGTTTCAAATGTAAACCAAACTCGTAACTCAAATATTCTCCTCCATGATCAGATCGTAGAAATTTTATTTTCTTGTTACGATGATTTTCCACTTCACTCTGAAATTCTTTGAACTTTTCAAATGTTTCAGATTTGTGTTTCATTAAGTAGATATACCCATATCTGCTCAAATCATCTGTGAAGGTGAGAAAATAACGATACCATAAGCGTGCCTCAACATTCATTGGACCACAAACATCAGTATGTATGATTTCCAACAAATCAGTTGCTCGCTCCACAGTTCCGGAGAATGGTGTTTTAGTCATCTTGCCCATGAGGCACGGTTCGCAAGTACCAAGTGATTCATAATCAAGTGATTCCAAAAGTCCATCAGTATGGAGTTTCTTCATGCGTTTTACACCGATATGACCCAAACGGCAAGCCACAAATAAGTTGCATTATCATTATCAACTTTGTATCTTTTGGTTTCAACACTATGAATATGTGTATTACTACTATCGAGATTCAATAAAAATAGACCACTCTTCAAGGGTGCATGACCATAAAAGATATTATTCATATAAATAGAACAACCATTATTCTCTGTCTTAAATGAATAACCGTCTCGCATCAAACAAGATCCAGATATAATGTTCATGCTTAACACCGCACCAAATAACAATTATTTAGGTCTAAAACTAATCCCGATGGTAGATGTAGAGGTAGCGTGCCGACCGCGATCACATCGACTTTGGAACCATTTCCCACGCGCATCGTCACCTCGTCCTTAGCCAATCTTCGCCTAATCCGTAGTTCCTGTTTCGAGTTGCAAATATTAGCAATGTAACCGATTATCAAATACCCGGTACTACTGCGAGTATTAGTAAGGTACACATCAATAACATGTATATCACATATACCTTTGATCACCTTGCCATCCTTCTTATCCGCCAAATACTTGGGGCAGTTCCGCTTCTAGTGTCGATGCGCTTGCGGTAAAAACACTCGATTTCGTGCTTAGGTCCAGACTTGGGTTTCTTCTCTTGAGCAGCAACTTTCTTGCTGTTCTTTTTGAAGTTCCCCTTCTTCTTTCCTTTGCCCTTTTTCTTGAAACTAGTGGTCTTGTTGACCATCAACACTTGATGCTCTTTCTTGATTTCTACCTCCGCGGCTTTTAGCATTGCGAAGAGCTCGGGAATTGTTTTGGTCATCCCTTGCATATTATAGTTCATCACGAAGCTCTTGTAGCTTGGTGGCAATGATTGGAGAATTACATCAATGACACTATCATCCGGAAGAGTAACTCCCAGTTGAATCAAGTGATTATTATACCCGGACATTTTGAGTATATGTTCACCGATGTAACTATTCTCCTCCATCTTGCAGCTATAGAACTTATTGGAGACTTCATATCTCTCAATCCGGGCATTTGCTTGAAATATTAACTTCAACTCCTGGAACATCTCATATGCTCCATGACGTTCAAAACGTCGTTGAAGACCGGTTCTAAGCCGTAAAGCATGGCTGCTTGAACTATAGAGTAGTCATCAGCTTTGCTTTGCCAGACGTTCACAACTTCGGCGTTGCTCCTCGCAGCACGGCACCCAGCCGGTGCTTCCGGGACGTAATTCTTCTGTGCAGCAATGAGGATAATCCTCAAGTTAAGGACCCGATGCGTGTAATTGCTACCATCATCTTTCAACTTTGCTTTCTCAAGGAACGCATTAAAATTCAACGGAACAACAAAGACGAGCCATCTATCTACAAAGTAAACATAGACAAGCAAAAATACTATCGGTACTAAGTTCATGATAAATTTAAGTTTAATTAATCATATTAAAAACTCCCACTTAGACAGACATCTCTCTAGTCATCTAAGTGATTACGTGATCCAAATCAACTAAACCATGTCCGATCATCACGTGAGATGGAGTAGTTTCAATGGTGAACATCACTATGTTGATCATATCTACTATATGATTCACGTTCGACCTTTCGGTCTCCGTGTTCCGAGGCCATATCTGTTATATGCTAGGCTCGTCAAGTTTAACCTGAGTATTCAGCGTGTGCAACTGTTTTGCACCCGTTGTATTTGAACGTAGAGCCTATCACACCCGATCATCACGTGGTGTCTCAAAGACGAAGAACTTTATAGCGGTGCATACTCGAGAACACTTCTTGATAATTTTAGTGAGAGATCATCTTATAATGCTACCGTCAATCAAAGCAAGATAAGATGCATAAAGGATAAACATCACATGCAATCAATATAAGTGATATGATATGGTCATCATCATCTTGTGCTTGTGATCTCCATCTCAAGCACCGTCATGATCACCATCGTCACCGGTAGCGACACCTTGATATCCATCGTAGCATCGTTGTCGTCTCGCCAACTATTGCTTCTACGACTATCGCCATCGCTTAGTGATAAAGTAAAGCAATTACATGGCGTTTGCATTTCATACAATAAAGCGACAACCATATGGCTCCTGCCAGTTGCCGATAACTCGGTTACAAAACATGATCATCTCATACAATAAAATATAGCATCACATCTTGACCATATCACATCACAACATGCCCTGGAAAAACAAGTTAGACGTCCTCTACTTTGTTGATGCAAGTTTTACGTGGCTGCTACGGGCTGAGCAAGAACCGTTCTTACCTACGCATCAAAACCACAACAATAGTTTGTCAAGTTGGTGCTGTTTTAACCTTCGCAAGGACGGGCGTAGCCACTCGGTTCAACTAAAGTGAGAGAAAGCAGAGACACCGCGGTCACCTTTAAGCAACGAGTGCTCGAAGCGGTGAAACCAGCCTCGCGTAAGCGTCTGGCGTAATGTCGGTCCGGGCGCTTCATCTCACAATACCGCCCGAACCAAAGTATGACATGCTGGTAAGCGGTATGACTTATATCGCCCACAACTCACTTGTGTTCTACTCGTGCATATGACATCAACGCATAAAACCTGGCTCGGATGCCACTTTGTTGGGGAACGTAGTAAATTCAAAAATTTCCCTCGCACCGCCAAGACCATGGTGATGGCATAGCAACGAGAGGGAGAGTGTATGTCCACGTACCCTCGTGAGACCGTGGCGGAAGCGTTATAACAACGCGGTTGATGTAGTCGTGCGTCTTCACGATCCGACCGATCCAAGTACCGAGCGTCACGGCACCTCCGAGTTCAGCACCGTTCAGCTCGATGGCGATCCCGGGCTCCGATCCAGCAAAGCGTCGGGGATGAGTTCCGTCAAGACGACGGCGTGGTGGCGATGATGATGCTCCAGCGATGCGAGGCTTCGCCTAAGCTCGCTGACGATATGACTTCACCGGCGCGGGGCTTCGCCTAAGCTCATGACGATATGAACGAAGTGGAATATGGTGGAGGGGCACCGCTGCGGCTAAGGAACGATCCGTAGATCAACTTGTGTGTCATGGGGTGCCCCCTGCCCCGTGATATAAAGGAGCAGGGGTGCGGCCGGCCCGTGGGAGGGGCGCCTGGAGGAGTCCTACTCCCACCGGGAGTAGGACTCCCCCCCTTTCCTAGTTGGATTAGGTCTTGGGGAAGGGGGGAGAGGGAGGGGGGCGCCGCCCCCCCTCTCCTTGTCCTATTCGGACTAGAGGGGGAGGAGGCGCGCGGCCTGCCCTGGCCGGCGCTCCTCTTCTCCCTTATGGCCCATCAAGTCCCATTGATCCCCGGGGTTCCGTAACCCCGGTGTTCCGTAAAATCCCGTTTTCATCCGGAACCTTTCCAAGTCCAAACATAGGCTTCCAATATATCAATCTTTATGTCTCGACCATTTCGAGACTCCTCGTCATGTCCGTGATCACATCCGGGACTCGAACAAACTTCGGTACATCAAAACTTATAAACTCATAATAAAGCTGTCATCGAAGCGTTAGCGTGCGGACCCTACGGGTTCGAGAACTATGTAGACATGACCTAGAACTATTCTCGGTCAATAACCAATAGCGGAACCTGGATGCCCATATTGGTTCCTACATATTCTCTGAAGATCTTTTATCGGTCAAACCGCATAAAGACATACGTTGTTCCCTTTGTCATCGGTATGTTACTTACCCGAGATTCGATCGTCGGTATCCAATACCTAGTTCAATCTAGATTACCGGTAAGTCTCTTTACTCGCTCAGTAATACATCATCTCACAACTAACTCATTAGTTGTAATGCTTGCAAGGCTTAAGTGATGTGTATCACCGAGAAGGCCTAGAGATACCTCTCCGACAATCGGAGTGACAAAACCTAATCTCGAAATACGCCAACCCAACAAGTACCTTTGGAGACACCTGTAGTACTCCTTTATAATCACCCGATTCGTTGTGACGTTTGGTAGTACCCAAAGTGTTCCTCCGTAAACGGAGTTGCATAATCTCATAGTTACAGGAACATGTATGGGTCATGAAGAAAGCATTAACAACATACTAAGCGATCAAGTGTTTAAGCTAACGGAATGGGTCATGTCAATCACATCATTCTCCTAATGATGTGATCCCATTAATCAAATGACAACACATGTCTATGGTCGAAACATAACCATCTTCGATTAATGAGCTAGTCTTGTAGAGGCATACTAGTGACTATCTGTTTGTCTATGTATTCACACATGTATTATGTTTCCGGTTAATACAATTCTAGCATGAATAATAAACATTTATCATGGTATAAGGAAATAAATAATAACTTTATTATTGCCTCTAGGGCATATTTCCTTCAGTCTCCCACTTGCACTAGAGTCAATAATCTAGATTACATAGTAATGATTCTAACACCCATGGAGTCTTGGTGCCGATCATGTTTTGCTCGTGGAAGAGGCTTAGTCAACGGGTCTGCAACATTCAGATCCGTATGTATTTTGCAAATCTCTATGTCTCCCACTTGGACTTCGTCCCGAATGGAATTGAAGTGTCTCTTGATATGCTTGGTCCTCTTGTGAAATCTGGATTCCTTTGCTAAGGCAATTGCACCAGTATTGTCACAGAAGATCTTCATCGGTCCCGATGCACTAGGTATGACACCTAGATCGGAAATGAACTCTTTCATCCAGACTCCTTCATTTGCTGCTTCGAAGCAGCTATGTACTCCGCTTCACATGTAGATCCCGCCACGACGCTTTGTTTAGAACTGCACCAACCGACAGCTCCACCGTTTAATAAAAACACGTATCCGGTTTGCGATTTAGAATCGTCCGGATCAGTGTCAAAGCTTACATCGGCGTAACCATTTACGACTAGCTCTTTGTCACCTCCATATATGAGAAACATATCCTTAGTCCTTTTCGTATTTCGGGATGTTCTTGACGCTGTCCGATGATCCATTCTGGATTACTTTGGTACCTTCCTGCCAAGCTTACAGCTAAGCATACGTCAGTGCAGTACACAGCATTGCATACATGATAGAGCCTATGGCTGAAGCATAGGGAACATCTTTCATTTTCTCTCTATCTTCTGCTGTGGTCGGGCATTGAATCTGACTCAATCTTACACCTTGCAACACAGGTAAAAAACCTTTCTTTGCCTGATCCATTTTGAACTTTTTCAAAACTTTATCAAGGTATGTGCTTTGTGAAAGTCCAATTAAGCGTCTTGATCTATCTCTATAGATCTTGATGCCCAATATGTAAGCAACTTCACCGAGGTCTTTCATTGAAAAACTTTTATTCAAGTATCCTTTTATGCTATCCAGAAATTCTATATCATTTCCAATCAATAATATGTCGTCCACATATAATATTAGAAATGCTACCGAGCTCCCACTCACTTTCTTGTAAATACAGGCTTCTCCAAAAGTCAGATAAACCCATATGCTTTGATCACACTATCAAAGCGTTTATTCCAACTCCGAGAGGCTTGCACCAGACCATAAATTGATCGCTGGAGCTTGCACACTTTGTTAGCACCCTTTGGATCGACAAAACCTTCTGGTTGCATCATATACAACTCTTCTTCTAGAAATCCATTCAAGAATGCAGTTTTTACATCCATTTGCCAAATTTCATAATCATAAAATGCGGCAATTGCTAACATGATTCGGACAGACTTAAGCATCGCTACGGGTGAGAAAGTCTCATCGTAGTCAACCCCTTGAACTTTGTCGAAAACCTTTCGCAACAAGTCGAGCTTTGTAGACAGTTATATTACCATCGGCGTCAGTCTTCTTCTTAAAGATCCATTTATTTTCAATGGCTTGCCGATCATCGGGCAAGTCAACAAAAGTCCATACTTTGTTCTCATACATGGATCCCATCTCAGATTTCATGGCTTCCAGCCATTTTGCGGAATCTGGGCTCACCATCGCTTCTTCATAGTTCGTAGGTTCGCCATGGTCAAGTAACATGACTTCCGTAATAAGATTACCGTACCACTCAGTGCGTATTTTACTCTGGTTGACCCTCTGAAGTTCAGTAGTAACTTGATCTGAAGCTTCATGATCATCATCATTAGTTTCCTCACTAATTGGTGTAGTTGTCACAGAACCATTTCTTGTGATGAACTTCTTTCCAATAAGGGAGCAGATCTGATTATCTCATCAAGTTCTACTTTCCTCCCACTCACTTCTTTCGAGAGAAACTCCTTCTCTAGAAAGGATCCGAATTTATCAACGAAAATATTGCCTTCAGATTTGTGATAGAATGAGTACCCAACAGTCTCCTTAGGGTATCCTATGAAGACACATTTTTCCGATTTGGGTTCGAGCTTATCTGGTTGAAGTTTCTTTACATAATCATCGCAGCCCCAAACTTTAAGAAACGACAACTTTGGTTTCTTGCCAAACCACAGTTCATAAGGCGTCGTCTCAACGGATTTTGACGGTGTCCTATTTAACGTGAATGCGGCCGTCTCTAAAGCATAACCCCAAAATGATAGAGGTAAATCGGAAATAGACATCATAGATCGCACCATATCTAGTAAAGTACGATTCTGACGTTCGGACACACCATTTCTCTGTGGTGTTCGGGTGGCGTGAGTTGCTAAACTATTCCACATTGTTTCAAATGTAAACCAAACTCGTAACTCAAATATTCTACTCCACGATCAGATCGTATAAAATTAATTTTCTTGTTACGATGATTTTCAACTTCAATCTGAAATTCTTTGAAGTTTTCAAATTTTTCAGATTTGTGTTTCATTAAGTAGATATACCCATTTCTGCTCAAATCATATGTGTTGTTGAGAAAATAACGATACCCGCCAAGTGCCTCAACATTCATTGGACCACAAACATCGGTATGTATGATTTCCAACAAATCAGTTGCTCGCTCCATAGTTCCGGAGAACGGCGTTTTGGTCATCTTGCCCATGAGGCACGGTTCGCAAGTACCAAGTGATTCATAATCAAGTGATTCCAGAAGCCCATCAGTATGGAGTTTCTTCATGCGTTTTACACCGATATGACCTAAACGGCAGTGCCACAAATAAGTTGCACTATCATTATCAACTCTGCATCTTTTGGTTTCAACATTATGAATATGTGTATCACTACTGTCGAGATTCAACAAGAATAGACCATTCTTCAAGGGTGCATGACCATAAAAGATATTACTCATATAAATAGAACAACCATTATTCTCTCGATTTAAATGGATAACCGTCTCGCATTAAACAAGATCCAGATATAATGTTCATGCTCAACGCTGGCACCAAATAACAATTATTTAGGTCTAAAACTAATCCCGAAGGTAGATGTAGAGGTAGCGTGCCGACCGCAATCACATTGACTTTGGAACCATTTCCCACGCGCATCGTCACCTCGTCCTTTGCCAGTGCTCGTCTATTCCGTAGTCCCTATTTCGAGTTGCAAATATTAGCAATGTAACCAGTATCAAATACCCGGTGCTACTACGAGCTATAGTTAGGTTCACATCTATGACAGGTATATCACATTTACCTTTGTTCACCTTGCCATCCTTCTTATCCGCCAAATACTTGGGGCAGTTCCGCTTCCGATTGCTCGATGGCTTGCAGTAAAAACACTCGATTTCAGGCTTAGGTCCAGACTTGGGTTTCTTCTCTTGATCAGCAACTTTCTTGCTGTTCTTTTGAAGTTTCCTTCTTCTTCCCTTTGCCCTTTTCTTGAAACTAGTGGTTTTGTTGACCATCAACACTTGATGCTCTTTCTTGATTTCTACCTCCATGACTTTTAGCATCGCGAAGAGCTCGAGGAATTGTCTTGGTCATCCCTTGCATATTATAGTTCATCACGAAGCTCTTGTAGCTTGGTGGCGATGATTGGAGAATTACATCAATGACACTATCATCCGGAAGATTAACTCCCAGCTGAATTAAGTGATTGTTATACCCGGACATTTTGAGTATGTGCTCACTGACAGAACTATTCTCCTCCATCTTGCAGCTATAGAACTTATTGGAGACTTCATATCTCTCAATCCGGGCATTTGCTTGAAATATTAACTTCAACTCCTGGAACATCTCATATGCTCCATGACGTTCAAAACGTCGTTGAAGACCCGGTTCTAAGCCGTAAAGCATGGCACACTGAACTATAGAGTAGTCATCAGCTTTGCTTTGCCAGACGTTCACAACTTCTGGCGTTGCTCCTGCAGCAGGCCTGGCACCCAGCGGTGCTTCCAGGACGTAATTCTTCTGTGCAGCAATGAGGATAATCCTCAAGTTAAGGACCCGATCCGTGTAATTGCTACCATCATCTTTCAACTTTGCTTTCTCAAGGAACGCATTAAAATTCAACGGAACAACAAAGACGAGCCATCTATCTACGGTAAACATAGACAAGCAAAAATACTATCGGTACTAAGTTCATGATAAATTTAAGTTTAATTAATCATATTAAAACTCCCACTTAGACAGACATCTCTCTAGTCATCTAAGTGATTACGTGATCCAAATCAACTAAACCATGTCCGATCATCACGTGAGATGGAGTAGTTTCAATGGTGAACATCACTATGTTGATCATATCTACTATATGATTCACGTTCGACCTTCGGTCTCCGTGTTCCGAGGCCATATCTGTTATATGCTAGGCTCGTCAAGTTTAACCTGAGTATTCGCGTGTGCAACTGTTTTGCACCCGTTGTATTTGAACGTAGAGCCTATCACACCCGATCATCACGTGGTGTCTCGACGAAGAACTTTCGCATAGCGGTGCATACTCGAGAACACTTCTTGATAATTTTAGTGAGAGATCATCTTATAATGCTACCGTCAATCAAAGCAAGATAAGATGCATAAAGGATAAACATCACATGCAATCAATATAAGTGATATGATATGGTCATCATCATCTTGTGCTTGTGATCTCCATCTCCGAAGCACCGCCATGATCACCATCGTCACCAGCGGCACCTTGATATCCATCGTAGCATCGTTGTCGTCGCCAACTATTGCTTCTACGACTATCGCTACTGCTTAGTGATAAAGTAAAGCAATTACATGGCGTTGCATTTCATACAATAAGCGACAACCATATGGCTCCTGCCGATTCTTGATAACTCGGTTACAAAACATGATCATCTCATACAATAAAATATAGCATCACATCTTGACCATATCACATCACAACATGCCCTGGAAAAACAAGTTAGGCGTCCTCTACTTTGTTGTTGCAAGTTTTACGTGGCTGCTACGGGCTGAGCAAGAACCGTTCTTACCTACGCATCAAAACCACAACGATAGTTTGTCAAGTTGGTGCTGTTTTAACCTTCGCAAGGACCGGGCGTAGCCACACTCGGTTCAACTAAAGTGAGAGAAGCAGACACCGCCGGTCACCTTTAAGCAACGAGTGCTCGGCGGTGAAACCAGCCTCGCGTAAGCGTCTGGCGTAATGTCGGTCCGGGCCGCTTCATCTCACAATACCGCCCGAACCAAAGTATGACATGCTGGTAAGCGGTATGACTTATATCGCCCACAACTCACTTGTGTTCTACTCATGCATATGACATCAACGCATAAAACCTGGCTCGGATGCCTTTGTTGGGGAACGTAGTAAATTCAAAAATTTCCCTCGCACACGCCAAGACCATGGTGATGGCATAGCAACGAGAGGAGAGTGTATGTCCACGTGCCCTCGTGAGACCGTGGCGAAGCGTTATAACAACGCGGTTGATGTAGTCGTGCGTCTTCACGATCCGACCGATCCAAGTACCGAACGTCACGGCACCTCCGAGTTCAGACACGTTCAGCTCGATGGCGATCCCGGGCTCCGATCCAGCAAAGCGTCGGGGATGAGTTCTGTCAACCGACGACGGCGTGGTGACGATGATGATGCTCCAGCGGCGCAGGGCTTCGCCTAAGCTCGCTGACGATATGACTTCACCGGCGCGAGGCTTCGCCTAAGCTCATGACGATATGAACGAAGTGGAATATGGTGGAGGGGCACCGCTGCGGCTAAGGAACGATCCGTAGATCAACTTGTGTGTCATGGGGTGCCCCCTGCCCCCGTATATAAAGGAGCAAGGGGGGGTGCGGCCGGCCCTAGGGGAGGCGCGCCTGGAGGAGTCCTACTCCCACCGGGAGTAGGACTCCCCCCCTTTCCTAGTTGGATTAGGACTTGGGGAGGGGGAAGAGGGAGGCGCCGCCCCCTCTCCTTGTCCTATTCGACTAGAGGGGAGGCGGCGCGGCCTGCCTGGCCGACCCTCCTCTTCTCCCTTATGGCCCATCAAGGCCCATTGATCCCCGGGGTTCCGTAACCCCGGTGTTCGGTAAAATCCCGTTTTCATCCGGAACCTTTCCAAGTCCAAACATAGGCTTCCAATATATCAATCTTTATGTCTTGACCATTTCGAGACTCCTCGTCATGTCCGTGATCACATCCGGGACTCGAACAAACTTCGGTACATCAAAACTTATAAACTCATAATAAAGCATCATCGAAGCGTTAAGCGTGCGGACCCTACGGGTTCGAGAACTATGTAGACATGACCTAGAACTATTCTCGGTCAATAACCAATAGCGGAACCTGGATGCCCATATTGGTTCCTACATATTCTTCGAAGATCTTTATCGGTCAAACCGCATAACGACATACGTTGTTCCCTTTGTCATCGGTATGTTACTTACCCGAGATTCGATCGTCGGTATCCAATACCTAGTTCAATCTCATTACCGGCAAGTCTCTTTACTCATTCCGTAATACATCATCTCACAACTAACTTATTAGTTGCAATGCTTGCAAGGCTTATGTGATGTGTATTACCGAGAAGGCCTAGAGATACCTCTCCGACAATCGGAGTGACAAAACCTAATCTCGAAATACGCCAACCCTGTTGGGGAACGTAGTAATTTCAAAAAATTTCCTACGAACACGCAAGACCATGGTGATGGCATAGCAACGAGAGGGGAGAGTGTCCGTCCACGCATCGTGAGACCGAAAGCGGAAGCGTTATAACAACGCGGTTGATGTAGTCGTGCGTCTTCACGATCCGACCGATCCAAGCACCGAGCGTCACGGCACCTCCGAGTTACGCACGTTCAGCTCGATGGCGATCCCGAACTCCGATCCAGCAAAGTGTCGGGGATGAGTTCCGTCAACCTGACGGCGTGGTAGCGATGTTGATGCTCCACCGACGCAGGGCTTCGCCTAAGCTCATGACGATATGACTTCTCCGGCGCAGGGCTTCGCCTAAGCTCTCTGACGATATGACGAAGTGGAATATGGTGGAAGGGGCACCGCTGCGGCTAAGTAAAAATCCGTAGTTCACCTTGTGTGTCTGGGGGGGCCCCCTGCCCCCGTATATAATGGAGCCATGGGGGGGTGCGGCCAGCCTTGGGGTGGCGCGCCGGGAGGAGTCCTACTCCCACCGGGAGTAGGACTCCCCCCCCCTCTCCTAGTTGGATTAGGATTGGAGGAGGGGGAAGAGGGAGGTGGGCGCCGCCCCCCCCCCTCTCCTTGTCCTATTCGGACTAGAGGGGGAGGGGGCGCGCGGCCTGCCCTGGCCGGCCCTCCTCTTCTCCCTTATGGCCCATCAAGGCCCATTGATCCCCGGGGTTCCAGTAACCCCGGTGTTCGGTAAAATCCCGTTTTCATCCGAACCTTTCCAAGTCCAAACATAGGCTTCCAATATATCAATCTTTATGTCTCGACCATTTCGAGACTCCTCGTCATGTCCGTGATCACATCCGGGACTCGAACAAACTTCGTACATCAAAACTTATAAACTCATAATAAACTGTCATCGAAGCGTTAAGCGTGCGGACCCTACGGGTTCGAGAACTATGTAGACATGACCTAGAACTATTCTCGGTCAATAACCAATAGCGGAACCTGGATGCCCATATTGGTTCCTACATATTCTCTGAAGATCTTTTATCGGTCAAACCGCATAAAGACATACGTTGTTCCCTTTGTCATCGGTATGTTACTTACCCGAGATTCGATCGTCGGTATCCAATACCTAGTTCAATCTCGTTACCGGTAAGTCTCTTTACTCGCTCAGAATACATCATCTCACAACTAACTCATTAGTTGTAATGCTTACAAGGCTTAAGTGATGTGTATCACCGAGAAGGCCTAGAGATACCTCTCCGACAATCGGAGTGACAAAACCTAATCTCGAAATACGCCAACCCAACAAGTACCTTTGGAGACACCTGTAGTACTCCTTTATAATCACCCAGTTTCGTTGTGACGTTTGGTAGTACCCAAAGTGTTCCTCCGGTAAACGGGAGTTGCATAATCTCATAGTTACAGGAACATGTATGGGTCATGAAGAAAGCATTAACAACATACTAAACGATCAAGTGTTTAAGCTAACGGAATGGGTCATGTCAATCACATCATTCTCCTAATGATGTGATCCCATTAATCAAATGACAACACATGTCTATGGTCAGGAAACATAACCATCTTCGATTAATGAGCTAGTCTTGTAGAGGCATACTAGTGACTATCTGTTTGTCTATGTATTCACACATGTATTATGTTTCCGGTTAATACAATTCTAGCATGAATAATAAACATTTATCATGGTATAAGGAAATAAATAATAACTTTATTATTGCCTCTAGGGCATATTTCCTTGATCTCCCACTTGCACTAGAGTCAATAATCTAGATTACATAGTAATGATTCTAACACCCATGGAGTCTTGGTGCTGATCATGTTTTGCTCGTGGAAGAGGCTTAGTCAACGGGTCTGCAACATTCAGATCCGTATGTATTTTGGAAATCTCTATGTCTCCCACTTGGACTTCGTCCCGAATGGAATTGAAGCGTCTCTTGATATGCTTGGTCCTCTTGTGAAATCTGGATTCCTTTGCTAAGGCAATTGCACGATATTGTCACGGAAGATCTTCATCGGTCCCGATGCACTAGGTATGACACCTAGATCGGAAATGAACTCTTTCATCCAGACTCCTTCATTTGCGGCTTCGAAGCAGCTATGTACTCCGCTTCACATGTAGATCCCGCCACGGCGCTTTGTTTAGAACTGCACCAACCGACAGCTCCACCGTTTAATAAAAACACGTATCCGGTTTGCGATTTAGAATCGTCCGGATCGGTGTCAAAACTTACATCGACGTAACCATTTACGACTAGCTCTTTGTCACCTCCATATATGAGAAACATATCCTTAGTCCTTTTCGTATTTCAGGATGTTCTTGACGCTGTCCGATGATCCATTCTGGATTACTTTGGTACCTTCCTGCCAAGCTTACAGCTAAGCATACGTCGGTCAGTACACAGCATTGCATACATGATAGAGCCTATGGCTGAAGCATAGGGAACATCTTTCATTTTCTCTCTATCTTCTGCCGTGGTCGGGCATTGAGTCGACTCAATCTTACACCTTGCAACACGGTAAAAACCTTTCTTTGCACGATCCATTTTGAACTTTTTCAAAACTTTATCAAGGTATGTGCTTTGTGAAAGTCCAATTAAGCGTCTTGATCTATCTCTATAGATCTTGATGCCCAATATGTAAGCAGCTTCACCGAGGTCTTTCATTGAAAAACTTTTATTCAAGTATCCTTTTATGCTATCCAGAAATTCTATATCATTTCCAATCAATAATATGTCGTCCACATATAATATTAGAAATGCTACAGAGCTCCCACTCACTTTCTTGTAAATACAGGCTTCTCCATAAGTCTCAGATAAACCCATATGCTTTGATCACACTATCAAAGCGTTTATTCCAACTCCGAGAGGCTTGCACTGCACCATAAATTGATCGCTGGAGCTTGCACACTTTGTTAGCACCCTTTGGATCGACAAAACCTTCTGGTTGCATCATATACAACTCTTCTTCTAGAAATCCATTCAAGAATGCAGTTTTTACATCCATTTGCCAAATTTCATAATCATAAAATGCGGCAATTGCTAACATGATTCGGACAGACTTAAGCATCGCTTCTGGTGAGAAAGTCTCATCGTAGTCAACCCCTTGAACTTTGTCGAAAACCTTTCGCAACAAGTCGAGCTTTGTAGACAGTTATATTACCATCGGCGTCGGTCTTCTTCTTAAAGATCCATTTATTTTCAATGGCTTGCCGATCATCGGGCAAGTCAACAAAAGTCCATACTTTGTTCTCATACATGGATCCCATCTCAGATTTCATGGCTTCCAGCCATTTTGCGGAATCTGGGCTCACCATCGCTTCTTCATAGTTCGTAGGTTCGCCATGGTCAAGTAACATGACTTCCAGAATAAGATTACCGTACCACTCACAGTGCGTATTTTACTCTGGTTGACCTCTGAGTTCAGTAGTAACTTGATCTCAAGCTTCATGATCATCATCATTAGTTTCCTCACTAATTGGTGTAGTTGTCACAGAACCATTTCTTGTGATGAACTTCTTTCCAATAAGGGAGCAGATACGATTATCTCATCAAGTTCTACTTTCCTCCCACTCACTTCTTTTCGAGAGAAACTCCTTCTCTAGAAAGGATCCGAATTTAGCAACGAAAATCTTGCCTTCAGATTTGTGATAGAAGGTGTACCCAATGTCTCCTTTGGGTATCCTATGAAGACACATTTTTCCGATTTGGGTTCGAGCTTATCTGGTTGAAGTTTCTTTACATAAGCATCGCAGCCCCAAACTTTAAGAAACGACAACTTTGGTTTCTTGCCAAACCACAGTTCATAAGGCGTCGTCTCAACGGATTTTGACGGTGTCCTATTTAACGTGAATGCGCCGTCTCTAAAGCATAACCCCAAAATGATAGAGGTAAATCGGAAATAGACATCATAGATCGCACCATATCTAGTAAAGTACGATTCTGACGTTCGGACACACCATTTCTCTGTGGTGTTCCGGTATGGCGTGAGTTGCTTGAAACTATTCCACATTGTTTCAAATGTAAACCAAACTCAGAAACTCAAATATTCTCCTCCACGATCAGATCGTAGAAACTTTATTTTCTTGTTACGATGATTTTCCACTTCACTCTGAAATTCTTTGAACTTTTCAAATGTTTCAGATTTGTGTTTCATTAAGTAGATATACCCATATCTGCTCAAATCATCTGTGAAGGTGAGAAAATAACGATACCCGCCGAGTGCCTCAACATTCATTGGACCACAAACATCAGTATGTATGATTTCCAACAAATCAGTTGCTCGCTCCATAGTTCCGGAGAACGGCGTTTTGGTCATCTTGCCCATGAGGCACGGTTACGCAAGTACCAAGTGATTCATAATCAAGTGATTCCGAAGCCCATCAAGATGGAGTTTCTTCATGCGTTTTACACCGATATGACCTAAACGGCGGTGCCACAAATAAGTTGCACTATCATTATCAACTCTGCATCTTTTGGTTTCAACATTATGAATATGTGTATCACTCTTTCGAGATTCAACAAGAATAGACCATTCTTCAAGGGTGCATGACCATAAAAGATATTACTCATATAAATAGAACAACCATTATTCTCTGATTTAAATGAATAACCGTCTCGCATTAAACAAGATCCAGATATAATGTTCATGCTCAACGCGGCACCAAATAACAATTATTTAGGTCTAAAACTAATCCCGAAGGTAGATGTAGAGGTAGCGTGCCGACCGCAATCACATTGACTTTGGAACCATTTCCCGCAGCGCATCGTCACCTCGTCCTTTGCCGGTGCTCGTCTATTCCGTAGTCCCTATTTCGAGTTGCAAATATTAGCAACAGAACCGAGATCAAATACCCAGTGCTACTACGAGCTATAGTAAGGTACACATCAATAACATGTATATCACATATACCTTTGTTGACCTTGCCATCCTTCTTATCCGCCAAATACTTGGGGCAGTTCCGCTTCCGATTGCCTGCGCTTGCGGTAAAAACACTCGATTTCGGGCTTAGGTCCAGACTTGGGTTTCTTCTCTTGATCAAGAACTTTCTTGCTGTTCTTTTTGAAGTTTCCTTCTTCTTCCCTTTGCCCTTTTCTTGAAACTAGTGGTTTTGTTGACCATCAACACTTGATGCTCTTTCTTGATTTCTACCTCCATGACTTTTAGCATCGCGAAGAGCTCGAGGAATTGTCTTGGTCATCCCTTACATATTATAGTTCATCACGAAGCTCTTGTAGCTTGGTGGCGATGATTGGAGAATTACATCAATGACACTATCATCCGGAAGATTAACTCCCGGCTGAATTAAGTGATTGTTATACCCGGACATTTTGAGTATGTGCTCCTTGTGAACTATTCTCCTCCATCTTGCAGCTATAGAACTTATTGGAGACTTCATATCTCTCAATCCGGGCATTTGCTTGAAATATTAACTTCAACTCCTGGAACATCTCATATGCTTCATGACGTTCAAAAGCGTCGTTGAAGACCAGTTCTAAGCCGTAAAGCATGGCACCTTGAACTATAGAGTAGTCATCGACTTTGCTTTGCCGACGTTCACAACTTCTCGGCGTTGTTCTCTGCAAAGAGTTCGGCACCCAGCCGGTGCTTCCGGGCGTAATTCTTACATGCAGCAATGAGGATAATCCTCAAGTTAAGGACCCAGTCCGTGTAATTGCTACCATCATCTTTCAACTTTGCTTTCTCAAGGAACGCATTAAAATTCAACGGAACAACAACACGAGCCATCTATCTACAAGTAAACATAGACAAGCAAAAATACTATCGGTACTAAGTTCATGATAAATTTAAGTTTAATTAATCATATTAAAAACTCCCACTTAGGCGGACATCTCTCTAGTCATCTAAGTGATTACGTGATCCAAATCAACTAAACCATGTCCGATCATCACGTGAGATGGAGTAGTTTCAATGGTGAACATCACTATGTTGATCATATCTACTATATGATTCACGTTTGACCTTCGGTCTCCGTGTTCCGAGGCCATATCTGTTATATGCTAGGCTCGTCAAGTTTAACTTTGAGTATTCAGCGTGTGCAACTGTTTTGCACCCGTTGTATTTGAACGTAGAGCCTATCACACCCGATCATCACGTGGTGTCTCAAAGACGAAGAACTTTTCATAGCGGTGCATACTCGGGAGAACACTTCTTGATAATTTTAGTGAGAGATCATCTTATAATGCTACCGTCAATCAAAGCAAGATAAGATGCATAAAGGATAAACATCACATGCAATCAATATAAGTGATATGATATGGTCATCATCATCTTGTGCTTGTGATCTCCATCTCCGAAGCACCGTCATGATCACCATCGTCACCAGCGCGGCACCTTGATATCCATCGTAGCATCGTTGTCGTCTCGCCAACTATTGCTTCTACGACTATCGCTACTGCTTAGTGATAAAGTAAAGCAATTACATGGCGTTTGCATTTCATACAATAAAGCGACAACCATATGGCTCCTGCCAGATTCTTGATAACTCGGTTACAAAACATGATCATCTCATACAATAAAATATAGCATCACATCTTGACCATATCACATCACAACATGCCCTGGAAAAACAAGTTAGACGTCCTCTACTTTGTTGTTGCAAGTTTTACGTGGCTGCTACGGGCTGAGCAAGAACCGTTCTTACCTACGCATCAAAACCACAACGATAGTTTGTCAAGTTGGTGCTGTTTTAACCTTCGCAAGGACCGGGCGTAGCCACACTCAGTTCAACTAAAGTGAGAGAAACAGACACCGCCGGTCACCTTTAAGCAACGAGTGCTCGAGCGGTGAAACCAGCCTCGCGTAAGCGTCTGGCGTAATGTCGGTCCGGCCGCTTCATCTCACAATACCGCCCGAACCAAAGTATGACATGCTGGTAAGCGGTATGACTTATATCGCCCACAACTCACTTGTGTTCTACTCATGCATATGACATCAACGCATAAAACCTGGCTCGGATGCCCTTTGTTGGGGGCGTAGTAAATTCAAAAATTTCCCTACGCACACGCCAAGACCATGGTGATGGCATAGCAACGAGAGGGAGAGTGTATGTCCACGCACTCGTGAGACCGTAAGCGGAAGCGTTATAACAACGCGGTTGATGTAGTCAGATGCGTCTTCACGATCCGACCGATCCAAGTACCGAACGTCACGGCACCTCCGAGTTCGGACACGTTCAGCTCGATGGCGATCCCGGGCTCCGATCCGACAAAGCGTCGGGGATGAGTTCCGTCGACGACGGCGTGGTGGCGATGATGATGCTCCAGCGGCGCGAGGCTTCGCTAAGCTCCGCGACGATATGACTTCACCGGCGCGGGGCTTCGCCTAAGCTCATGACGATATGAACGAAGTGGAATATGGTGGAGGGGCACCGCTGCAGCTAAGGAACGATCCGTAGATCAACTTGTGTGTCATGGGGTGCCCCCCTGCCCCGTACATAAAGGAGCAAGGGGGGGGTGCGGCCGGCCCTAGGGAGGCGCGCCTGGAGGAGTCCTACTCCCACCGGGAGTAGGACTCCCCCCCCTTTCCTAGTTGGATTAGGTCTTGGGGAAGGGGGAAGAGGGAGGGGGGCGCCGCCCCCCCTCTCCTTGTCCTATTCGGACTAGAGGGGGAGGGGGCGCGCGGCCTGCCCTGGCCGGCCCTCCTCTTCTCCCTTATGGCCCATCAAGGCCCATTGATCCCCCGGGGGGGTTCCGGTAACCCCCCGGTGTTCCGGTAAAATCCCGTTTTCATCCGGAACCTTTCCGAAGTCCAAACATAGGCTTCCAATATATCAATCTTTATGTCTCGACCATTTCGAGACTCCTCGTCATGTCCGTGATCACATCCGGGACTCCGAACAAACTTCGGTACATCAAAACTTATAAACTCATAATAAAGCATCGCCGAAGCGTTAAGCGTGCGGACCCTACGGGTTCGAGAACTATGTAGACATGACCTAGAACTATTCTCGGTCAATAACCAATAGCGGAACCTGGATGCCCATATTGGTTCCTACATATTCTTCAAGATCTTTATCGGTCAAACCGCATAACGACATCGTTGTTCCCTTTGTCATCGGTATGTTACTTACCCGAGATTCGATCGTCGGTATCCAATACCTAGTTCAATCTCATTACCGGCAAGTCTCTTTACTCATTCCGTAATACATCATCTCACAACTAACTTATTAGTTGCAATGCTTGCAAGGCTTATGTGATGTGTATTACTGAGAAGGCCTAGAGATACCTCTCCGACAATCGGAGTGACAAAACCTAATCTCGAAATACGCCAACCCTGTTGGGGAACGTAGTAATTTCAAAAAATTTCCTACGAACGCGCAAGACCATGGTGATGGCATAGCAACGAGAGGGGAGAGTGTCCGTCCACGTACCCTCGTAGACCGAAAGCGGAAGCGTTATAACAACGCGGTTGATGTAGTAAATGCGTCTTCACGATCCGACCGATCCAAGCACCGAGCGTCACGGCACCTCCGAGTTACGCACACGTTCAGCTCGATGGCGATCCCGGACTCCGATCCGGCAAAGTGTCGGGGATGAGTTCCGTCGACGACGGCGTGGTGACGATGCCTGATGCTCCACCGACGCAGGCTTCGCCTAAGCTCCATGACGATATGACTTCTCCGGCGCGAGGCTTCGCCTAAGCTCTCTGACGATATGACCGAAGTGGAATATGGTGGAAGGGGGCACTGCACGGCTAAGGAGCGATCCGTAGATCAACTTGTGTGTCATGGGGTGCCCCTGCCCCGTATATAAAGGAGCCAAGGTGGGGTGCGGCAAGCCTTGGGGAGGCGCGCATTGGAGGAGTCCTACTCCCAGGAGTAGGACTCCCCCTCTCCTAGTTGGATTAGGATTGGAGGGAGGAAGAGGAAGAAGGCGCCGCCCCTCTCCTTGTCCTATTCGGACTAGAGGGGAGGCGCGCAGCCCACCTGGCGGCCCTTCCTCTTCTCTCTTATGGCCCATTAAGGCCCATAGACCTCCAGGGGTTCCGGTAACCTCCGGTACTCCATAAATTCGATTTCACTCGGAACACTTCCGATGTCCAAATGTAGGCTTCCAATATATCAATCTTTATGTCTCGACCATTTTGAGACTCCTCGTCATGTCCGTGATCACATCCGGGACTCGAACAACCTTCTGCATCAATACTTATAAACTCATAATGAACTGTCATCGAAGCGTTAAGCGTCACGGACCCTACGGGTTCGAGAACTATGTAGACATGACCTAGAACCATTCTCGGTCAATAACCAATAGCGGAACCTGGATGCCCATATTGGTTCCTACATATTCTCTGAAGATCTTTTATCGGTCAAACCGCATAACGACATACGTTGTTCCCTTTGTCATCGGTATGTTACTTACCCGAGATTCGATCGTCGGTATCCAATACCTAGTTCAATCTCGTTACGGTAAGTCTCTTTACTGCTCTGTAATACATCATCTCACAACTAACTCATTAGTTGTAATGCTTGCAAGGCTTAAGTGATGTGTATCACCGAGAAGGCCTAGAGATACCTCTCCAGACAATCGGAGTGACAAAACCTAATCTCGAAATACGCCAACCCAACAAGTACCTTTGGAGACACCTGTAGTACTCCTTTATAATCACCCAGTTACATTGTGACGTTTGGTAGTACCCAAAGTGTTCCTCCGATGGCAGGAGTTGCATAATCTCATAGTTACAGGAACATGTATGGGTCATGAAGAAAGCATTAACAACATACTAAAGCGATCAAGTGTTTAAGCTAACGGAATGGGTCATGTCAATCACATCATTCTCCTAATGATGTGATCCCATTAATCAAATGACAACACATGTCTATGGTCAGGAAACATAACCATCTTCGATTAATGAGCTAGTCTTGTAGAGGCATACTAGTGACTATCTGTTTGTCTATGTATTCACACATGTATTATGTTTCCGGTTAATACAATTCTAGCATGAATAATAAACATTTATCATGGTATAAGGAAATAAATAATAACTTTATTATTGCCTCTAGGGCATATTTCCTTCAAACCCAACATGTACCTTTGGAGACACCTGTAGTACTCCTTTATAATCACCCAGTTACGTTGTGACGTTTGGTAGCACCCAAAGTGTTCCTCCGGTAAACGGGAGTTGCATAATTTCATAGTTACAGGAACATGTATAGGTCATGAAGAAAGCAATAGCAATATACTAAACGATCAAGTGCTAAGCTAACGGAATGGGTCATGTCAATCACATCATTCTCCTAATGATGTGATCCCATTAATCAAATGACAACACATGTCTATGGTTAGGAAACATAACCATCTTTGATTAATGAGCTAGTCAAGTAGAGGCATACTAGTGATTGTATGTTTGTCTATGTATTCACACATGTATTATGTTTCCGGTTAATACAATTCTAGCATGAATAATAAACATTTATCATGATATAAGGAAATAAATAATAAATTTATTATTGCCTCTAGGGCATATTTCCTTCATCAACATCTATCAGGTTTCTAATCACAAATTTCATCACTTTGAAATTTACATTATTTGTCATTTGCCTCTTGTTTTTATCTCCCCCACTTCACAAAAATTTGTCGTTTTAGTCGCCCTCTTTTTCATTCGCCGTTTTGTCGTCGGGTCTATCTTTTTGTGTGCAATCTTGGTTGCGTAGTCACAATGACTTCAGGAAACACCAAGTTGTGTGATTTTTCAAATATCGATAATAATGATTTTATTAGCACTCCATTGCTCCTTCGCCACTAGTGCGGAATCTTGTGATATTAATGCCGCTTTGTTGAATCTTGTTACGAAAGATCAATTTTCTGGTACTCCTAACGAGGATGCCGCGTCCCATCTAAACACATTCGTAGAATTATATGACATGCAAAAGAAAAAAGATGTGGACAATGATATTGTGAAGTTGAAATTATTTCCTTTCTCCTTGAGGGATCGTTTAAAAATTTGGTTTTCCTCTTTGCCTCCCAATAGTATCTATTCTTGGGATAAGTGCAAAGATGCTTTTATTACTAAGTATTTTCCGCCTGCGAAAATTATTTTCCTAGAACTCAGATCATGAAGTTTAAGAAACATGAGCATGAACATCTTGCAAAATCTTGGGAAAGAATGAAGTTGATGCTAAGAAATTGTCCTACTCATGGTTTAAATCTTTGGATGATCATACAAAAAATTTATCTTGAGGTTGAACTTTGTTCCTAGAAATCTTTTAGATTCCGCCACGGGTGGTACTTTTATGGAGATTACTTTGGGTGAAGCTATTAAATTTCTAGATAATATCATGGCAAATTATTCACAATGGCATACTGAGAGGGCACCTACTAGTAAAAAGGTTAATTCGGTTGAAGAAATCAGCACATTGAGTGAAAAAATTGATGCTCTTATGAAATTGGTTGCTAATAAAAATGCTCCTATTGATCTTAATGATGTGCCTTTGTCTACTTTGATTGAGCAAAATAGTGATGCCGTAGATGTGATTTTCATCTCGCGAAACAATTTCAATAACAATGCTTATAGAGGTAATTTTAATCCTAGGCCTTTTCCTGGAAATTCCTCTAATAACTATGGTAATTCTTTTTACAATAATAATAGTAACCCCTCTAATCTTGAGTATAATATTAAAGGATTCATCAATACTCAAAAAGTTTTCAATACTATGATAGAAGAAAAGTTGAATAAGATTGATGATATGTCTAGAAGCATTGATAGAATTTCTCATGATGTAGAAAATCTCAAGTTGAAATTTTTTGTATCCAAGGTTGATGAATCAATTAAATATTTATATGTTTCTACGGATGAAAGTAAGAAGAGAACCACTTTTCTTAGAGCTAAAAGAGAATTCTTGGAAAAAAGCGTTTTCTAGTGACTGCTTTCATAAGAATGATGAAGATCTTAAAGTAATTGGTGTTTCTCCCATTGATTCCTTGTTTAGTAAAATTAAAATTGATGATAAAGGGACTGGAGAAGAGTCAACTTTAGCTAGAATGCGTCCCGATAATTAGGAGGGTGAAATCTTGATGAAATTTTTGATAAAAGTGGGTTTGGAGAGGTCAAAACTTTAAATAGTGATGAGCCCACTCTTTTGGATTATAAAGACTTTAATTGTGATAGTTGCTCTTTGATTGAATGTATTTCTTTGTTGCAATCCATGATAAATTTACCTCATTCCTATGAACAAGATAAAGCTTTTACTAAACATATTGTTGATGACATGATGAAAGCTTTTGAAGAAAAGTTGGAATTAGAAGTTTCAATTCCTAGAAAATTACATGATGAATGGGAACCTACCATTAAAGTCAAGATTAAAAATTACGAGTGTTTTTATTTATGTGATTTGGGTGCTAGTGTTTCAACAATTCTGAAATCTCTATGTGATGTGCTTGGTCTTACTGATATCGAAGAGTGTTCTTTAAATTTGCACTTGGTGGATTCTACTATTAAAAAGCCTTTGGGAAGAATTAATGATGTTCTTATTCTTGCAAAAAGTAATTATGTGCCAATAGACTTTATTGTTCTTGATACTGAGTGCAATCCGTCTTGTCCAATTATTCTTGGTAGACCGTTTTTACGTACTATAGGTGTCGTGATTGATATGCAAGAAGGCAATATTAAATTTTAGTTCCCACTAAGAAAGGGTATGGAACACTTCCCTAGAACAAGAATTAGGCCACCATATGAATCAATCACGAGGGCAACCTATGGATCAAAAACTAAAGATGACAATACTTGAATCTATGAATTATGCCTAGCGAGGGGCATAAAATGATAGTGCTTGTTGGGAGGCAACCCAATGAATAAAATTTATTTTTACCTTTTCCTTTCTGTTTTTGAGTGTATGCACAATTATGCTACTGTTATGATTGGTTTTTATGTTTTAGTTAGTTTTTGTTCCAAGCCAAGCCTTTGGGATCATGTTGGGTGATAGTTGATTTGATCTTGTTGGAAAACAGAAACTTTTGCATCCAGTTGCAGAATTGTTAAAATTCCCAGAAGTGACGAAAGTGTCTGAATTTTTTACAAAATATTTATATACAAATTGTGTATGTTTTCCTATTTTTTCAGAACTTTTTGAGATACAAAAGTATGAGAAAAATTTGCGTCTTCTGACTGTTCTATTTTAGGTTTGTATCAGGGGTATAACCATGGTAAAGTTAGAATACAGTAGGTATAATGCAATAAAAATTGGAATGGGTTTGCAATAGTACTTAAAGTAAAGATTAGTTTTCATGTACTAATGGATCTCATGAAGGTTTTGTTAAGTTTTGTGTGATTGAAGTTTTCAAGTGTTGGGTGAGATCATGATGGGTGAAGGAATAAGGAGTAACAAGAGCCTAAGCTTGGGGATTCCCCATGGCACCCCAATATAATATTCAAGGAGATACAAGCAACTAAACTTGGGGATGCCCCGAGTGGCATCCCCTCTTTCTGCTAACGACCATAGGTATTTTAATTGGAGCGTCTTTTATTATATGAGTCTTTGCTTGTTTTAATTTTTAGTTTTTCACTAGTATCCTTTCTGGACACACCTATTTGGGAGAGCCAAATTATGCTATGATTTGTTGGAATTTCTCTTTATGCTCCACTTAAATTTTTTTGACCTATGGAATTGCCCTAGTGCTTCACTTATACCTTTTTGAGCATGGTGTGCTTTAATATGTTCGAAGAAATGCTCTCATGCTTCACTAAGATTTATTTGAGAGTTAGTAACTTTGAAGAAATTCTCTCATGCTTCACTTATATTATTTTGAGAGATGAAAATATTTTTGCTCATGTTCTTCACTTAAATTTATTTTGAGCTTGTAAAATGCAACTGCAACACATCAAACTAGTCCCAAAGTGATAGATATTCAAGAGGGATATAACAAAAACTTTCATGAAGATCATTGGAAAAAATAAACTTGTCCTTGTAACTATTTTGAGATATGATGATAGTGATATGTGAGTCATGTTGGTAAGAAATTATGCTTTAGTAAGAATATTGGTGTTAAGGTTTGTGATTCCCTATGCAAGCACTAAAGTCAATAGTTATGCAATGAAATTACATCCTACTTGTGGTGCATTATTGATTGCTAGTTATGCTTAATACTCGCTTATGTGATTTTTCGTTTCTTGGTTGGTTGCTTCTCAATCTTTTGCTACCCTCCACTTGTACTAAGTAGAAATATTACTTGTGCATACAAAATCCTTAAACCAGGTTTTGCCATATGAGTCCACCATACCTACCTATATGCGGCATGCCCGTGCCGTTCTAAACAAATTTGTATGTGCCATCTCTAAATTTTCAAAACAATTTCCTTTTTGTGTGCTCGTACTGTTGGGGGACATTGCATGCAATTTCAAAAAAAAAATCCTATGATCATGCAAGATCTATCTAGGAGATGCATAGCAATGAGAGGGGGAGAGTGTGTCCACATACCCTCGTAGATCTAAAGCAGAAGCGTTAGGTTAACGCGGTTGATATAGTCGAACGTCTTCACGATCCAACTGATCTAGTACCGAACGTACGACACCTCCAATTTCAGCACACATTCAGCTTGATGACGTCCCTTGAAATCTTGATCCAGCAGAGGGAAAGTTTCATCAGCACGACAGCGTGGTGACGGTGATGGTGATGTGATCCACGTAGGGCTTCGCCTAAGCACTAAGACGCTATGACCGGAGGAGCAAACTGTGGAGAGAGGTGCTGCACATGGCCTGGAACAATTGTTGTATCTCCAAGGGGTGCCCTGCCCATGTATATAAAGGAGGGAGAGGAGGAGGCCAGCCACGAGGGGCGCGCCATGGGGGGAGTCCTACTAGGACTCCACTCCTAGTAGAATTCGCCCCCCCCCCCCTTTACGTTCTCATCGGAGGGGAAAGGGAAGGAGAGGAGAGGAAGGGGCGCCCCTCCTCCTTGTCCTATTCAGACTCCCTTGGAGGGGGGCGCGCGCCACCCCTTGCGGGCTCCCCTCTCTCTCTCCTAAGGCCCATGTAGGCCCAGTACTTCCCCGGGGGGTTCCGTTAACCCCTTGGTACTCCGAAATATACCCCTTGGTACTTCCCCGTGGGGTTTCGGCAACCCCTTGTCAAGGTATGTACTCATTGAAAATCTTATCAAGCGTCTTGATCTATCTCTATAGATCTTGATGCCCAATATGTAAGCAGCTTCACCGAGGTATTTCATTGAAAAAATCTTATTCAAGTATCCTTTTATGCTATCCAGCAATTCTATATCATTTCCAATCAACAATATGTCATCCACATATATTATCATAAATGCTACATAGCTCCCACTCACTTTCTTGTAAATACAGGCTTCACCATAAGTCTATATAAAACCATATGCTTTGATCACCTTATCAAAGTGTATATTCAACGTTCGAGATGCTTGCACCAGTCCATAGATGGATCACTGGAGTTTGCACACTTTGTTACCACCTTTAGGATCGATAAAACCTTCTGGTTGCATCATATACAACTCTTCTTTAATAAATCCATTAAGGAATGCAGTTTTGACATCCATTTGCCAAATTTCATAAAATGTGGCAATTGTTAACATGATTCGGACAGACTTAAGCATCGCTACGAGTGAGAAAATCTCATCGTAGTCAACGCCTTGAACTTGTCAAAAACCTTTTGCGTCAAGTCGAGCTTTGTAGATAATAACCCTACCATCAGCGTCCTCCTTCCTCTTGAAGATCCATTTATTCTCAATGGCTTGCCGATCATCGGGCAAGTCCACCAATGTCCACACTTTGTTCTCATACATGGATCATATCTCACATTTCATGGCCTCAAGCCATTTATTAGAATCTGGGCTCATCATCGCTTCCTCATAGTTCGTAGGTTTGTCATGGTCTAGTACCATGACTTCCAGAACAGTATTACCATACCACTCTGGTGCGGAACGTGCTCTGGTTGACCTACGAGGTTCCGTAGTAACTTGATACGAAGTTTTCATGATCATTATCATTAGCTTCCTCTTTAGTTAGTGTAGGCATCACTGGAACTGATTTTTGTGATGAACTACTTTCCAATTCGAGAGAAGGTAAATTACCTCATCAAGTTCTACTTTCCTCCCACTCACTTCTTTCGAGAAAAACTCCTTCTCTAGAAAGGATCCATTCTTAGCAACAAATATCTTGCCTTTGGATCTGTGATAGAAGGTGTACCCAACAGTTTCTTTTGGGTATCCTATGAAGACGCGCTTCTCCGATTTGGGTTCAAGCTTATCAGGCAGAAGCTTTCTCACATAATCATCGCAATCCCAAACTTTAAGAAATGACAGCTTAGGTTTCTTGCCAAACCATAGTTCATACGGTGTCGTCTCAATAGATTTAGATGGTGCCCTCTTCAACGTGAATCCAGTTGTCTCTAATGCATAACCTCAAAACGATAGTGGTAAATCAGTAAGAGACATCATAGATCGCACCATATCTACTAAAGTAAGGTTACAACGTTCGGACACACCATTACGCTGTGGTGTTCCAGGTGGCCTGAGTTGTGAACTATTCCACATTGTTTTAAATGAAGGCCAAACTCGTAACTCAAATATTCGCCTCCATGATCAGATTGTAGAAACTTTATTTTATTGTTACAATGATTCTCCACTTCACTCTGAAATTCTTTGAACTTTTTCAAATGTTTCAGACTTGTGTTTCGTTAAGTAGATATACCCATATCTGCTAAAATCTTCTGTGAAGGTCAGAAAATAACGATACCCGCAGCGAGCCTCAACACTCATCGGACCGCATACATCGGTATGTATTATTTCCAATAAGTCAGTGGCTCGCTCCATTGTTCCGGAGAACGGAGTCTTAGTCATCTTGCCCATGAGGCATGGTTCGCAAGCATCAAATGATTCATAATCAAGTTATTCCAAAAGTCCATCCGCATGGAGTTTATTCATGCGCTTTACACCAATATGACTTATTCGGTAGTTACCTTATTATGTTGCACTATCATTATCATCTTTCATCTTTTGTCTTCAATATTATGAATATGTGTATCACTACGATCGAGATTCAATAAACCATTTATATTAAATGTATGACCATAGAAGGTTTTATTCATGTAAACAGAACAACAATTATTCTTTAACTTAAATGAATAACTGTATTGCAATAAACATGATCCAATCATATTCATGCTCAAACAAACACCAAATAACATTTATTTTAGGTTCAACACTAATCCCGAAGGTAAAAGGAGTGTGCAATGGTGATCTTATCAACCTTGGAATCATTCCCAACACACATCGTCACCTTGCTCTTTACTAGTCTCTGTTCATTTTGCAACTCCTATTTCGAGTTACTAATCTTAGCAACTGAACAGGTATCAAATACCCTAGGGTTGCTATGAACACTAGTAAAGTACACATCAATAACATGTATATCAAATATACTTTTTTTCACTTTGCCACCTTCTTATCCGCCAAGTATTTGGGGTAGTTCCACTTCCAGTGACCATTCCCTTTGCAGTAGAAGCACTCAGTTTCAGGCTTGGGTCTAGTTTTGGGCTTCTTCATGGGAGTGGCAACTTGCTTGCCATTCTTCTTGAAGTTCCATTTCTTTCCCTTGCCCTTTTACTTGAAACTAGTGATCTTGTCAACCATCAACACTTGATGCTTTTTCTTGATTTCTACCTTCGCCGATTTCAGCATCGCGAACAGCTTGGGAGTCGTTTCTGTCATCCCTTGCATATTATAGTTCATCACGAAGTTCTAGTAACTTAGTGATAGTCACTAGAGAACTCCGTCAATCACTATCTTATCTGGAATATTAACTCCCACTTGATTCAAGTGATTGTAGTACTCAGACATTCTGAGCACATGCTCACTAGCTGAGCTATTCTCCTCCATCTTGTAGGAAAAGTACTTGTCAGAGGTCTCATACCTCTTAACACGGGAATGAATCTGAAATACCAATTTCAGCTCTTGGGACATCTCATATGCTCCATGGCATTCAAAATGTTTTTGAAGTCCCGGTTCTAAGCCGTAAAGTATGGCGCACTAAACTATCAAGTAGTCATCATACTGAGCTTGTCAAACGTTCATAATGTCGCATCGGCTCACCTGCAGCGAATTACATCACCTAGCGGTGCATCAAGGACATAATTCTTCTGTGCAGCAATGAGGATAATCCTCAAATCATGGACCCGGCCAGTCCGCATCATTGCTACCATCATCTTTCAACTTAGTTTTCTCTAGGAACATATAAAAAATAAAACAGGGGGCTAAACGCGAGCTATTGATCTACAACATAGATATGCAAATACTATCGGGACTAAGTTCATGATAAATTAAGTTCAATTAATCATATTACTTAAGAACTCCCACTTACATAGACATCCCTCGAGTCATCTAAATGATCATGTGATCCATATCAACTAAACCATGTCCAGTCATCACGTGAGATGGAGTAGTGAACATCTCTATGTTGATCATATCTACTATATGATTCACGTTCGACCTTTCGGTCTCAGTGTTCCATGGCCATGACTGTACATGCTAGGCTCATCAATTTTAACACGAGTATTCTGCACGTGCAAAACTGTCTTGCACCCATTGTATGTGAACGTAGAGCTTATCACACCCGATAATCACATGGTGTCTCGACACGTTTAACTGTCGCAATGGTGCATACTCAAGGAGAACACTTATACCTTGAAATTTTAGTGAGGATCATCTTATAATGCTACTGCCGTACTAAGCAAAATAAGATGCATAAAAGATAAACATCACATGCAATCAAAATATGTGACATGATATGTCCATCATCATCTTGTGCCTTTGATCTCCATCTCCAAAGCACTGTCATGATCTCCTTCGTCACCAGCTTGACACCTTGATCTCCATCGTAGCATCGTTGTCATCTCGCCAACTATTTCTTATACAACTATCGCTAACGCATAGTGATAAAGTAAAGAAATTACATGGCGATTGCATTTCATACAATAAAGCGACAACCATAAGGCTCCTGCCAGTTGCCGATAACTTTTAAAAAACATGATCATCTCATACAATAACGTATATCACATCATGTCTTGACCATATCACATCACAACATGCCCTGCAAAAACAAGTTAGACGTCCTCTACTTTGTTGTTGCAAGTTTTATGTTGCTGCTACGGGCTTCTAGTAAGAATCATTCTTACCTACGCATCAAAACCACAATGATGTTTCATCAAGTTTGTTGTTTTAACCTTCAACAAGGACCGGCCGTAGTCAAATTCGATTCAACTAAAGTTGGAGAAACAGACACCCGCCAGTCACCTTTATGCAAAACAAGTTGCATGTTTGTCGGTGGAACCAGTCTCATGAACGTGGTCATGTAAGGTTGGTTCGGGCCGCTTCATCCAACAGTATTGCGAATCAAAATAAGACAACGGTGGTAAGCGGTGTGACTATGATCACCCACAACTCTTTGTGTTCTACTCGTTCATATCATCTACGCATAGACACAGCTCTGATACCATTGTTGGGGAACGTAGCATGCAATTTCAAAAAAATTCCTACGATCATGCAAGATCTATCTAGGAGACGCATAGCAACAAGAGGGGGAGAGTGTGTCCACGTACCCTCGTAGAACGAAAGCGGAAGTGTTAGGTTAACGGGGTTGATGTAGTAGAACGTCTTCACGATCCAACCGATCTAGTACCGAATGTACGGCAACTCCGAGTTCAGCACACATTCAGCTCGATGACGTCCCTAGAACTCTTGATCCAGTAGAGGGTCGAGGGAGAGTTTCATCAGCATGATGGCGTGGTGATGGTGATGTTGATGTGATCCGCACAGGGCTTCGCCTAAGCACTACCACACTATGACCGGAGGAGCAAACTATGGAGAGGCGTCGCTGCGGCTTGGAACAATTGTTGTGTCTCCAAGGGGTGCCCTGCCGATGTATATAAAGGAGGGAGAGGAGGAGGCCGGCCACAAGGGACGCGCCATGGGGGGGAGTCCTACTAGGACTCCACTCCTAGTAGGATTCGCCCTCCCCTTTTTCCTTTCTCATCGGAGGGGAAAAGGAAGGAGAGGAAAGGGTGCCGCTCCCTCCTCCTTGTCCTATTCATACTCCCTTGGAGGGGGCGTGTGCCACCCCTTGCGGGCTCCCCTCTCTCTCCCCTAAGGCCCATGTAGGCCCAATACTTCCCCGGGGGGTTCCGGTAACCCCTCGTTACTCCAAAATATAACCGAACCATTCCGGTGTCCGAATATCATCGTCCAATATATCAATCTTTACCCCTCGACCATTTCGAGACTCCTCGTCATGTCCGTGATCTCATCTGGGACTCCGAACAAACTTTGGTCACCAAAACACATAACTCATAATATAAATCGTCATCGAACGTTAAGCGTGCGGACCCTACGGGTTCGAGAACTATGTAGACATGATCGAGACACATCTCCAGTCAATAACCAACAGCGCAACCTGGATGCTCATATTGGTTCCTACATATTCTCTGAAGATCTTTATCGGTCAAACCGCAATAACAACATACATTATTCCCTTTGTCATCGGCATGTTACTTGCCGAGATTCGATCATCGGTATCATCATACCTAGTTCAATATTGTTACCGGCAAGTATCTTTACTCGTTCCGTAATGCATCATCCTGTAACTAACTCATTAGTCACATTGCTTACAAGGCTCATAGTTATGTGCCTTACCGAGAGGGCCCAGAGATACCTCTCCGATACTCGGAGTGACAAATCCTAATCTTGATCTATGCCAACCCAGAAAACACCTTCGGAGACACCTGTAGAGCCTCTTTATAATCACCCAGTTACGTTGTGACGTTTGATAGCACACAAGGTGTTCCTCCGGTATTCAGGAGTTGCATAATCTCATAGTCAGAGGAATATGTATAAGTCATGAAGAAAGCAATAGCAATAAAACTTAACGATCATTATGCTAATCTAACGGATGGGTCTTGTCCATCACATCATTCTCCTAATGATGTGATCCCGTTCATCAAATGACAATACATGTCTATGGTTAGGAAACTTAACCATCTTTGATCAACGAGCTAGTCTAGTAGAGGCTTACTAGGGACACAGTATTTTGTCTATGTATCCACACATGTATCAAGTTTCTGGTTAATACAATTCTTGCATGAATAATAAACATTTATCATGATATAAGGAAATCTAAAATAACAACTTTATTATTGCCTCTAGGGCATATTTCCTTCACGTATCACTCATGAAGCGGCAGGGGGTGGCCAATATTTTCCATGCTAGATGTGTTATTCTCAAGATGAGTGTTTATTCACTTGTCGTTGCACGAGAGTACGGCGGTAAAAGGGATGCCCGGTCCCAAAATGAAAAAGAAATTTACTTTATGTTGTCAAATAATAAATTCC
Source organism: Aegilops bicornis (assembly GCA_021605145.1). Taxonomy (NCBI): domain Eukaryota; kingdom Viridiplantae; phylum Streptophyta; class Magnoliopsida; order Poales; family Poaceae; genus Aegilops; species Aegilops bicornis. Next base: position 328,353 of record JAHIAL010000151.1, read on the forward strand.
TTGGGAAGTGTTGGTATGGACGGTACCCATAGATACGGCTAGCCGTGGAGTGTGAAAGAATGGTGGAAAAAGGAATAAACTTTATTTTCTGTTTGAGAACCGCCTATGATATATCTAGCATGGAAAGTGTTGGGAATTATCCAGTCATTTCCGTTGACGGGGAAAGTATATCTCTCAAAAAAATCTCTCAATTTAAGCTTTGAGCTCTGGCACCCCTACAAATCCCTACTTCCATGTACGAAGGGCCTATCTATTTACTTTATGCAATTTTATTTTTATTTGAGTCTCCATCTTGTCTTATATAAGCACCAACTAGGGGGCACTATGATCGTACTTGAGCATTGGATGTAGCTAATATGCAAGTGTGTTTCATGAATGGGTCAATGATTGAGCATGATGGGCTAGGGATAGCTTTCTTTAGTGTTGATATTTTGAAATACATGGTTGCTTGTTGATATGCTTGAGTATTTAAATCTTCATGTCAAAACTAGACTATTGCTTTGAACCATATAAAAGTCCAAATGTCCATACTACAAAAGAAAAGAATATGTGGTGAACATTAGGCAGCATTCCACATCAAAATTCTAGTTTTATCATTTACCTACTCGAGGATGAGTAGGAATTAAGATTGGGGATGCTGATACGTCTCCTACATTTCTATAAAATTTGATTGTTCCATGTTGTTATATTATCATTCTTGGATGTTTTTACAATCATTTTATAGCAACTTTATATCATTTTTTGGGACTAACCTATTGAGATAGTGCCTAGTGCCAGTTGTTGTTTTTGCTTGTTTTTTACGTCGCGGAATATCAGTACCAAACGGAGTCCAAACGCATCGAAACTTTTGGAGATTTTTTTGGACCAGAAGACATCCGATGGGCCAAGAAGTACCTAAGAGGGGCCGAGGTGAGCACAAGGCACCGAGGCGCGCCAGAGGCCAGGCGTGCCACGGTGGGTTGTGCCCACCTTGGTGACCTTCCGCACCGCCTCTTTGCCCTATAAATACAAGAATATTCCAAAAACCCTAGGAGAGTCAATGAAACATAATTCCAGACACCGCGAGTTCCAGAACCACGAGATCCAATCTAGACACCATCACGGAGGTGTTCATCATCCTCATTGGTGCGTCTCCGATGATGTGTGAGTAGTTCATCATAGACCTACGGGTCCGTAGGCAGCAGCTAGATGGCTTCTTCTCTCTTTTTGATTCTAACTACAATGGTCTCTTGGATATCATTTGATGTAACTCTTTTTGTGGTGTGTTTGTTGGGATCGATGAACTTTGAGTTTATGATCAGATCTATATCCATGAATATTATTTGAGTCTTCTTTGATATCTTATATGCATGATTACTTATAGCCTCGTATTTCTTCTTCGAATCTTTGGTTTAGTTAGGCCAACTAGATCGATTTTTCTTGCCATGGGAAGAGGTGCTTTGTGATGGGTTTGATCGTGCGGTGTTCTTTCCAGTGACAGAAGGGGCGGCAAGACACGCATGTATCATTGCTATTAAGGATAACAAGATGGGGGCTATTCCTACATGAATAGATCTCGTCTACATCATGTCATTGTTCTTATTGCATTACTCCATTTCTCCATGAACTTAATACACGAGATGCATGCTGGATAGCGGTCGATGTGTGAAGTAATAGTAGTAAGTGCGGTAGGAGTTGGTCTACTAATCTTGGACATGATGCCTATATAATGGTCATTGCCTTGGATATTGTCATAATTATTCGATCTTCTATCAATTGCCCAACAATAATTTGTTTACCCACCGTGTGCTATTTTCTTGAGAGAAGCCACTAGTGAAATCTACGGCCCCCGGGTCTATTCTTTATCATATTTGCTTTGAGATCTATTTTTATTCGCTTTTGTTTTCAGATCTATTATTCCAAAAACTAAAAATACCTTGCTGCACTTTTTGATTGCTTGTTTTATTTCGCATTTTATCGAGAGCTATTTATCCAATCTACCACAAAACTATCTATCTTTTTACCGTGGAGGGATTGACAACCCCTCTTACGCGTCGGGTTGTAAGTATTTGTTCTTTTTGTGCATGTACCGTTCACATAGTGTTGCTTGGTTCTCCCTCTTGGATTGATACCTTGGTTTCATAACTGAGGGAAATACCTACCATGGTTGTGCTGCATCATCCCTTCCTCTTCGGGGTAATACCGGCGTAGTTCAGCGACATCATCGACTTACGAGTTCTCAGCTCCCTTCCTATCAGTAATATGCAAGTCAAATCCTTGTATCAATAGAACCCGCCTAATGAGTTTAGGTTTAGCATCTTTCTTTTCCATAAGGTATTTAATAGCAACATGATCGGTGTGAACAATTACTGTTGAATCAACAATGTAAGACCTGAACTTATCACAAGCAAACACAACTGCGAGAATATTTTTTAGTAGCATAATTTCCTTGAGCACTGTCTAGAGTTTTGCTAGCATAGTGTATAACATTTAACTTGTTATCAACTCTTTGTCCTAGAACAACACCAACAGCATAATCACTTGCATCACACATAATTTCAAAAGGTAAGTTCCAATCAGGTGGTAGGTGCAGAAGTTAAGGCTTTCTTAAGTGTTTCAAAGGCTTCCACACAATCATCATAAAAAACAAATGGAACATATTTTTGCAAGAGATTAGTAAGAGGCCTAGAAATTTTAGAGAAGTCTTTAATAAACCTCCTATAGAAACCAACATGACCAAGGAAACTTCGGATACCTTTAATATCTTTAGGACATGGCATTTTCTCAATTGCATCAACTTTATCTTTATCCACTTCAATGCCTCGTTCAGAAATGTATGCCCCAAGACAATACCTTCATTCACCATAAAGTGATACTTCTCCCAATTCAGGATAAGATTAGTTTGTTCACATCTCTGCAAAACTCGATCAAGGTTGCTTAAGCAATCATCAAAAGAAGTTCCGTAAACGAAAAAATCATCCATGAAAACCTCAATAATCTTTTCACAAAAGTCGGAGAATATAGCAGTCATACATCTTCGAAAGGTATCTAATGTCTACTACGCAACTTTATTCTTGTAGACTCGTGTTGGGCCTCCAAGTGCAGAGTTTTGTAGGGCAGTAGCAATTTTCCCTCAAGTGGATGACCTAAGGTTTATCAATCCGTGGGAGGCATAGGTTGAAGATGGCCTCTCTCAAACAACCCTGCAACAAAATAATAAAAAGTTTCTTGTGTCCCCAACACACCAAATACAATGGTAAATTGTATAGGTGCACTAGTTCAGCGAAGAGATGGTGATACAAGTGTAGTAATTATAGTAGATATTGATTTTTGTAATAGGAACAATAAAAATAGCAAGGTAGCAATTGATAAAACAGAGCATGAACGGTATTGCAATGCTTGAAAACGAGGCCTATGGGTCGTACTTTCGCTAGTGCAATCTCTCAACAATTCTAATATAATTGGATCATATAACCGTCCCTCAACGTGCGATGAAGAATCACTCCAAAGTTCTTATCTAGCGAAGAACATAAGAAGAAATTGTTTGTAGCTATTCTTTCCGATCGATCTATCCAAGAGTTCGTACTAAAATAACACCAAAGCAAATTCAGATTCATAATACTCAATCCAACACAAAGAACCTCAAAGAGTGCCCCAAGATTTCTACCAGAGAAACAAGGACGAAAACGTGCATCAACCCCTATGCATAGATTACCCCAATGTCACCTAAGGAATCCGCGAGTTGAGTGCCAAAACATATATCAAGTGAATCACTATAATACCCCATTGTCACCATGGGTATTCATATGCAAGACGTATATCAAGTGCTCTCAAATCCATAAAAGTATTCAATCCGATAAAACGAAATCTCAAAGGGAAAACTCAATTCATCACAACAAGATAGAGAGGGAGAAACACCATATGATCCAACTATATTAACAAAGCCCGCGATACATCAAGATCGTGCCATCTCAAGAACACGAGAGAGAGAGAGAGATTAAACACATAGCTAATGGTACAAACCCTCAACCCTGAGGGTGGACTGCTCCCTCCTCATCATGGAGACCATAGGGATGATGAAGATGGCCTCCGGTGATGATTTCCCCCTCCGGCAGGGTGCCGGAATGGGCTCCAATTGGTTTTTTGTGGCTTCAGATGCTTGCGGCGGCGGAACTTCCGATCTGGGGTTATTTGGGGGTGTTTTGGAATATTTGGGAATTTATAGGGCAAAGAGGTGGTGCGGGAGGCCAACGAGATGGGCACAACCCACCAGGGCGCGCTTGGGCCCTCAGGCGCGTGATATGTCCATTTTGCATCATGTTTACCTACTGTTATTTATATTGTTTTTATGCATAATAATGCCTTTTGGAGTAATTCTAATGCTTTTTCTCTCATACTATGCAAGGTACACAAAAAGAGGGAGAATTCCGGCGGCTGGAAATCTAGACCTGAAAAAGCTACGTCAGGCCATCTATTCTGCACAACTCCAAATGAGCTGAAACTTCACGGGGAATTTTTATGGAATATATGAGAAATATTGGATCCACTAAGTACCAGAGGGGCGTCATCAGGTGGGCACAACCCACCTAGGCACGCTAGGGAGCCCAGGCGTGCCCTGGTGGGTTGTGCTCCCCTCGGCCCACCTCCGGTGCCCACCTTCTAGTATATAAGTCATTTTGACCTAGAAAAAAATAAGGAGAGGACTTTTGGGATGGAGCGCCGCCTCTCGAGGCGGAACTTGGGCAGGAGTACTTTTGCCCTCCGGCGGAGCGATTCCGGCGGGAGAACTTCCCTCCTGGAGGGGGAAATCATCGTCATCATCATCACCAACAACTCTCCCATCTTGGGGAGGGAAATCTCCATCAACATCGTCAATAACACCATCTCCTCTCAAACCCTAGTTCATCTCTTGTGTTCAATCTTTGTATCGGAACTATAGATTGGTGCTTGTGGGTGACTAGTAGTGTTGATTACATCTTGTAGTTGATTACTATATGGTTTATTTGGTGGAAGATTATATGTTCAGATCAAATATGCTATTTAATACCCCTCTAATCTTGAGCATGATTATCATTTGTGAGTAGTTACTTTTGTTCTTGAGGTCACGGGAGAAATCATGTTGCAAATCATGCGAACTATATGTGTTCGATATTTTGATAGTATGTATGTTGTGATTCCCTTAGTGGTGTCATGTGATCGTCCACTACATGACTCTTCACCATATTTGGGCCTAAGGGAATGCATTGTGGAGTAGTTATTAGATGATGGGTTGCGGGAGTGATAGAATCTTAAACCCTAGTTTATGCGCTATTCCATAAGGGACCGATTGGATTCAAAAGTTTAATGCTATGGTTAGAATTTATTCTTAATATTTTCTCGTAGTAGCGGATGCTTGTGAGGGGGTTAATCATAAGTAGGAGGCTTTTTCAAGTAATAACAACACCTAAGCACCGGTCCACCCACATATCAAATTATCAAAGTAGCGAACACGAATCGAACCAACATGATGAAAGTGACTAGATGGAATTCCTGTGTACCCTCAAGAACGCTTTGCTTATTATAAGAGACCGTTTTGGCCTGTCCTTTGCCTCAAAAGGATTGGGCTACCTTGCTGCAGTTTTGTTACCGTTACCATTACTTGCTCGTTACAAATTATCTTGCTATTAAACTACTCTGTTACTTACAATTTCAGCACTTGCAGACATTACCTCGCTGAAAACCACTTGCCATTTCCTTCTGCTCCTCGTTGGGTTCGACACTATTACTTATCGAAAAGGCTATAATTGATCCCCTATACTTGTGGGTCATCAAGGCTATTATCTGGCGCCGTTGTCGGGGAGTGAAGCGCTCTTGGTAAGTGGATATTGGTAAGGAAAAATTATTACTACGTGCTGAAATTTATTGTCACTTGTTACTATGGAAAACAATCCTTTGAGGGGTTTGTTCGGGGTATCTTCACCTTGACCGGAACCACAATTAGTTACCCCTCAACCTACTGCACCTACTGAAAATATTGAATATGAAATTCCTTCGGGTATGATAGAACAACTGCTAGCTAATCCTTTTGCAGGAGATGGAACTGAACATCCTGATATGCACTTGATATATGTGGAAGAAATTTGTGGATTGTTTAAGCTTGCAGGTTTACCAGGAGATGAAGTTAAGAAGAAGTTTTTCCATTTATCTTTGAATGGAAAGGCATTGGCATGGTATAGGCTATGCGATGATATTGGATGTTGGAATTGGAATCGATTGAAATTGGAGTTTCATTAAAAAAATTATCCTATGCATCTAGTTCATCATGATCTGAATTTTATATATATATATATATATATATATATATATATATATATATATATATATATAAATTTTGGCCTCGTGAAGGAGAAACTATCGCTCTAGCTTGGGGAGGCTTAAGTCAATGTTATATTCATGCCCCAATCATGAGCTCTCAAGAGAAATTATTATTCAGAATTTTTATGCTCGGCTTTCTCGTGATGATCAATCCATGCTTGATACTTCGTGTACTGGTTCTTCTATGAAGAAGACTATTGAATTCCAGTGGGATATTTTGGAAAGAATTAAACACAACTCTGAAGATTGGGAAATCGACAAAGGTAAAGAGTCAGGTATAAAGCTTAAGTATGATTGTGTTAAATCTTTTATGAATACCGATGCTTTTCAAAAGTTTAGCACTAAATATGGACTTGACTATGAGATAGTAGCCTCCTTTTGCGAATCATTTTCTACTCATGTTGATCTCCCTAAAGAGAAGTGGTTTAAGTATCACCCACCTATAAAAAATAAATTAAAGAGCCGATGCAGAGCTAAAGAGGAAACTATATAATGTTGATCCAGTTGTTCCTACTGCTTATATAGAGAAACCATATTTCCCTGTTAGGATAAAGGAACATGCTAAAGTTTCAACCATGGTCAACAAAAGTTATATTAGAACACCTATACCTGATGAACAAACCAAAGTAGAACCTAGTGTTGTTATGGTTAAGGAGCTCCTGGAAGAAAATATAGATGGGCATGTTATTTACTTCTGTAATGAAGCTACTAGAATTGTCAAACCTGATAAAACAGATAATCATAGACCTGTTGTTGGCATGCCCGTTGTCTCAGTTAAAATAGGAGATCACTATTATCATGGTTTATGCGACATAGGTGCTAGCGTGAGTTCTATTCCCTTTACCTTATATCAAGAAATTATGAATGACATAGCACCCGCAGAGATAGAAGAAATAAATGTTACTATTAAACTTGCTAATAGAGATACCATATCACCAATTGGGATTGTTAGAGATGTTGAAGTCTTGTGTGGGAAAATATCCTACTGATTTTCTTGTTCTTGGTTCCCCACAAGATGATTTTTGTCCCATTGTCTTTGGTAGAACTTCTTGAACACCGTTAATGCTACAATAGATTGTAAGAAACAAAGCTGTCGGTGTCAGCTTTGGTGATGAGTCTCATGAGTTTAACTTTTCCAAGTTTAGTAGAAAACCTCATAAAAATTAATTGCCTAGTAAGGATGAAATAATTGGTCTTGCTTTTATTGCTATGCCTCCTACTGATCCTTTAGAACAATATCTGCTAGACCATGAAAATGATTTACATATGCATGAAAGAAATGAAATAGATGAGATTTTCTTTGAACAACGTCCTCTGCTTAAACACAATTTTCCTATTGAAACTCTAGGAGGTCCTCCTCCACCTAAGGGTGATCCTGTGTTTGAATTAAAACAATTGCCAGCCACTTTGAAATATGCTTATCTTGATGTGAAAAGGATATATCATGTTATTATTAGTGCTAACCTTTCAGAACATGAAGAAGAAAGATTATTGAAAGTTCTAAGGAAGCACTGAGCTGCTATTGGATATACTCTTGATCATCTCAAGGGCATTAGTCCCACTCTATGTCAGCACAAAATTAGTATGGAACCTGATGCTAAATCCGTTGTTGATCACCAACGTCGGTTAAATCTGAAGATGAAGGAAGTGGTAAGAACGGAAATATTAAAACTTCTGGAAGCAGGTATAATCTATCCTATAGCTGATAGTAGATGTGTAAGTCATGTTCGTTGTGTCCCTAAGAAGGGAGGAATTACTGTTGTTCTTAATGATAAAAATGAACTCATCCCACAAAGAATTGTTACAGGCTATAGAATGGTAATTGATTTTAGAAAATTAAACAAAGCAACTAGAAAAGATCATTACCCTTTGCCTTTTATTGATCAAATGATAGAAAGATTGTCAAAGCACACACATTTTTGCTTCCTTGATGGATATTCTAGTTTTTCACAAATACATGTTTCTCAACCTGATCAAGAAAAGACCACTTTCACTTGTCCCTTTGGAACTTATGCTTATAGACGTATGCCTTTTGGTTTATGCAATGCACCTGCTACCTTTCAAAGATGTATGACTGCTATATTCTCTGACTTTTGTGAAAAGATTGTTGAGGTTTTCATGGGTGACTTTTCTGTTTATGGGAAGTCTTTTGATGATCGTTTAAGCAATCTTGATCGAGTTTTGGAGAGATGTGAGCAAACAAATCTTGTCTTGAATTGGGAGAAGTGCCGGTTTATGGTTGATGAAGGTATTGTTTTGGACCATAAAATTTCTGAAAAGAGGTATTGAGGTGGACAAAGCTAAGGTTGATGCAATTGAGAAAATGCCATGTCCTAAAGATATCAAAGGTATTCGTAGTTTCTTAGGTCATGCTGGTTTCTATAGGAGATTTATCAAAGACTTTTCTAAAATTTCTAGGCCCCTTACAAATATTTTGCAAAAGGATGTTCCTTTTGTTTTTTATGATGATTGTTTAGAAGCCTTTGAAACACTCAAGAAAGCCTTAATTTCTGCACCTATTGTTCAACCACCTGACTGGAACTTGCCTTTTGAAATTTTGTGTGATGCTAGTGATTATGATGTGGTGTTGTTCTAGGACAAAGAGTTGATAAGAAACTAAATGTTATTCATTATGCTAGTAAAAATCTAGACGATTACAACGAAATTATGATACTACTGAAAAGGAATTTCTAGCAGTGGTGTTTGCTTGTGATAAATTTAGATCTTACATTGTTCACTCTAAAGTTATCGTTCACACAGACTATGTTGCTATTAAATATATTATGGAAAAGAAAGATGGTAAACCTAGACTTATTCGATGGGTTCTCTTATTACAAGAATTTGATTTACACATCACCGATAGAAAAGGAGCAGAGAACCCCGTAGCTGATAACTTGTCTAGGCTTGAAAATGTCCTTGATGACCCACTACCTATTGATGATAGCTTTCCTGATGAGCAGTTAGCTACAATAAATGTTTCTAATAACACTCCTTGGTATGCTGATTACGCTAATTATATTGTTGCTAAATATTTACCACCTAGCTTTACATACCAACAAAAGAAAAAAAATCTTTTATGATTTAAGACATTACTTCTGGGATGACCCACATCTTTATAAAGAAGGAGTAGATGGTATTATTAGACGTTGACAAATCCTACGGAAATGTCACTCCGAAGCTTATGGAGGACATTATGCGGGAGACAGAACTACTCACAAGGTATTGCAATCTGGGTTTTATTGGCCTACTCTCTTCAAGAATGCTCGTAAGTTTGTCTCATCTTGTGATGAATGTCAAAGAATAGGTAATATCGGTAAGCGTCAAGAAATGCCTATGAATTATTCACTTGTTGTTGAACCATTTGATGTTTGGGGTTTTGATTACATGGGACCTTTTCCTTCCTCTAATGGGTATACACATATTTTGGTTGCTGTTGATTATGTTACTAAGTGGGTAGAAACTATTCCAACTAGTAGTGCGGGTCACAACACCTCTATTAAAATGCTTAAGGAAGTTATTTCCCAAGGTTTGGAGTCCCTAGATATTTGATGACTGATGGTGGTTCTCACTTTATTCATGGTGATTTCCGTAAAATGCTTGCCAGGTATGATGCTAACCATAGAATTGCATCACCCTATCATCCTCAGTCTAGTGGTCAGGTTGAACTTAGAAATAGAGAAATAAAATTATTTTTGCAAAAGAATGTCAATAGGTCCCGGAAGAATTGGTCTAAGAAATTAGATGATGCACTTTGGGCTTATAGAACAGCATATAAAAATCCTATGGGTATGTCTCCTTACAAAATGGTTTATGGAAAATCTTGTCATTTGCCTCTTGAATTAGAACATAAAGCATATTGGGCAACTAAAAAACTCAACTATGATTTCAAACTTGCCGGTAAAAAGAGGTTATTTGATATTAGCTCACTAGATGAATGGAGAACCCAAGCTTATGAAAATGCCAAGTTATTTAAAGAAAAGTTAAAAGATGGCGTGATAAAAGAATCCAAAAGCGTGAGTTCAAGTTGGAGAATATGTTCTTTTGTAACTCTCGTTTCAGATTCTTTGCGGAAAACTCCTCTCCAAATGGGAAGGACCCTATGTTATCGAGGAGGTTTATCGGTCTGGAGCTATCAAAATAAATAATGCCGAAGGTAATAACCCAAAGGTTGTCAATGGGTAATGAATAAAACATTATATCTCAGGTACGCCCATTCATGTTGAAAGTAATATTATCCAAACTATGACATCGGAAGAACACATAAAAGAGTCCTACCGGAACACTCCAGAATCGTGAAAAAGAGGAGGTACTTTTGCTTTAGATGAATAAAAGTTTAGTTCGATCCTTTCTTTTGATGGCTTTCTTAGTAATCTATCCTGGTAATCGTGTGCGAAATATATAATAATGTTTAGTTTGAGTTTTTGCTTTCTTTACTTTCATGTTCCAATAAAAAGAAAGGAAATAAATGAAAAGATCATATGCTAATCCTATGGTAGGTGATAACACCACATAAGGAAAAGTATAAGTAGAAAATTTTATTAGAGATTGACAAACATAGCATTAGTCAATGATGCAACTCATGAAAGAATTAATAAGGAAAGAGAAGATTCATATATAAATACACTATCGTGGAAATCTTTTTGTGATTGTGAGCCCCCATCAAAATATTATATACCAAAATTGTTGACGTTGGATAAGGAAGACAACTTAATGATTTATGTTTGTTCATGATGGCGCTTGGTAATATGGACCCAAACCTTGTTGTCCAATATTCTCTTTTTTGTTCTATATGTAAGGAAGTAATTTATATTCTTTTAGAAAAAATTTAACAACCTATACTCTGGTATATCCTGTGTTTTCTTTATGTTGCCCTCGCATTTTGCACTGTTCAGATATCCTTTTAGGCATTGCAATCTAAGTATAAACATAGTCAATTAGCTAAACATAGACTTAATCCCCCTACCCCCGCCAAAAAAATAGGTTGGCTTGATTTTAATTTCTTAGAGATAAAATACATAAGAGTGTTTTGTGTTGTATAGTTTCAAGTTTATGAGGAAGCTATATTTAAAGTTAGGTGCTTTGTGCAAATTTATAGTCATAGTCACCCTCTTATTATGTAGGGATAAGTGCCAATTCAACCTAAATATAGTGAGTAAAATTAAGCTACCTCGCGACAAGTTTCACTACTCTCAAATAAAAACCTTTAAAAATCATAATTATAGTCTTGAATAGACATGGCATAAGAACTGACAACATAAATAACTTTTTTGCAAAGACTGACAACATAAATATTGTTTATCCTGAAAGCACAAAGTGTAACCTCGTCGATTAGCCGACGTACACGCGAGGTTCGACCGGGTCGTCATGGTTTAGTTTCAAAAAAACCACGGGTTTGAACCGAGGTGCTCCCCTTTCTAGTTTAAAAAATAAAAAATTAATCAAATTTAAAATCATTTGTACGGCCCATCTTTATATGGGAGTTGTGCATTTTACACGTCTAGTACCCCTGGTGTGGTGGCTATTTACGCTAGTCTCTGGCTAACCAGCAGATTGTGGGATCGAATCTCACATTTTGCAATTATTTCATTTCATTTCAGGGAATTGTACGTGAAAAAATAAAATACAAGGGAGTTATCTGCAAAAAATGCTCCCCCCACTAACGTATGGGCCTATGCCGCGCTGGCACGCCACATGTGCAGCCATACCTCGGGCGGGCTTGGGCCAGGCCTAGCCAAGCCCGACAAAAAACCCAGGCCCAGCCATCGGGCCTGTTTTACAGGCTTGAGCCTGGCCCAAACACATAAAAGCCCGTCGGGCTTCGGGCCAGCCCGGCCCGACCTTCAGAGAAATGCGAAAACGACGGACCTGGGCCCAGCCCGGCCTGGCCTTCGGGCTCAAAATCTAGGCCCGAGCCCGGCCCAGGGCAGCATCAGGCCAGGCCGGGTCGAGCTTTTTCGGGCCAGGTCGGGCCGGGCCGGGGTTCCCATGGCCAGGACTATGTGCAGGCCATACGCCTGGATATTATACAAAGCACCGTATTTGCACGTTGAGACAAGTTAAGTGACCACAATTACAAGTTACAACTGAACATCTGAGTACCTCCAAGCTTTAAAATATCGGATATCGGGTTCGTATCGGTTTGGCTTCGACTTAACAGATGTCGGATATCGGGTGATATATCGGACGATATGTAGAGATATCGGAGAAAACATGTCTAGTTTTTACTTCATTATTCTTGTTCAACATTTTTTTAGTAAAGAAAACGTATAATGTTAATGCTTTAACATGATACTTTTAGATCCCTAGTTTATTGACTTTTTTATTAAGAAACTATGAAGGAAAGATTCATAAAATCCTTGCTCTATGATTAAAAACAATACGATATGTATGCATTTGTACAAAACATTGTGCATTATTTTGATTATATATAATGAAGTTGTAAATGCATAATCTTATTTCACTGCATTCTAATAAATAATGGTTGTCATCTAAGTATCGTTTTATATCGGTGGACATATCGGGCTATATATCAGTCAATATTTCGGTCCATATCGGATGATATGTTTGAAAATGATATTTACAAAATGATATGTTATGTTTATATCGGTAGAGCCCCAAAAGTGATATATCGGCCTATATATCGGTCGTATCGGCCTAGATTTAAAAGCTTGAGTACCTTTAAAAAAATCAAACGGCCGGCGCATAGTGCTCCCCAAAAGCCACCAATTTACTACTTCCTTCGTTCCTAAATATAAGTCTTTGTAAAGATTTCACTATGGACTACATACGAAGCAAAATGAATGAATCCAAACTCTAAAATGCATCTACATACATCCATATGTGGTTTATAGTAGAATCTCTCCAAAGGCTTATATTTAGATCTAAAATGCATCTACATACATCCGTATGTGGTTTATAGTAGAATCTCTCCAAAGGCTTATATTTAGAACGTAGGGAGTATGTGCAACTGGTAAGTATGTCATGCCTAGCTCTACCCTATCAATAAAAGCCCACAAAACATGGATGTAATTTTTATGAATGGTAAACAATGGAGATTAATTAAATCCTTATAGGTTCCAAGGTAACCAGCATAACAACACGCCACCAAGTGGTGGTGTTCTGAAGATGGAAGCTATTCAATAAAGTTTCATCTCGCTCTCATCTAGTTGTGGTGTTTTACACATTTTCAACTCATTGTCCTCCATCGTCTAGCCGGTATGAAACTTGCGCCTTTCCTCCTTTCCTTGATCATACGTCTCACCCTATCCTCCTCTTCTTTCAGCCAAACTTCATCACGCACGTCAAATAACTGCAAAATGGGGAGAGAGAATGAAACTTCAGTGTTTGCCGCAATCAAATGGACAGGCTATTTCATCAACAAATTCAACTTTATAGAATTGAAAATAAGATCATGCTTTCATTGTAGATTAAGTAGGTAAATCCCTTCGTTGTAGTTGGCCTAAAATGTTTGAATGTCGTTATAAATGATCTTTTATATACCATAAGAACAAGATGGCAAATTTTTCTTGATACCAGGTATTTTGCTAGCTTTACTTAAATCTGAGTTGCTCTGTCCTGATGGCATGCTGATGTGCTAGAAACAGAGTACCCCTTTCTACATAGGAAGATAATGCATGTTAACAAGTAGGGACACTTTTGTCAAGATGTTAGCTGTCATTCTCTACAGATCAGTGACTTCATATAACTAATAACTCATTTATTAATAGCTGTGATATTCAACTCCCGGCTGGTATTCTTTCTCACCTACAGCAGGGTCGTTGAATGCTTTGATAAATTCTAAGGCAACCTAGGAAATTTTGGATCCTCACTAGAGGCAGTGATAATTACATTCTTATGTATGATCATCTATCCTAATTTGCAGCTAACTTACAAGTGAAAAATATAATGATTTAAGCTGCAGCCTGCAGTTGGCTGTTTCCTTGGCTAATTAATTTTCACTTTGCTAGGAAAATATTGCACACAACAGTCAATCAAACATAAGTATGGAAGGTCAGCTTGGGAGGAACACACCTCCTCAAATAAAGGAACTCCACGTGCACGACGTCTACCATGTCCATATGACATCTGGGGGCGGCCACGGTTGTATCCATCATGAGCAGGGTGCTTCATGTCAGCTCCACAGACATGGCATTCACCTTAAAAAAAAAAGGTGAAAATAGGTGAATAAATAGAGGTCAAGAAAACATTGCCATAGCTGGCTAGCATCAACACTTAGGATGAAAACAACGCTCAGGACTTGGCGTTCGAAACTGAATACTATTTTGTTCCAGATCCTGTTTCATACACGCTTCAAGATCCAACAGTGATAGTGCATGCAATTTCCAACATAGCAAAACCAGCGAACATGATATGGACCACGCTAGATTCAACGGGATTCAACCCAAACTGCAAGAACGGGATTCAACAATAGATTCACGCTAGGTGGACCTCTCCCGCACAGTCAAGCAGGTAGTCGGGTGCCAGATCCTGTTCAGTTCCTGTTATTTTAAATAGCTTTTGGAATCACATTCTTTAGCTCAGGTCGAACCTTCCCTGTGTGCCCTGTCTCTATCTGAATAGTTTTACAGAACATTTGAAACCTTATCCTGTGAGGAATGTCAGTGGTTTGTTGCTGTCACAGTGTATCATAATGTACTTCTGACGGCAACAAGGAAAAATTTAGATATAGTGATCGCAGATCACCAGTCCAAAAATACCCTGCAATGTGAAGCTGCTGCTGAGGCTCTGCGCCACTACCACCACGGTATGTACGCGCCATGACAGGCGCAGGCGCAACATGCTCAGCCTGTACTTCTGTTTAGTTTTTATCGCGTTGACATTGTTCGTAAAACATGCAATTGTCCTTGGTGCTAAATATTACGGGCAGGAAAGGATTATCCTCTGTTTCTTTTTTTCTGCACTCCCTCATGTGCATTTCTGATTTTTACTATTTGCGCCTCATTGATAACTTGTGTGGGTAATAAAGTGGAGGCGAGGGAAGAGGAGCGAGGACTCACGAGAGCGGCAACCAGCAATCAGGCTGACCCAAGTGCAACCGTGGAGCTGGGCTAGACTATAAATTCTATGGCTCTTCACCATCCAGGCTTTGCAACAATCGAACCTTGACAATTGCAGTTATATATTGGATTTGGTGGTCAATATTGTGCTCTTAAAAGATAACTGTTTGCCAGCCTCATGGGGTCATATTTTCTTCTTAGTGCATATAGCCAGATAATAAAATTTGAACTGAAACTATTCTACTGCTAAATACAATATGTTTCCAACAATACTTTTTTTATAGGTTCAACAAAATACACACATTGCCTTTGTTATAATCTTCGCCAAAGTTGAAGGAGAGAGGTTATTTTGGAGGATACTCGACTCAGTGTAATTATGTTTACATGAACAACAGGAGCACAGGCATTCAACTATTTATTATTAGTTTGTTTCTTTATTAAAGAGTGCCCTACTGCATGCAAATGCTACAAACTGGAAACAAATTCAAGAAATTAAAATTCTAAATCTCAAAGCAGATAAAGTTAAGTATATAATACCATTATCATCAGGTTTGACCACGCAGATACAGGTGAGCACATACGCTTCATAATCGCCGTCCATACATGTGACTTCAGCAAAGTACAGATCGTTGTTGGCAGCTCCTTTAGTCTTCATGGTGAGATTGAAATGATCGTAAGATCTATAGCAATCTTTCCGTCAAAACATGAATTGTGGCTCACAATATCTTCTAGTTCACATGCGAGATCCTGAAGTATTAAGAATGGATAGTATCAACAAGTGAAACATGTATTTGATGACATTCGAGGAATCATGGAACCAACAAAGGACAGAGTGAGAGAGCATACCCCGACGAGACCATTGTCCTCATTGTATTTGTCGAGTACAGCCTTAACCAATTCCTCTGTAGGGAGATCGGTCGTACAGGAAACAAAAGCTTCTATGGAGTGCTTCCGTGTGCCATCATGATACCAGTAAAGAGCATATCGGATAGCCCTCTCCTCGTCGGTAAGTCCATCCATGCATCTATTTCAGATATAAGAGG
This sequence comes from Aegilops bicornis, assembly GCA_021605145.1. Lineage (NCBI taxonomy): Eukaryota > Viridiplantae > Streptophyta > Magnoliopsida > Poales > Poaceae > Aegilops > Aegilops bicornis. The sequence goes on from JAHIAL010000151.1 coordinate 344,746, forward strand.
ATTGTAAATCATTAGCATATTTTATAGAATAACCAATGAAAAAGCGTTTGGGTTGATGAGTTTGCATGCAAGGTTTTTGTTCAAATAGGAACCAAATAGCCCAGAAGATTAACACAACTCATTGTTTAATAAACAAGAAAAAGGCAAAACAAACTGAACTGCTTACATGCTTATAAGACTAAGTGCTCATCACATTCTTTGTATAAAAGAGAATAAAAGTTATCACCATTTGTTTTTGGATCTCCAAGTAAGTGTGTCTGACTACAAGCACTATTGGTTACAGAACAAAAACAAAACCGTCTCAACTGATTAATGGAACTAACTGTTCTAGTTACCACCAGCGTTATCAGAAGAAATAGAGCTACATGGGTGTGGCAGGCTAAAAGCTATCCAGTGAGCATAAAAAAATATACCTATAGCATAGCATCTATATATACCGTTTGAATTCAAGCTATGCTAACTATTTTAACAGCTCTAAAACAATTCACAAGCTATTCCTTTAACTTCAGAAAAACCCGGGGTTTTCAAGGTGTGAACACAAACCGATATGAGATATACTCCCTCCGTTTCTTTTTAGTCTGCATATAAGATTTGGTCAAAGTCAAACTTTGTAAAGTTTGACTAACTTTATAGAAAAAATATCAACATCTACAACACAAAAGTTATATGTTATGAAAATTAATTTCATCATGCATCTAATAATATTGATTTCATAATGTGAATGTTGATATCTTTTCCTACAAAGCTAGCCAAACTTTACAAAGTTTGACTTTGACTAAATCTTATATGCAAACTAAAAAGAAACGGAGGGAGTATCTAACAAAATTGAGAGACTTTACATGTTTTTTCGCTGAACAGCATGGTGGGAATCAATGGCTTCCTGAACTTCCTGTATGCTCTCAAACGGTCCACCACGGTCAGGATACGTATGGAAAAATCCATCATTGTCAACTCTCACAAAATATTTTATCATAAGACCAGTGGGCACCAATGTCGAAATACATGAATCGGCCAAGAGATTTATATCATGCTTCAATGACAAGAGATCTGGCACCTTAAACCTGAAGTGGACAACAAAATGTTTGATTAAGAGGAAATAAAGTGGAACATAATCTAGTACTTCATGCATGCATTGCAAAATTGGTTTTAACGGCATAATTAGTAAATCTTCGGGAAAATGCGTCTAGTCAGTAACTAAAAGCACCATTATGACTACAAGCAGCATTACAAGACAGATAACTCATTCCAAACCATCTAGCTTAGACCAAATTAGCTGCTGACTATAAACAAAAGACAGATCAGAAGCGAGGAGAGCGCTGAAGTTGCATACCTTGTAGTTTGTGGCATAGAGGAAGAGGAAGTCTCCTCCAGTGTTGTCCCTCTTTCCCTCTCCTCATGCCTGAAGTAAAAATGGGGGCAAACAGTCATGTAGCAGCAAGCAGCACTGGCAGGACTCATTATTTAAAACAGTAGCGGGCACACTCTGCTTTGCAAGGAAATGCCTACGCATTCAATAATAGGGAGCGTCGTATTCCCAGGGTATATAAAAAAGGCCTATTTTCTGTTTTAATGAGACGGTTTAACACATGTAGGATAAAAAGGCGCATACATTTGAGACATCTACAGCTTGCGCTCAGCATGTGTTTAAAACCCAACTGCTCTGATGATCGAGTTGGATTGTTGTCTTCCTCAATGCACCGTTAAGTGAGTGAAAGGGAACGTAGTTCGATAAAAATGCTAATCTGGTTGAGTTCAAAGGCTAAGATCGTAGAACAGTCGTCTCAAGTTACCTACCGGGTCGTAGACCCAGCTATTGAGCAATGGTTGAGAGGGTGCACAATAGTTCCATACCTTGTAGCTTGTGGCATAGAGGAAGAGAAAGTCTCCAACAGTGGTGTCTCTCTTTCCCTCTCCTCGCGCCTGAAGTAAGAAGGGCAAAGCAACGACTCGTCGTTTAAACAATGTTTAATGAGAGAATTCCTTATTTAATACTGGCTTAAAATTTTTGCCCTATTTGACATTGGAAAATAGTTTCTTCCTTTACTAACACCAGTTCTAAAATTTGTTCCCTTTGTGACACTTCCATCCATTTTTGAGTACTAACGGTGTTAAGTGACACTTGAAAAGATGATTTTAGCTGCTGACTATAAACAAAAGACAGATCAGACAGAGGAGAGCGCGCGCGAAAGTTGCATACCTTGTAGTTTTTTTTTTTTTTTGAAACGGACATACCTTGTAGTTTGTGGCATAAAGGAAGAGGAAGTCTCCTCCAGTGTTGTCCCTCTTTCCCTTTCCTCATGCCTGAAGTAGAAATGGGGGCAAACAGTCATGTAGCAGCAAGCTGCACTGGCAGTGACTCATTGTTTAAAAACAGTAGCGGGGACACTCTGCTTTGCAAGGAAATACCTACATATTCAATAATAAGGAGTGTCGTATTCTCAGGGTATATAAAAAAGGCCTATTTTCTGTTTTAATGAGAAGGTTTAACACATGTAGGATAAAAAGGCGCATACATTTGAGACATCTACAGCTTGCGCTCAGCATGCGTTTAAAACCCAACTGTTCTGATGATCGAGTTGGATTGCTGTTTTCATCAATGCACCGTTAAGTGAGTGAAAGGGAACGTAGTTCAATAAAAATGCTAATCTGGTTGAGTTCAAAGGTTAAGATCGTAGAACGGACGTCTCAAGTTACCTATCGGGTCGTAGACCCAGCTATTGAGCAATGGTTGAGAGGGTGCGCGATAGTTTAATACCTTGTAGCTTGTGGCATAGAGGAAGAGGAAGTCTCCAACAGTGTTGTCTCTCTTTCCCTCTCCTCGCGCTTTGAAGTAAAAAAGGGGCAAAGCAGTGACCCATCATTTAAACAATGATTAATAAGGAAACACCATGCGTGTTAAAGGACCAAAACAAAAAAACTTCAAGGGAATAATTCCATGAACAATGCAAGCAAACCATTGAGATGTAATGAAGGCTAAAACCTTCAAATAATAGTGATGCAGAGAAGAATAATTTTAAAGTTATTATCTTTCATGAAGTTCTAAAAAAAGAAGTGGGGTACACTGGGAAAGAAGTAGGCACTCACTAACACAGTGTCAGCGAGCCTCTGCTTCCCCGAACAGGTCGATCAAAGTGTTGACAAACACTTGATGAATTTAATGGGATGCTCACTGATCAGCCGACTAGATCGGCAGTGGAGCGAGTCAACACACGCCATCGAGTTGCGCCTCGACCTATCCATGCTACCGCAGCTCTACCATGTCCAACAACACTTCTGCATCAATTTTGTGCCACACATCGCTTGTTGCATGTGACGACAAAGAACACAGCTATCACCAACTGATCGATTCATCGTAATGCAGACCACCGAAGTTTTGTTCCCCTCCCCGCTTCCCCTAAGGAGATGTACCAGATTATTGGGTGGTTCCACTGTATCATTCAAATCAGTTTTATGAGATCAGGTTCTCTGATTATCTAATCTGAGCCTCTAAGTCAGGTTTGTGGTTAAGCTAATCTGCTTATTCCTGCTGGACTGCCGACGAACGCATTCTTGCAGCTTTTAATGTGCTCTCGCTTCCCTACGAGTTTTTGTTGAGGCATCCACTATATGTTTGACAAGTGACACAAATTGGACGTGGAAGAGAATTGCTGGACGAGGCTCGATTTTTTAAGACCAGCCCACTAGGGAGTACACAATTTTATCATTGTGAGGTTTATATCAGTTTTGTTATACATGTTCGACGAATTGCCGTAATACATTAGATCAGGTAGCTAAGGTTGATTCACTCACCCTTAAACTTTTTTGCTTTATACTCCCTCCGTTCCTAAATATGTGTCTTTGTAGAGATTTCACTATGGACTACATACAGAGCAAAATGAATGAATCTACACTCTAAAATGCATCTACATACATCCGTGTGTGGTCTATAGTAAAATCGGTGGGAGTATATATTACTTGACCATGGATAAAAAGTGCATACCATGTTAACATGTGCAGCCGTGGACGGAGAGCGTCGCCGCTGGAGGGGGGGGCGTGAGGCGGCGGCGGCGGAAGTGCCTTGTCGAGAGCACCAGCTGCACTGCGTTTGGAATCAGATTCCCTGAGGACATCAGCGACGGGCCGTATCTGCCCGTCATCGGAAGTCAGGAGAGCCCCATGCCTATCTTGGGAGGCAGAGATTTCTCGGCGGTCCTCGGGGAGTTGCTTGGCGATCAGGTCGGCCGTCGGCGGGCGGCGAAGTTGCTTGGAGATTTCCATGGGAGGAGGTGTGTAGCACGGGAGACGGCGGCGGGGAGGACAGGAGGTGAGCTGTGGCACTGGAAGGCGGCGGAGGAGGGGGAGGAGAGGTGAGCTGTGGCATGGGAGGCAGGCGGAGGAGGGAGGTGAGCTGTGGCCGGAAGGCGGCGGAGGAGGAGGAGGGCTGTGGCATGGAAGGTGGCGGGGGTCGGCGGGAAGGCGCATGAGCTCAGGTTTCACATGGCTGTGGCGGGCGGGCGTCCGGACGGCATGAAGGCGGCGGAGGAGGAAGTGCTAGGGATTGGAGAGTTTCCTGTGGAGGGGTGGGGAAGATTTTGGGTCGTGCCTCTTCTTTGGACTCGGTTTATTTTAGTGCGTTATTATTTTCTTTACTGTAAATAATTAAAAAAACGCAATTTTATTTGACTGACTCTTTTCATTATTTTGTTGTAAACAACTAAAATAAAAAGGGCGAAGCAACCTGTGGTTAGATGGTGATTTCTTGCGTATGTACTATTTTTGAAAAAAAATAGGAATATAGGTTCATCTCGAATTGAAATCGATAATACTTGTGTTATAAGAGCGTAGTCTAAACGCAGTACTTGTGCTATCGATAGAAAGAACCTAAAATCTAAAAGCGGCCGGGCTACCAACTACTTGAGACACGGGCGGCTAATTCACAGTCGTTCGATCGCGCCCAGATCCACAGTGCGGATTGGCCCCGCACCTCGATCGTGGGCGGTTGTCCATATCCGGACGTGGGCAGGCCCACCTGTAAGCGGTAGAGGAGGGGAGCAGTGGGGGTCGTGGGGCGGCGGTTTTTGAAATGTGTGCCTGAAATCCCTTGCCGCAGCGTGCTCTCTCCCCATTCTGTCTTCGCCTTCCTCCTCGCCATCCTCTCCACCGAATGGGGCGTCGCGGCGGAGTGCTCAGATTGGCGGCGGCTTGCGGGTGGTTCTCCTCATGGGAATCGCTGGTGCTCCTCGCCGTCGGAGGTATGCTCGCCCTCCACTTCTACATGCTTCCCCTCCCTCTCTCTATCTCGCGGAGCGTGGATGGTGCCGAAATGTGAGGGGAATGCTCTCTAGGGTTCGGGAAGGGCACGAACTACCCCCGCTTATCCTCGATTTTGGTCACGTTGAGTTCCCTTTTCCTATCTCGTAGCACGCGCCCAACGATGGTCGGGATCTACAAGGAGGCGTAGTTCACGGCACGGGGGTGGCTGGCCAGGGTCAACGTGTAGTTGGCAGTGCTGTGATAGTCGTTAGGTAGAAGGGATGCATGTCCACGGCGCCCGTTGCGATTTTAGGGCGATTTGGCTGTTTAGTTCACGTTCCGTTCAATTTTGCAGAGGTTTGAGATTTGTTCATGATTCTTAGTCATTCTGCAAGTTGTATTAGATGTGCGCAATGTTGTGTGCAATGCATTGGCTGATTTTGTAGTTGGTGTTCGATAATTTAAGTGGTTAGTTGCACAAAATTCTGCTCAGTTGGATGCGTCCATATAGTACTTGGCTGTCCATATGCTCTGTAGTTGCAGCAGTTGTTTTGGTCAATTGTGTCGTGGTATTCTCACGGGGGGTGCAAGACGACGTATGCCACAAGGTGGCTTCGTGTGAGGGCAAGACTGCTGCTGATAGGCCCGGGAGCGGGTATGCGAATGGCACGCGGTAGTTTACCCAGGTTCGGGGCTCTCCGGAGAGATAATACCCCTACTCCTGCATGTCTGAGTATATCTGATATATCTGGTACAGAGTGCTCCTTGAGCTGTATCTAAGCTCAGTGCTATAGGCATCTGGCTTTGTATATGCCTCATATGTGGCATGCTGGTGGCCGGCCATGCTCATGGCCGTGAGCATGTGTGTGCTCATGCGTGAGTGAGTGTGAGAGTGGATAGATGGATGGATGGATGGCTATATATAGTGTGGAGCTAGCTTACTATCTAAGCTATGTGGTGGACATGAGGGCATCTTTGTGGGTGTCATGCTTGTCTCCTGGGTCACTTCATAAATAGTGCCCAGGGACAAGTGACACTTTACATGATGGCGTCGCGGTACGGTTGTCTTGTTCGTGGTATGGCCGTCTCGTCGGGGTCTTGTCGGTGTCGGGTCGAGCTGCAGTCGGTAGCCGGCTGGTTGGAGCAGTCGGCAGCCGGCAGCCGGCGGAAGCAATCGGACGGGGAGCCGGCGAGGCGGCCGGCCGGTCGGACTGAGGGGCTTTGCTAGCCCCGATGTCTTGATTTATTGTCTCGCCGTCTTCAGGGTACCAGTGGCCAATTACTCCGACAGTAGACCCCAAGCCTCCGGGCAACTTGACAAAGTTGGGCGGAGGTTTTTCGGTGTTCGTGATAAATGATCATGCAAAAGACAAAGTTAGTCCACGCAGATATATCAAATGAATGTCTTTAGCATTGCAAATTTTATGCGGAGGGTGCCGACTCGGTTTCGTCCGAGCCCCCTTCAATCTTTTTCGTGTTCCCTTCGCTTTTTGGCTTGTGCTCTCGCTCGCCGGACGGTCGCTCTGCGGTCTGTGGCTGAGAATGGGCATGAAGTGGAGTGTCTGATACTCGAGACTACGGGGCCGGATTTAACGGCGAGATACTCATAAAGGAAACGGACGGGTCGCCCGAAGCGTTTCTCTTCCCGGACGTTTTTTCGCGTGGGTGACCTCCAGCTTTTGCTCTTGCTAGCTAGACAGCCGCTCTGCGGTCTGTGGCTGAGAGGTGGGCCTTTGGTACTGCACACGCTACTAAGCCGTCTGCCGGAAAAAAACGTCTCAGGCCAAGCGGCCAGCCCCCGGGCCAACTCTAGCTGGCGCCGGGGCGAACAGTGGTGCAACTGCAATAAAAATGCGGCGATAGGCCCCGAGCATCGCTCGGGGTTATCTGTGCTTGCGTGATGCAAAAATATGCCGGTGAGGAGCTCACATTGATTTTCGTGTAGCCGAGGCGGAGTTTGCCGAAGACAGCCGGCGCGGCTCGGCGCCGCATGATCTTGTTGGCGCACCATTCGGGTGTGGCCTTCGAGCCCCCGGGTGCTCGAAGGAGGGTCCCGGCCGGTCAGGCTCGACCGGCCAGGCGGCGAGGCGTCTTGCAACGCCCTTCTTCTTCTTTTTCTCTTCTGCCGGATGTTGGCAGCCGGACAAAACTCTTCTCTTGTCTGCAATCTTCACGGGCGCCCAACCAGCTGGTGTAACCCGAGATTCGGGCCGGCTGGCGGTCGGGCGGATCTCCAGCATTTCTTTGTCTTCTTTTTCGCGAAGTAGCGTCAAGACGCTGGTGTAACCCCGAGATTCGGGCGACTGGCGAACGATCGGGCCGGATCTCAATGACTACTTTGTCTTCTTCTTCTTTTCCTCGTCGGCGGCTGTGCTCGAGCGGACCGACTCATCGGTCGGCGAGCGGCAAAGCGGGCGACGAACCCGGCCGCCCAGCGGCAAAGCGGGCTGTGGCCGGAAGCGATTGGCTGGGCTGCGATGCAAAGTCGGATCCTTCTTTTTTGCGATCGGCCGTGGGCACCGGCCTTTCTTCACCCGCTCTGGGCGGCGGATGCACACACATTTTTTTTTTCGCAGCAGCGGCCTCGACTTTTCTCTTTTACACGGCTGCTCTTTTCTTTGCCCATCCCCATGTGGGCGATCGGCCTAACAGAGCCGGCAGCGGGCGAAGCGGCGAGCTGGGACGGTTCGGCGAGGCGGCGTGGCATATCCGGCCGCTAGGGGCGCCCGGCTGGGAGGAGGAGGAGCAGCCCGGGCGCACGCTGGGAGGCCGGTCTTTGGCGAGATTTAGAGGACGGCCGGACCGGAGGCCGAGGAGGTGATGCGGGCGCAGGCCGAACGGGCCTGGCGTGGTAGGCCGACGCGAGCACGACCAGTGAGGAGGAGACCGAGCTGGCTGGGCCGCCGCCCGGCCGCAGCAAGCGGGCACGCTGTGAGTAGGTAGACGCCGCCGGACGGAGGCGGGCGAGCAGGCGAGGCCGGTTGGGCGTCTTGAGGCGGGAGCCGGCCAGCGGAGCCCGAGGGCGATATCTTGAAGAGACCCGGGGCCGGGTGGAGTAGAGCGGAGGCGATGCGTGCATGGCCATTATCTGACCATTTTCTGGATATCATCCGACGAATGTTCAGACTATCCAACTAGTATCTGACTTGCATCTGGACTATGCATGGGTGGTGTATGGGGTGGTCTCGGTATTATTTTGCTAGTACATGGCTAATGGTTTGACCATTGCATGACTTGCATCTAGCTAGCTTGCATAGATGGTTGTGGAGGAGCGAACGCGCGTTTCCGCCAGAGCAAGGCGCAACGCGCAGGGAAGCAAACGCCAACGACGCGTGGATGGACACGGCCGACCGAATCGAGCCCGTGCATGGTGCGCGTGCGGACGGACTGTCGGTGTTACAGCGATGGTGATAGCGAAGGCGGTGAGGCCGACGACGAGGACGCGCCGCCCCTCGTGGTCACTCCGGGGGCATGTCGATGTCGAGCTCCCGACCGCTATCGGAGAGACGGCGTGACGCCGCGACGGTGAAGATGAAGATGGTCCCGCCCGGACAGCGAAACCAGCAGCAGCGCGGTAGCATAGTACCGCCCCACGGTGGGCGCCAAATGTCGTGGTATTCTCACGGGGGGTGCAAGATGACATGTGCCACAAGGTGGCTTCGTGTGAGGGCAAGACTGCTGCTGATAGGCCCGGGAGCGGGTATGCGGATGGCACGCGGTAGTTTACCCAGGTTGGGGCTCTCCGGAGAGATAATACCCCTACTCCTGCATGTCTGAGTATATCTGGTATATCTGGTATAGAGTACTCCTTGAGCTGTATCTAAGCTCAGTGTCATAGGCATCTGGCTTTGTATATGCCTCATATGTGGCATGCTGGTGGCCGGCCATGCTCATGGTCGTGAGCATGTGTGTGCTCATGCGTGAGTGAGTGTGAGAGTGGATGGATGGATGGATGGCTATATATAGTGTGGAGCTAGCTTACTATCTAAGCTAGGTGGTGGGCATGGGCATGGCGTGGATGTCACACTTGTCTCCTGGGTCACTTCATAAATAGTGCCCGGGGACAAGTGACACTATACATGATGGCGTCATGATGATACGGTTATCTTGTCCATGATATGTCCGTCTCGTCGGGTCTTGTCGGTGTCGGGTCGAATTGCGATCGGCAGTCGGCTGGTCGGCGTCCGGCTGGTTGGAGAAATCGGCAAACGGCAGCCGGCCGGGCAGAAGATCGGACGGGAGCCGGCAGAGCGGCCGGCGGTCGGATCGAGGGCTTTGCTAGCCCCAATGTCTTGATTTATTGTCTCGCCGTCTTGGGTACCCGTGGCCAATTACTCGACAATTTGGCTCACTGTTTGTACTAGTTGGTTGTCTATACGGTGTTTAGTTGCATAAGTTGCACCTTTCGAGTTGGCTGCATCACTTTTACTAGTTGGCTGTTATATGTTATACACTTTGTGCTAGTTGCTCTACTTAGTTGGCTTTGATGTTTCCCTCTGCTGTGTGCAACTAGGGACTCCTGTTTGTGCAATTTAGCACCAATGCTTGCCAGTTTTCCAATATAGTCTACCCAATCCACCAGCCTTGTGGTGGCTGTGGTGGTTCATGTGTTTTCTCTTGCTTTGTGCAACTAGGGCCCCTTGATTGTGCAAATTAGTACCAATGCTTGCCAATTTTTCAATTTAATTTTTCTCAATGTGCAAGTCTTTGTTGTGGATGTGGTTGTTTTCATGTGTTTCCCCTCATGTGCAACTAGGGATGCTTATTTTTGCAAATTAGCACTGATGGTTGCTAATTTTTCAATATAGTATACCCAATTGTTTTGCTGGATTTTTTGCTTTGCATTTTTTGCTTGTTCAGTTTGCACAAGTTATCTTCTTGAGCTTGTTGCCTTTAGTTAACTATTTTTACGCCTAGTTATTACTTGTCACAGTTGACAAGTAATACCTAAGCGAAAAATAATTAGTTAACTTATATCTTTGTCCGGTTGCACAAGGTTTACTGCCCGATTGGCTGCATCATTGTAGTAGTTGATTGTCCACATGTTTTTTGGTTTTTTGCATTTTGTGTCCTGCTTATGTGTAGATGTCTGCAGATCAGAGCAACCTTCTATGATTTCTCTAGTTTGTTTCCGCATCTTCTAACTATGTTTTCTTTTGTTGTATTTCCTCCCGTAGGGTAAAAATGGTTATAATAGGAGGAGATGCGGATGGCAATGAAGAAGATGTATTTTTTCACTTTTTTACGTGTTTTTGAGTTGTTTTCAACTTATGCACGTATGCTAATGTCCTTTTTCATGTTTTCTTTTTGGGTTGCTTAATCAGCGTTCTGGAAGTCAGTCGCTTCGCCGGAACTCGAAGCGTCCTGCTAATCGCCAGCCACGACCTGCGCGGAGTGTTGAGCAGGGAGAGGATGTTGCCCATTTTTCAGTTTTGTTTGGGTCATATAACATTTTTTTATTTTTTTCCCATGCTCATGTTTTTTATTTTTTCTTAGAATGCTGATCAGTTCCGTGTTGTAAAGCGGACTAGACGTGCAACACTTGGAAAGGGAGTTGAGTCATCTTCTAGGGTAAGTAAATTCTCGAATATAAGTGTTTCTCGTTTTTTAGACGCTGATGACATTATGCAGCAGTTCTCACCACTATTTTTGTTTTTAGTTTGTCAATAACAACCTTGTAGTTGACATCTCTAGTCATCTTGATCTAAATACATTTGACATTAGTTGGCATTAGTTGGCATCTTGTAGTTGACAAGTTGGCTTCTTTATAATTGACATTACTGGTCATTTTTTTGTGCGAGCAGCGATTCTTTGGAGCAATTGTCGCATCTTCCATAGCAGATCTTTGAGGTATGTGTTTTTTGTGTGTTTATGAGCTATTGAACAGTTCCTTGCAAACCTTTTTTTAGTTGCTGTTATCTTGTTGCAATATCATTTCTTATTGTTGCACATCCGCTAGAACTTTTTGTAGTTGCCAGGCATCATATATTTTCTTCTTTTTTTTGAAGGTTGCACACTGGCGGTCTTCAGTTGTCCTCATGATCTTTATTAGTTGCACAAATACATCATATTAGTTGGCATGATCCATTTTATGAATATATAACTTTTTCCAATACTGATCCAAATGATGATTGCTAGATTTTTTTCATTCTTGTTTTTAATGTTTCCTTAATGTTTTTATATTCTCATCAACAGGCTAGCGGTGAAGGAGTTGAGGTGGCTGCAGGGGAAGATGTGGAGCGACCATCACAAGCGGGCAGGATAAGGGCATCACCAGCGCAGTTTGCAAATTTCAACGCCTCTCTAACCCCACCATAGAAGTCAGAGCTAGTTTCGAGGTTGTTCGGGGGGCTATTGAACTTATCAGACACACTTCCAGCGGACCTCACTAAGTTCCTGGTGCAGTCCTACCAGCCACAGACCTCTGAAATGGTTTTCCCAGGAAGGGAAGGATCCGTGTCGATCTTGGCGGTGTTCAGAGGGTATTTGATTTCCCAAACAGGGTCAAAAGTCAGATATTTAGTTGACAAGGATGCCACTAGGAGATTCAGACGGGCTTTCAACATAACTGGAAATTCTCATCCCAGATCACTACATGGCTCAAGATGATTCAGGATATGGCTGGAAGAACGGATGACACATTCTTTATGGCCTGGCTTGCGGTTGCCTTTAGCACTTTTCTAGCACCAACCACGGCCTTGAAGCTCAGCCCAAAGTGCTACGGACTTGTGCTAGATCATCAAATGCTCAAGAACACAAACATCTGCCTCTTTGTAGCAGAACACATTAATGAAGCTTTCCGGAACATGGACCAGGAGAAGCAAACTGTCTGCTGCTGCTTGTATCACTTGATGGTTAGTGAAAATGACCACTTCCATCTGTTCTTGTTCTTTTTGTGCAGTTATAGTTTGCTGAAATACTCATAATAATAACTGAACTTGGCTTTTCTTTTGTTGGGTCTGGTGAAGATACTATACCTTGAGGCGCTTGTCCATGACATCCCAGTAAGCAACTGCGCGATACGGTCGAATGCATGGGATAGTACTCTAATTGCCAAGGTGATCAAGAAGGATACCATCTCTCCTGGTGTGTTCGGCAAATTACAAGTGAGTTCTCTTTGTTTTTTCCAACAGTTTCTTCTTTTTATGTTCTTTTGATGTCTGGTCACTTTTTTTGGAAATTGCACAAAAATGTCATCGATTAGCACAACAATGCATGTAGTTGCACAACTTGTAGCTTTAAGTTTGGCAATCTGCACACATGTTCATTTTAAATTGGCACACCATCTTTTTTAAGTTGCACAGTTTTACTAATCTTGTTGCACAGATGTGTTGCATCAGTTGGTAGAAACTTTTTTTGAGGTGCCATGTGGGTTGCACAGTTTTTGTGTCTTTGTTCAGTTGCATATATGTATAGTCGAATTGTCTACCCCAGTATCTTGTTGTAGTTGCACATGTTATAATGTTTGGTTTCGTTCAACACACAAATCTGTTTTGATAACCTTGTTCTTTTCTTTTTCTCTTTTTTTTACATCAGCTTAAAGAGGAGTATAGAGGCACGGAGCAGACCACCTTTTTTGTGGAATTTTGCAAGCTGAAGCATTCGTGGCATCCAAGTTACCAATAACCTACAATCCATGAGTTAGTGTTTTGCATACAGAAATTTGTACCACTTACCAACATTTTCTTTTGGCTGGGATGTATGTTCGAGTTGGACATGTATAAATTTTGTAGTTGCGAGAATACAGGATTCAGTTAATTTGTGATGTATGTTCGAGTTGCACATATAAGCTTCAGAAGTTGCACATGTTCTTTTGGACGATCAAAGTGTTCGTTTACAACCATTGACATCAACTTGGCAGAATGCATGTTTTTAGTTTGTGCCACAAAGTGCATGTGTAGTTGGCTAGAATCATGTTTTAGTTGGCGTAAAGTGTGTATTAGTCGGTTTTTGCTTATCACATCATGGTCGCCATTCTGGACATTTTACTTTTTATTTTTTCTAACTGAATCGATCTTGAATCTTTTTTTGTGTTGATGCGTAAAAGGCAAAGATTGCGAAAGTGGTCAATGACATGTTCAAGGTCATGGCTGAACAGGTTGGCACCTTCATTGAAGCAGTTGCCAAGATCGATGACGAGGAACCGGATATTGATCCTTACGTACAACAGCCATCAATGCAAACCGAGGCATCATGCCGTGCTCCAAAAAGAAAGAGACGGGGTCAACTATACAAGAAGAAGAAGAGTTTGTTGAGGATGAGTCAGAAGAAGATGAGGAAATGGAAGCAGCGATAGATGTTGACGATGACGAGGACACGATCTGAGATGAATCAGAGGAGGAGGACAAGGATGAGGATGACAATGAAGAAGATGCAGAGGAGGAGGAGGAGGAGGAGGAGGACAAACAAGAAGAGGACAAAGGAGAGGAGGAGGACAAGGAAGAAGATAGTGAGGCAGAGGAGGAGGAAGAAGAAGGTGAGGCCAAAGAGGGGGACGGGGACAAAGGTGCAGCAGTTGATGGCAGTGAGAGGGGAGAAGACAAAGGCGCATCAGTTGATGGCAGTGAGAGGGAAGAAGACGACGATGAAGAAGACGAGGATGGTTATGGTGATGATAAAGGGGGATCCAATGGAGGCAGCGACAACAGCGATGATGATGATGGTGACAACGCCCCTGGTTCTGGTGGTACAGGTGGCAACACATCCAGGAGGACTAGCACTTACGCCACCCTGCCGTGAAGCAATTCATTGAGTAGCAGGAGCACACTACAAATGTTAATTGACAAAACTTCTTTGGAAAGACAAGGATTTGCCAAAGTCAAAGAAAATGATGAAGCGAGTCTCAGGGCAGCATTGATATGTTCAAGCTCTACAACTTGAAGCCAGCTTTGCCAACCACCTTTCCTATGCCAGATTTTAGCGACTAAGATATGTGTGAGAAGATCAACTTTGCCATTGACAAGAGCCTGTTCTTATCAAGTGTTGCTGAAAAGAATCAAATTGACATGGAGGAAGCAGGAAAGGGTCTTGTCTGGGTTCATTCAAAGGAAAAATACAAGGAATATTTGAAGCGACTTCGGACCTAAGCTCCGGCAAGAGCAAGGCACCATCCATGGCAAACCCTCACGTGGTCCAGAAGCGTAAAGCAGTTTCAATGAAGAAGAATCTGCAGTTGCCTCAAACCAAGGAGAAGATGGTGAGTGCAGATGCTGAAGTAAATATGGTCAAGCAAGGCGTGCTTCAAACTGATATGCCAACTCTAGTGAGCAGAGAGCCAGCCACCATCACATGAGTTCAACAGATCAAGGGGAAGACTCCCCTTTCAACAGTCCCACCAAAACCACCTAAGGAGCAAAAGATTGTCAAGTTTGCCAGGGGCACAAAGGGGGAACAGGCCACAAAAGGTTTGGGGTTCAGAGACGAGAGAGAACTGCGAGCCGCAACCATTGATGTAGGGGTGTCAAGTTCTGCTAGGTTGTTGCCAACTCAGACTGGAAAGATGCCAACTACAGATACCAGTGTGCCAACTGATGTGTCAGTTAGCAGTGTGGTCACAGTCAAAACCACCACAACTGCTCAGGAAGGCACCACTGCAACTGCAAGCCCCAAGGCGCCTACTCATAAAGATGCTTCAATGCCTGTCGGAGTAAATGACCACGGGTAGCCTAGCCGGCTCCCCCTGGGACTTCTAAAAAAATTATGAGTCAATCAAGCCCTCCAACATCCAAGACGCAGGGCCGCCTTCCCCCGGCCGGCTGTCTCTCAGGCCGGCTACCGGGAGGCGGCCCGGCCCTAAAAACCTACAGGAAGAAGGCCACAAGAGGGCCGACTCCCCGGAAGCCAGCCACCAGAGGGCCGACTCCCAGAAGCCGACCACAAGAAGGCCGACTCACTAGAAGCCGGCCCCCCAGCAGGCGGCCAAGGCCGCACCCTCAGAATCTGCACCCACATAACGGTGATGAGACGGGGCGTGGCTACAGTGAAGCCTGCCACCCCACATCTCGGAGCGCGCATGGCCACAGTGCGCCGCACGGGGCGGCCAACACCTGTCCGGCGCGGCACTGTTGCCATGTTGACCATGATGTCACCCACGACAGGTTGTCAGTACGACCCGCAGGCGGCGGGCCCCTCCGGTCAGAGAGATGCCCGAAGGCGGCTCGGCCTCCCCCAGTCGGCCTGAGATATGGCCGGCTTCCCGTAGTCGGCTTTCTCCCTCCCTCGAAGGAGGCGCCTCATTAAGGAGACAAGACGAGGTAAGGCTACATCGATCGCCGCCAAAGCGGCGGCACTGTAGCCACGCTTACCTCGACAAAGCCCTCATCATCAGGATTGAGGCAACAGTAACCAGCCCCCGACAAGATCCCCAGCGGTGGGGCCAGCTTGTCGGCCAGGGAGCCGGCAGCCGGCGGGACCCACCAGTCGGCGGGCCCCAGCGGCCGGCGGAGAAGCCGGCGGACGTAGACACTGACGGCTAGGGCCCACGCCCAGCCGGATTACCATTGTACCCCTGGGGGGTAGGCCTATATAAACCCCCCAGGGCACCCATGCAAAGGGTTGATCTCTTAGAGTTTTAGACACCACATAGAGGGAAGAGGAGAGCTAGCCTTGCCCTTCTTCTTCCTCTCACCGAACAGCTCAAGGAGCCTCTTGTAGCTACTTGCACATCTAGTGATCATGCGGAGACCCCGCAGAGCAGCAAGATAAGTGTTATCTCCACGGAGAGCCCCGAAGCTGGGTAAGATTCGCCGGCGTGCATGTCTTTGCCTTATCCCGTTTCCAGGCACCGGCGACGTCTTATTGGCTCCCACAATGATAAGCCACCCATTGGCATATGTCGCACCTACCACCCGACATTTGGCGCCCACCGTGGGGCCAGGTGCACCGTCGTCCGGAGACCTGTTCTGGATAGGAACCCTTTACCTCCCAATGGCGTAGCCAGCCCCAAGACGCGCTTGCCCGACACAGCTGCAGGCGTCAGAGACGTCACAAGGCGAGCTGCCTCGCCGATCTTCTTGGCGAGGCTCGCATCTCCGACGAGCCGGCCTTCGACGCGGGCACAGGCTGCCTCGAGAGCCACCTCGTCAGCCTCCTTGACCAACTCCATGTCTCCAGCGAGCCTGCTGTAGATTTGGAGTCGGTTGGCTCCACCGACTCGATGCTTGTCGACTCCGACGCGGCATCGCTTGACGCTTTCCCCACCAACGTTGTGATCTTCAACGACCCGCTCCCCCAAGCCGACAGCTGTGGCAGTGCCATCACCGAGGTGTTGGTCATCAGTCACGTCGGCGACTCTGGCGAAAACACCCACGATTCAAGTTCCACCTGCAGTCAGACAAGTAGTGTGCCGGCACCCAAGCCCTCTCTTGTCGAAAGTCGCAGCTCGAAGAATCGGCTCTCCGACTGGCAAGAGTCAAAGGTAGGAAAGGATGCCCACATGAAAAACGACTAAGGACTAACGAACTTATATAACAAAAGTCGGCTTCCCCCCATCGCCGACCGGCTACCAGAGCAGCCGGCCGGCCGGCTTCCCATTCACCTTGTCTTCCCAAAAATGGCCAAGTTCCTCCCCAGCCACAGACTGCAGAGCAGCTGTCCGGCTGGGAAGGCGGCGACCAAGGGAAGGCGGCAAAGGAAACAGCCTAAGGATAAAAAGCAAATACGAATGGAAGCCAAACACATGCATGATTATATTTACACAAAAGCCTTCGAAAGGCCGGCATTCAACATAGTTTGAATACACCCCAAGTGGGTGGAATTGCGCGAATTTAATAAATACCTGTTCAAAGAGTAACAACAGGAAAGCAAGGACGGCAGATCAGGCCAAGGGAACGATGGGCGAGTCGGGCAGGCCAGTGGAGGCGGCAGTGCTGGCCGGAGGAGTGGCCGGCTGGCGGGTCTCGGCTTGATCATCACCTCTGGAAGACGGCGCGCTCGCGCACGCCTCGTTGCTGGAGGCACGATCAGGCTGAAGCTGGCTGGTCACTTCGCCGTTGGGCACGACGTCTTCGCCACCCTCCCCTTCCTCATCTTCGCCTTCGTTGCTGGAAGCGATCTCCTCCGCTGAGTCCTCACCTTCCACCGGGTTCAGCCCGAACCACTCCTCCGGCTGGGTGACGCCGTTGTCATCCACCTCAGGAGCAAAAGCACTAGTGTCGGTATAGTCGGTGATTGCCGAGGCGCGCTGAATGATAGCCGGCCGCACCGCCACCAGCTCCTTGTCGGCCTCCTGACGCCAGGTGCTCAACTGGGCTAAGCTCAGCCCAGGATACCAAGCTCGGACGAACTCCAGCGCCCGCCTGGCGCCAGACCAAGTGGCAGAAGCCTTCTAGGCCTCGAAGCGGCCAACTGCAACCTCGGCCGGTCGGCGATCCGACTGAGGTGCG
Source organism: Aegilops bicornis (assembly GCA_021605145.1). Classification (NCBI taxonomy): domain Eukaryota; kingdom Viridiplantae; phylum Streptophyta; class Magnoliopsida; order Poales; family Poaceae; genus Aegilops; species Aegilops bicornis. The sequence goes on from JAHIAL010000151.1 coordinate 362,361, forward strand.
AGAATCGCCTCGCCGGGCCGAGAGGCGGTCGGCACCTCGCCCGGCGTCAAGGCGGCGGAGCATGCGGTGAGCAGCTGCGATCGGGCTGGATCGCCAAAAGCTGCTCCTCAAGCGTCCGGCTGGCATCTAGCGCGATCTCGACCCCCGCCTGCCGGCGTGCCTCGCGGTGGGCCTCGATGGCTTGGGTGGCGGCGACGGAGTAACCGGGAAAGTAATTTGCGCGAAGAGCAAAGAAGCGGCACAAAATCAGAAGACAAACAAGAGGGCAAGGGGCAATCAAAGGAGCGAAGAGGAAGGCGGCTTACTGTTGATCAGATCCTCAACCCGTCCATAGCCCTCGCTCAGCGCTTGCTTTGCCCCAGCCCAGCCGGCCGCCTCGGGCCTCAGATTCGGCTTTAAGGCGGCCTCAACATCCCCGCACCTTCTTCAGGGCCGCCTTATGGCTCTCCTCCTGGTCGGCTAGTTTCTTGGCCAGGCAGTCACGTTCCTGGGCCAAGGCGCTGCACTCAGTCTCCTTGGCACGGAGGGCGGTCTGAGCCCCTCCTAGCTGCTCTCTCAAGTCGGCGTTGGCCCCTGCAAGCATGAAAAAGAAAAAAAGCAATAAGGAAGAAGTCGTCAGGAAAGATCCGACCCGACTGCTCAGCAGTCGGCCCGAATCTCGGGGACTACACCTAGTGGAGTCTTGTTGGCCCCACGTGAGATAAAAAGAAAGCACTCACTCCGGCTATTAGTCAGGTCGGCCGCCTTCTGGCTCAGCTCCTGGGCCTGGGAGTTGAAGGCAGCTGCGCGGAGATTATGATACTCCTGGAAATCGGACGGGGTGCGAATAAGAATAAGGTAGCCGTCAAGTCCTACTAAAAGTTCCAAGCCACCTGCTCAGCAGCCGACTCGGAACTCGGGGACTACACCCAGTGGGTGCGCTGACGTGCCCCACGGAAGAAATCAAGAAAACAATCGATCAAGGCTAGAGGACTCACCCGGATGACCGCTCGAGTCGTGAGGAACTCTTGGGTGTACCGCTGCAGCGAGGCGGCCTGGGCCTGAAGCCGGCTCCGGACCTCCTGCGCCGCCACGTTCAACTCGGCCGTTCCGCCGCTGGGCGTCCACTAGGACGAGCTGGCGCTGGCCGCCTCCAGATCCTGAGCCGTCGAGCTGGCGCCCGCAGCTCTCTGCGGCTCCGGCGCCGAGGGCGTCTCCCCCGCGCGCCGGCGAAGCGGCGACTACACCACAAGATCCGCCCCCGCTGCCGACTTGCCCCCAGCCGGCTGCTCGGGCGGCGCGGTAGATCGGCCGCCTTGGCCCGTTCCAGTCGGCGCCGACTGCGGCACCTCCTCCAGGACAATCACGTCGTCCTCCCTCCTCTCCATCACCGGCCGGTCGCGGTCGGCTTCCTATGACGGGGGCACGGGGATGTTGGGAGCCACGGCGCAGAGGGGAATGACGAGCTGCGGAGGCTGATTGCGCAGAGCCTCCACCTCCCTCTCCGTGGCCGCGGCCTCCGCCTGAGCCTAGGCCGTCGCATCAGCTTGCGCCTCGGCCGACTTCTCCTTCGCCTCCTGGGCGGCCCTCCGCTCCTCCGCTTCCCGCTCCTCCCGCGCCTCTCGCGCGTTCCGCGTCATTGCCTCCATGAGGTCGGCACGGGGATCCACGCGGCGGGAGCTCGAAGACCCTCCCGTCGGTCCGACTATGGAGGCGGCAGGAACCCGCTCGAGGGAAAGCGACGCCCTGATCAGCAAATCAAGAAGAAGGCTCAGAAGAGCCTCAACCAAAGAAAACAACGAAAAAGCACGAGGCATTCAACACTTACGCCGAGACCGCCTGCGACTGCTTCACCACCTTGCGGAAGCGGGCCGCCTTCGCTGACGCCTCGTCCCGCTTGGTAGCCGCCATAGAACCCCTGGGTTTCTTCGCCGATCGCCGAAGAGAGTCGGGCGCGTTCGACGCTTTTATGGCGCTTGCCACCCCGAAAGCAGCCGGCGCCATGAAGGTCCCGCTGCAAGTGGCGATCGGCCGCCGGCTGGCGACACGGGATGGCTTCGGCTTCATCATCGTCCGGCCAGTCTCTGAAGCTGGCTCCGAGCTCGGGGCCGCCTGCCTCTCCGCCAGCTCCAACGACGGCGTCATCCATGGCGGCCGCCCCCAGATCGGGGTCGTCAAGGTCGTCCTCCATTTGGTCGGCCGTGAACTGGCGCTCCGGCCCTGAGGCCCCGGCCGCCGACCGAAGAAGGGGGTTCTGCTCAAGAAAAGCCGGCTGGTCAAAAGTCGGACGCTATAAACCCGACAGTAAGAGAACAAGAGAAGAAGGAAAACTCACCATAGGCGGGGGATCAGCTCGAGAGTACGGCGCCTTGCCGTACTACCATTCCTCGGTGAGCTTACAGTTGGAGATGTAGTTCACCATGTAAGATACCTCGTCTCGAGGCATCTCCTTGGTGCTCAGACGGCATGGGTCGGCGGCGCTCATCCGCGAATCATGTGCGGCCGGCCTTGGAAAGGGAGCCCCAGGCGCTCCACGAAGGCGGTGACTAGGTCGGCCCCGACCAAGCCCTCCGACTGGACCATTACCCGGAGCCGGTTGACGGCAGCGTTCCCGGCCAGGGAGAGCGACCTGGCTCGGTAGGACCAAGACGGCTGCCTCCCAGCCGGCGGGCCGGCTACGTAAGCCGGCAGGTTGACGAAGTCGCCTTGCGGGGCGACGTTCTTCACGTAGAAGTAAGATTGCTGCCAGAGTTTCACCGACTGGATCAGCGGGATAGGCGGAAATGGGTTGTTGTCGGCTGACCTCCACATGGCGATGAAGGCACCACAGGGGGCGGGCACACCCGCGGTGACGGTGCCGAGCTTGCACTGAAAGAACTCCCCCCAGAGCTCAAGGGTCGGGAGGATGCCGAGGAAACCTTCGCACAGGGTGACAAAGGCCGACAGCAGCATCACCGTGTTGGGGGTGAGATGATGCGGCTGGAGACGGTAGAATTCGAGGAAGGAGCGGAAGAACCCGCTCGCCGGCAGGCCGAGGCCGCGCAGGCAGTGCGAGCGGAAGATGACCCGCTCGCCCTCCTCCGGCGCCGGCGAGACCTCTGCCTCCGGCGCGAGGCGGGTCTTCACGTAGCCCTCGCCCGGCAGCCACCGCGTCTTGCGAAGCCAGTCAATGTGGTCCTCGTGGACGTTGGAACCGTCCCAAGAGCTAGATAGCGCCATGGGAGCAAGGAGGAAGCGAGAGAGGCGCAGCGGCCAAGGATGCGCAACCCCGTGGCGGTGGAGCTACGGCGAGCCAAGAAGGTCGACGGCGAAAGGGCGCGGCGGTGAGGCCCTGCGGCGGCGGAGGAAAGGAGAAGGAAGTAGAAGGAAGGGTGGAGCGAGGGCGAGCGTGCGAGCGTGTGCCGCCCCCTCTCCTCCCCCCTACTTATAGGCACATGCAGCGGAGCCGAGGAGGCGAGGCGTGGGGGGACGTGGGATTAACTGCGCCCACTCCCCCACGTCCCGCGATTATTGCGCCCTAAAGGCGTGCTGAAACCGCCTCGGGAAGGCAAGCGGTCTGTTCGGGCCGCAGAGTATCTGCGCATGGGCCGAGACCTAGGTATGGCGGGTCCCGTCGCGCGCGTGGGCTGGCAGGCCTTTTTTGCCACGTGGCGCGCAAAGTGGCGCGCGGTCAACGCGCAATTCGGCTCGCGCTCTCGCCTTCAAGCCGCAGAACTTCCCAAAGACGGCGCACCCGCTCAAAGCCGGCTCCTAGCTGCCGACCTCTCAGGATAGGAAGCTGATCGAGCTTCTCGTTCTCTCTTCAGCCTCGAAGCTCAACCAGCTTCGGGGACTACTGTCGGAGTAAATGACCACGGGTAGCCTAGCCGGCTCCCCCTGGGACTTCTAAAAAAATTATGAGTCAATCAAGCCCTCCAACATCCAAGACGCGGGGCCGCCTTCCCCCTGCCGGCTGTCTCTCAGGCCGGCTACCGGGAGGCGACCCGGCCCTAAAAACCTACAGGAAGAAGGCCGCAAGAGGGCCAACTCCCCGGAAGCCGGCCACTAGAAGGCCGACTCCCCAGAAGCCGGCCACGAGAAGGCCGCCTCCCTAGAAGCCGGCCCCCAGCGTGACCAAGGCCGCACCTCTAATCTGCACCCACATAACAGTGATGAGACGGGGCGTGGCTACAGTGAACCCTGCCACCCCCACATCCCGGAGCGCGCATGGCCACAGTGCGCCGTACGGGGCGGCCATCACCCGTCCGGCGCGGCACTGTTGCCATGTTGACCATGATGTCACCCACGACAGGTTGTCAGTACGACCCGCAGGAGGCGGGCCCCTCCGGTCAGAGAGATGCCCGAAGGCGGCTCAGCCTGAGATATGGCCGGCTTCCCGTAGCCGGCTTGCTCCCTCCCTCGAAGGAGGCGCCTCATTAAGGAGACAAGACGAGGTAAGGCTACAGCGATCGCCGCCAAAGCGGCAGCACTGTAGCCACGCTTACCTCGACAAAGGCCTCATCATCAGGATTGAGGCAACAGTAACCAGCCCCCGACAAGATCCCCAGCGATGGGGCCAGCTTGTCGGCCAGGGAGCCGGCAGCCAGCGGGACCCACCAACAAGGGCCCGGGCTGGCCGGGCGGAGAAGCCAGCGGACGAGATGAACCGACGGCTAGGGCCCGCGCCCAGCTGGATTACCATTGTACCCCAGAGGGTTATGCCTATATAAACCCCCCAGGGCACCCATGCAATGGGTTGATCTCTTAGAGTTTTAGACACCACGTAGAGGGAAGAGGAGAGCTAGCCTTGCCCTTCTTATTCCTCTCACCGAACAGCTCAAGGAGCCTCTTGTAGCTACTTGCACATATAGTGATCATGCGGAGACCCACATAGCAGCAGTAGGGGTGTTATCTCCACGGAGAGCCCCGAAGCTGGGTAAGATTTGCCGGCGTGCATGTCTTCGCCTCATCCCGTTCCGAGGCACCGACGACGTCTCATTGGCTCCCACAATGATAAGCCACCCGTTGGCATATGTCGCACCTACCACCCGACAATGCCAAGCACAAAAGGAGGTGATCCTACTACCAAATTGCCATCCCCAAGAGCCAGCACACAGCAGCCAAGCAAGCCTGCATCACCAATAGCTGACTTTCAGCAACCATTAACACAAGAGGAGGTGTTCAACATTATAAGTAGGTGCAAGCCTCAAGGCTGCCAACTACAACACTATTAAGTAACCAAGTCGTTGAACGATGCACCCGTGTTTGTGCTGCAAGGAGATGCCCCGGTCCTTGAACCCATAACGAAGATCAAAGTCTTATCATGGTGACGAAGTTCTACGATGCACCATCTTTTGACCTCGGCATAGATGGTGATGCTCCAGCACCTGCTCCAGCAGCAGAAACAGCGGAAGCCGGTGTGATTTGTATTGATGAGTGTGAGTTGGACCCAGCAGCTGTGAATGAAGGATGCGCTGCTGCTGATGCTGGCAAGGCAATAGCTCAAGAGCTAGATGTTGGATCACCAGAGAATTGCCACACCCCGATATGCGCAGAACCAGAAGCTGGCACGAGCAGTTCTTTGGGACCACCTATTGCACGATGACTGTGGTAGGTAATAAGGGCTGAAGCTTGTCAAAGGTCTCCATTAATTGACTACAACAAGAAGATGAATTTCAGCTCCAATGAGGCTGTGAACAAGCTTTACACCGCCCCTCTTGTATTGGGTCGAGGAGCATCACGAAGGAGCAAATGATGAAGCTACCAGGTAAACTAACTCCCCACAGCCTACATACATATCTTTTTCAGTTGCACAGGACCAGCCACTTAGCTGCACAGAAAGCATAGCATGTTGCACAGAACAGGGCTTTTAGTTGCAACTGTTCTGTTTTCAATTTCATGCACTTTTTTTTGCTGCTGTGACCCTTGGAGCTAACTTGTCTTTTTATTGCTTTCAAAAAAATTCAGCCCTGAGATAATCAGGTATGGTGCTTTCTACATTTCTTTAAAGGAGTTAGTTGATTCGATGAAGCCGGTTCAATGGCTGTCAAAAATTGTTATTAAGACTGGAATCTTACACATCATGGATAACTTACGAGAAGGGTCAAAGAAGGTTGTTATGCCACTGAGGTTTTCTGTAAGTTTTTCCAAAACCTTCATTACCCTCATCTTTGTTCTGTAGCACTTTTTTGTTGACCAATTGAGGGAGGCCTTTCATCTACTAAGGAGTTTGAGCCATGCTTTATAATCTCTGCAGATGAATTTACAGCAAGGGATCCATAACGTGAATGAGATAAACAAGAAGTTTGATTACAAGAACCGTCTCGATAAGAAAGACTTGGTGAGTGCTGTGCCCACATGATCCATCTCTTTTAGTTGGCACCCACAACATGTTCAGTTGCACATGACACATCTGTTAGTTGGCACATACTTGTTGCAACCTGTTTTAACTTGACCAAGTCTTTTACTGCTTTTTCTTAGCTACATCCTGTATCTGTATGCGAAATTGTTCACGCTATGCAGGTCATGCCGCCAAAGGTTTCGAAAGTGCTGATGTAACCGATAAGGAGGGAAGGAGGCATTATTGGGTCTTCAATGTCAACTTGAGGGACGGACGCTTCGAAGTTCTTGACTCAAACAGGACGCTGGACAACATTGAGCTGATGACCACCGCCTCTACCATCGCGGGGGCAGTACGCCAGCTATGGAGGAAGCATTACCCAAAGTTCAACATCTATCACTTCCAGATTATTGACATTGACGTACCGAAGCAGGTCGGCAAGTAAGACAATAAGCATGGCTCTCTTCTCAATTTCTTACCATCATTTTGTAGTTTTTAAATTTTTCTACATGTGCAATCTTTAGTTTTTTAAGACACAGTACTAGTCTGCAATCTGTTTATCATTTTTATGAGTTTCTAATGGATTATCTAGCCGCTTGCACAAAAGGCACATAAGCAGTTGCACAAAGGGCACATAAGCAGTTGCACAGTAGAACATAAACAGTTGCACAGTAGAACATAAGTAGTTGCACAGAGTGCATTATCTTTATAGGTTTTAATTTTATGTGACAAATTTTCTTTCTTGCCCATCGCAGTAATGAGTGTGGGTTGTTCGCATTGCTTAACGCCACTGAGTGGAACGATAGCCAACTGCCCAACTACGAACCCAAGGAAGTACTCAACATTAGGAAGAAGTTGGCATATGATTGGGTCACCAGCGTGCACAACACCGCCCCATGGAGGAAGTTGCTGAGATACGACAAGGACTAGGTCAGTACTCTTTTTCTTTCTCTGCTCCATGGAGGAAGTTGCTGGTTTGCACAATTTTAAGCATATTTTGTAGTTGCACACTAGTAGTAATTCCGTTGCAAGTCAATATCATCACTTTTGTTGATATATTAGGAGCACTGGACATACAATTGTTCAACAACTAAATATTTAACCAGTTGCCAACAAAGGCACAAATAGCAACCTTTTTTACACAGTGCATGAACTAATTCAAGGAGCATAAATTAGATAAAGAGAAATCATATACGCTGAATGTGTCCACTTGGTCCCAACATTGCTAAAAAACATCATTATTTTCCTTTTTTGTCTCAAAGTTACAAAGCGATGAAATAGAATCACAAAGCTTTGAGTGGACACACACCAAGAAGTGTGCTCCGTAGATTGGCACTGGCTGCATTTGTTTTTCTTCTTTGGGTGTAGCTCCAACGCCGATTTGTACCGTTCGACTCTTTGCCCTACCCTTTGTAGTAGACCTTGGAGGATCCCTGGGCACAAAATCATCAGAAGCTTGTGCAGGGGATGCAGCCTCCAACGGGGCAGTAGGACCATCACGATCACCTGTGTAATAATCATATAAAAAATTTAGTATTTTTTGTTGTGCAACCAACACTGATGTTCTCTGCAACCACACAGCCCATGCTATGCAACTAACTGGTTGCTGTGTGCAAGTTAAGTTGAAAAAAACACCTGTAGTAGCACGGCCCGTCATGGTACTTGGATTGTAATCGCCTATGGGCAGAACAAGAAAAACAAGTTAGATTTTTAGCTTGATCCTCAAACTAACACAGCGTACGCAACTAGGCAGCATGTTCTGTGCAACTAGGCACTATGATATGTGCAACTGAAGTCACACATCCTAGTTTTGTTGGGAGTTGGGGAAGGTATTTTACCTGGGTGATGAGCCCCCTGAGTCCTGCCTATAGGTCCATTGGGAGTAGCACGCAGGGCACTGTTAGTTGGGCCAGGCGGGGGAGGAGGTCTTTGAGGGTTGGCATCACCTATAGCCAGAACAGGACAAACAAGTTAGTTGTGTTATCTTTGATGCTCGAACTAACACAGCGTGCGCAACTAGGTAGCCTGTTTACGTAACTGAAAGCACCATGATGTGTGCAACTGGAGTTGCAAACCTAGTTTGATGGGGAGTTGGGGCAGGCAATTACACAGACGATGAGCCCCCGAGTGCCGCCTCAGAGGGCCATTGGGAGGAGCACGCGGGGGAGGAGGTGGCAGAGGATGCCGTGTACAACCAGGAGGTGGAGGAGGTCCTTGAGGGTTGACATCACCTATATCCAGAACAGGAAAAACAAGTTAGTTGTGTTATCTTGATGCTTGAACTAACACAGCATGCGCAACTAGGCAGCCTGTTCTGTGCAACTGGCCACCATGATGTGTGCAACTTAAGTTACACACCTAGTTAGATCAGGAGTTGGGGCAGGTAATTACCTCGATAATGAGCCCCCTGATTGCTGCCTGGAGGTGGAGGGGGTCCTCGAGGGTTGCCATCATCTGATGGCCCCGTGGCAGCAGTCGACCTTTTCTTTTTCTTGGACTTGTTCAGGTGGCCGATCTCGATGCGTCTTTGCGCAAGATATGCTTGTATACAATAGCTTGTGCTAGATCAGAACCACTCGCAAACTTTGCTAGTTTCCGAAAATCGTATATCATGTTCCTCTCCCTTATCTGCTTCTTTGATTGAGGAGGCATTTCATCCGGTTGCTCATAACCAGTCCCTGGCGCACTAGGTACAACAGTAGGTGTCCACCGTCTTAGCAGGTACCTTTCCGGTATGACATCAACTCCAATATGGGTGAACACCTTGAGGATGTGGCAACAGAGGATGCCGTCCTTGTCCATTTTACAGCACTCACACAAATAGGAACCCTCCTCCACCCTTGCCTGCACCAAGTAGTTTCGAGAACCATATTTGGCAACAAATTCCTAGTTCGGTCTGAGCTCAAATATATCAGCACCAACTTGGAATGCATTATAACGTCCAATCAGCTCAAACTCTTCTCTGAACTTGCGGTAAAGGTCCCTAGTACAGGTTTTGTAAGCTTGCTTCTCTATTGGGAAGTTGGACCACTGCTGTTACGTCTCAGAATCATTGCAGCCTTCCTTGGCAAGGGTGTGGTTCTGGATTTTTTCATATTGCTTGACGAAGTTCAGCATTGAGTTGTGTGGGTTCACATATCTTTTCAGGACGGCGTTGAACCCCTCACTATGCTGTGTAGACTGTAGGAACGGGAAGAGCCTGTGTTTGAAGTAGCACGGCACCCAAGTTGACATGTATTCATACAACTTCTCAAAGTGCGTGTGTGTCATAGCCTCGTACTTCATCATTAACCCAGCCCAATTCTGCTCAAACTCGTCTATAGTGAAGCTGAAGTCAACACACTTGTTGAAATCATCAGAGAGTCCTGGATTCCGGCACAACAGCCAACCAACTTTTTCCTGAGTCTTTTTCATGATGTGCCATTGACAACAGCGGTGCACGATGGTTGGAAAGATGCTCTGTATTGACTGCCTCACTGCACCATCCTGATCGGTAATGAAGTTGTCAGGAGGTTTGCCATCCATAGCCTCTAGGAATGCTCCAAAGACCCAATCAAAGCTCGATGCCAACTCCTGCCTCACAAACGCGCAACCCAGCATGAAAGATTGGCCATGTCGGTTTATTCCTATGAAGGGCGCGAACGGCTTATTGTACATGTTGGTCATGTAGGTGGTGTCAAACGATATGCAATCGTGGTACGCCTCCGCATAAGCTTTTCGAGCTAAGCCATCCACCCAAAATATGTTGACAACTCTGTCCTCTTCATCATATTTCACCTTATAGAAGAAGTCTGGATCAGTTTTTTGTATATACTTGAAGTGCACAATTGTCTCAATCAGATCACCCTCCTTTGTGTCATCTCTATAGAAACTTGTACAAAGATTTGTTATTGCCTTTGGTCCGAATAGCACCATCATCTCAGATCCATAGAACTCTGCCATTACATGCATCATACGTCCTGCATAATACAAAAGCAAACAATATATCCTTTTTTTAGTTGTACGAATGCGCACATCCAGCTGCACAGTAATAGGACATGTGTTGGCACAGAAGATAATCGCAGGAAATGGACACCTAGCTGCACCTTTTTAAAAACACTTTTGCACTTTTTGCATAAAGGACATTGTGTAGTTGCACAGTAAAGACAATCTAGTTGCACAACAAGCATCAAAAGTGATATACAAATAGCATGGGAAGTTGGACACCAGTTGCACAGTTAAGTCATTTCAGTTGCACAGTAGTACCATAACAGTTGCACACCGGACTGCCTAGGGGAAAACTTAATTCTTTAAGGGATATATAAAAACACCACACCTATAGTCAAGTTGCAGTTATACAAGATGCGCAGAAACTCCTTTTCATCAGGTGAGATGCCTTGGTGGGATCTCAAGTATTTGGACAATGAAGGTTTGTTCACGAGCGGATGATTGTGGTCACGAACAAAGTGCGTCACCTCCCATCGCCCATCTATCAGCTTCACCAACATTTTCGCTTTGCACTGAGTCTGCTTTATTGTCTCACGTTTGCGCTTCTTCTTCTTCTTACTAGTACCAGCCTCCTCTTCAGCAAATATTGGAGGTTCTTCTTCCATCTCCTCATCACTGTCAATGGATTTTGGATCTAGAATAGGGTCCAGGACAGGAGTAGCCTCAGCTCCTCCATCATCAGCTTTGGGCTTCTTGAACTTGTTGCAGCAAAACTGTTGTTTTATCAATTCATTGGTGCGGGGTGTTCGTCTAGATGTGTTCATCTTGATAGAGAAACACATCCGTAGTGCATAGCTGTTGTAGTGATCCTTAGCAATTTGAAGTCTGTCAAACCTCATGCCAACATAGGGTTCCATAGGTTGAGAACCAGCCTCATCCTCTCCTTCTTCTCCTTGCACAGCTCCGTCAACAGCCCCAGCTCCTAGCTCAGTCCTGGTTGGACCAGGAACATTTGCCTCGGTTCCCGTGGTCATCTAGAGTATGGCTCTCTCTGCCAAAGACACCACTACAGGGGCACCACGGTCTGATGACTGGCCTGCCACATTGTCATGGCCCATAGGGTTACCATCATGACTTTCCTGCGTGTAGTAAACAAATCGACCATTTTCTGTCCATTTTCCTTGTTGTATGCTGGGTTGCTGCTGATCTGTATCATGAGGAAGCTCATTGATATCAGGAGGCAACTCATTGAGATCAAGCAATTTTTTCCTTTTTTGGATGCTGCCACACACTCCTGCACATATAAAAAGTAGAAATTGATGTCCTCTTTTTGTAACCACAGAAAAAAGTGTTTCAAACAACCTAAAAACTTAGTAAATAGGCAGTTGCACACCATTTTGTGACAATATTAGTTTTAAAAGCAACATGACTGTAGCATAATCTTTATTATAACAGTTATTAATTTTTTTGTTTGCACAGAGTTGTTATGTTAGTTGCACAGTTTGCAGTAAATAGCTGGCAAGAGCATGACTTCTTTTTACTACAGAGTTTTCTGACTTTTTCCCTTTGTTTCGTTGCAATGATCTATAGGTTTTCTATGTTGGCAAGGAGCTGTTTCAGATTTTTCTGCACATAATTTGATGTTACATTTGAGATGGAAAATCCAGGTGAAAGAAGAAAGAAGAATTGGAGGACAGATTATAGTTATATATTTTCATCGCCGTTATGTTTTTAGTTCCGGTATATTGAACATATTTTTACACTATAGCTTTGCAATAGGTGTGGGACCAGAATATATGCGTGGGACAAGATTATATGCGTGAATATGTTAATATGGTTTGTGGCTTCATTAGCCATGGACAAAAGTTCTTGTGTTTTTGCTGTCGCTTTTCTGATTTCTGGTTTCGCTAGAATAGACGTCTCAAGTGCCAGGATGCATTTTTCCACTTGGCCAGCATACATATTTAGTTGGACATTCAATGTTTTTAGTTGGCTAGAATAGATGTCTCAGTTGGCCAGGTTGCACTTATTTCAGTTTTTGGCCAACATGCATGTTCAGTTGGACAGTTAATGTATTCAATTGGCTAGAATAGATGTCTCAGTTGGCCAGGATACATTTTCTCAGTTTTGGCCAACATGCATGTTTAGTTGGCCAGAAAACATGTTTTTATTTGCACATATAGTACAATTTTGGCTAGCATGCATGCCGAGTACACGTGGGGTACAATGCATGTTTTAGTTTTCGCTAGCATGCATGCCGAGTTGCCAAAATATAGGTTCAGTTGGCTGGGTTGCATGTTCAGTTGCACATTTATGAATTTTTCGTTGCACATATCTATTGGACAGTCAATTTGTTCATTTGCAAACAATAACTACAAGTTGGTAGAATGCATGTTTAGTTTTTGGCTACAATGCTTGTTGAGTTGGCTTTAATCATGTTTTAATTGGCCAGAGAACTGGTTTTTAGTTGGCTTGTTTAACACATCCAGGTGGGAGAAACTTGTTTGGCATGCATCAAGTAGTTTTTGGCTTGTTTAACACATCCAGCAGTAACATCAAGTAGGCTGGTGTGATGTGCCAGATTCACCTCTTTTTTGAAGCAGCTTCTCCATGGATTTGTCCTAGATCCATGGAGAAGGGGGTTTACATATGCCTACATATATGCAGTAGAAGAAAGGGGGAAGTGAAGAGGGGCAGAGGGGGCTTACCTACTTGATGTTACTGCCTGGTATGGCTCTGACCACCCTGCCCTTAGATCTTCTTTTTTGAAGCAGCTCCTTCTTCTACTTTGGAGCTCCGATGGCGGCTGTGTAGGAGGAGGAAGAAGGGTTGGGGGCGATTCTTTTGGATCTCGTTCTGGCGTGTAGAAGAAGAAAAAGGCAGCATGGGAGGGGCTGAGGCGTGGGGGCGAGCGGGCGTGGGTGCGAGCTGGGGACAGTTGGCCACGTGGGGCGGTTTGCGATTCTGTTGGAGGCCGCGCGATTGGTCGGGTTGGTGGCCCTTCCTTTTCTGTTTCGCGGGGAACAGGGGTTTTCCTTTTTCAGCCGGCCGCCCGGTTGCACTAGTGGGCAGCTGGTCGCCCACTAGACGCCTAGAAAGAAAGCCACGACTGGGAAAAGGAATATGGGGTCACCTCGAATCGAAATCCATACTGTAGTACTATTACTTGCGGAAATCCAACTCGGTGCCCACGCTCATCTGCTCCCGCTCAAACAAAATTAAAATAAATACTAGAAAATTCGAAAAAAAATCCAAATAAAAATTTAGGTGGTAGATAATTTGATGTGTAAGGTCCGCTCTAATTTTCAACTCATTTGAACATCTGAGCACCTCTCGGTAAAAAAGACAAATCGGATCAGAACAGTGCGTGAACAGTAAACATTTTTACAGACCCCGATTTTTTCTTTTTGCCGAGAGTTGTTTAGATGTCTAAATGAGTTGAAATCTGGTGCGGACCTCACGCATCAAATTATCTACCACCCAAAAAAATTGGATTTTTTTAATTTTTTTAGCATTTGTTTTGATTTTTTTCTGAGAGGGGGTGCAGATGACCCTCGGAGCAGAAACTCCGCGTCCTACTACTTGTGTTTATCTACCATCTACTATCTATCTATCTATCTACTACCTCTATAAAAAAAGAGGGACTGATCCAAGTAATTATACCCGTCCATCTATAATATCTGATGGTCCCTAATCCCCCCGTGGTTAACACAACAAGCCACGTATTAAGCCACTAATCCTCGAATAATGACCCTGCCCACCGTTTGAAAAAAACACCGCCGCACACGCACGCATGCCCCGCACCACGACCTTTCTCACGCCCCGCACCTCCTCCTCCCCCAACGACCAGAGCACGGTCGGGCCTCCGTCGCCGCCCGCCCATCCTCGCCCTCCTCCGTCGTTGCCCCACGGCCGGGCCTTCATCCTCTGTTGCCGCCCGCCGCTTATCCTCTGCCGCCGCCGCCTGCCCATCCTCGATCTCCTCCGTCGGCACTCCACGGTCGGGCCTCCATCCTCCGCCGCCTCCCGCCGCCCATCCTCCGCCGCCTCCCGCAACCCATCCTCTTCCCGCCGGTCCTTTTCTTCGCCACCGTGAGCATGAGGCATGAGTAGCCCCCACCGGTCCTCCTCTGCTGCCCCCAACAAGACAGGAGAGAGCGTGAGCATCCCGCCGGTACTGCTCTGCTGCCCCAACAAGGCGGGACATAGTGTACGGTTAAGCCACTCCATTGCCGACCTCCTAATCTTCGCCCCACGTCCATCGCTCCATCGCTCATCTGCCTCGCTGCTTCCCATGCCCCCGCTCCTCTGCATCCAGCGCCCCTCCTCCTTAATTTACAAAAGATGGTCTATGATTTTGTAGCTACGACCCAAACAAAGATGGTCTTAACCTATAAAAGTGCAGTTTAAGATTCTACATATGTTATATTTCAACACTCCTTGCAAGTAGATTTAATCTGTACAAAGAAATGAGCAAGTGATCATGCATTTATTCATGTCATGTTTGGAATGGGGTTTTGTTACGGGCGAGTTAAGAAAAACAATAAAAACAAATGATGACACATTAGAGCATCTCTAGCAGACCCCATATAAGTGGTCAAACCCGTAAAATAACCGCTTTTTACAGTTTCAGTCGAAAAAAGGACCCAAACAGACCCCTTAAAATCATCCGACCCTTAGAATTTTTTACAAGGCCCTGTGAACGACACATGCCCGAGACCCGTGTATCTTCACTTCCGGAGGCAATTTTGCCAGGGCCCCGAATACTAGTCAATGCTAGCGGTTGGGGAATTTCAGCTCCCGCTCGCCGCCTGCAGCGACTATACCGCCACCACCCGGCCGCCACGCCCGTCCGCCACTCGTCGATGAGAGCAAGCTAGCTAGCTAGCTACGGCCGCGCTAGCTAGCTGAATTGATGTGAGCTAGCTATGATCACGCTAGCTAGCTAGCTGAGTCCGACCGCCGCCCGCGCCGCCCTGGCATCCGCCCGCGTGTCGTGGTCGTCTTGCGTCTCCCTCGTCCGTCCGTCCACCAGTCTCCGCTCTGGCCGTGGCTTCCTTGTCCACACGTCGGTCGGCGGTCGATTTCAAATTGGCGTGAGGAAAAGGAACATGAAGACGTATATTCAGAGGATATTCTTTTTTACGGGTTGATTATACGGGGTCTGTTCGGCCACCGCCCGCGCTAGCCTGTAAAACCGGTTTTCCGTGAACTGTAAAAGTGATATAAGAGTCCGCGATATAAGGGGTCTGCTAGAGATGCTCTTAGCACACTATGGAGACATGTGTGCATCAATGAAAGTTTTCAGTTTAAGAATCACCAACTTTTTTCACATGTATATTTCTTAAATAATGAAGAGTTGTTAAAAAGATACATGATTTTTTAATCATAAAAATATATTTTTCTTGTGTGGAAAAGAACATTTTTGTATGGTCTCATGTGGACGCGGGTACTTGCGCCCCTATTTCATCACCATTTCTTGCCATACATATCATAGGTATTAGTCTTATTTCATCACTATTTATATCTTATCTTTTTTTGCGGTAAACTATTTGTATCTTATCAAACCTGTCTTTTATTGTATTTTTTGTCATGCATGCCTCCTTTTTACTTTTTTTCATGCATGTCCTTTTTTCTTCTTTCTTATATATAGAAGAATAGCGCAACATCTCATCTTTATCATGTCTCCTCTGCATTTTCTCTTCTATTTATTTTATAGCGGACATCCCATCTTTATTGGGTCCTTCTTTTATTTCTTTTCATGCATGCCCTTATTTTATTGGGTGTTTCTAGCAAATTTATCTTCAATTTCATGTCCAATCCTGATTTTGCTGAGGTGTTCATCCCCAATATGAATCACTACCGATATGGAAAAAAATGCATTGTTGAAAAACATTGTAGCCTAGACAGTATTTTTAAAATCTTTAACGAGTAAAGTAACATTATATTTAGATTCTACATATTTTTTAATCAAATTCCATATATAACATGTTAAATTTGGAGTTACGGTTTAGAAGATATGAGTATTTTAAAAACATTTGATATGTATCATGGGTTTAATGTTAGAAACATTAGGGGGTTCTATAAAATAGCAAAACGGACTAAGAATACCTATTTCTTTTATTAGTAGGTATAGATAACGCTTACATCATCATCCGCGAAGTTCATAAATAAAGATGGGAGGTGAGTCCAACCACATATTTGTTGTATCAACACGTCCAAACTGAGCTAGCACATGAGCTACCATGTTCGATTCGTGATTACAATGCTCTAGCAAGACCTTTTCCGGAATCATGTAGTAGCGATCTGCATTCATCAAGTATCAGAGCTGCTAACATCGAATGCCCAGAATTCTGGTGGAGAGCTTGCACCACGGTTAGATTGTCCATTTGGATCAATATTGAGCTGCAGCCAACTGTATTGGCTAGTTTCAAGCCCTCAAGAAGAGCAGTCGCTTTAGCCGACTCCACATTCGTTGCATGGTCAAGCCTTCTTTGTGGCAGCCACTACGATCAGGACGCTACTTGATACGTCTCCAATGTATCTATAATTTTTTTATTGTTCCATGTTGTTATATTATCATTCTTCAATGTTTTACATTCACTTTATAACACCTTTATATCATTTTTTGGGACTAATCTATTGACATAGTGCCTAGTGCTAGTTGTTATTTTTACTTGAGAATATCAGTACCAAACGAAGTCCAAATGCCACGAAACTTTTTGGAGATTTTTTTGGACCAAAAGACAACTTGGGAGCCAAGGAAGTGCCAGAGGGGAGGCCCGTGGGGGCCATAACCCACCAGGGCGCGGCAAAGGCCCCTAGCGCGCCCAGGTGGGTGGTGGGGCCCACGGGAGTCCTTTCCACCGCTTCTCAGATCTATAAATACCCAAATATTTCAGAAATCTTAGGGGAGTCGACGAAACACAATTCCAGCCGCCACAAGTTTCAGAACCACGAGTTCCAATCTAGAGCCCTATTCCGGCACCTTGTCGGAGGGGAACACGATCACGGAGGGGTTCATCATCCTCATTTGTTGGGATCCAATGAATTGCGAGTTTATGATTAGATCTATATATGAATATTGTTTGAGCCTTATTTGATCTCTTATATGCATGATTATTATAGTCTCGTAGTATTTCTTCTCCGAAACTTTGGTTCAGTTAGGCCAACTAGATTGATTTTTCTTGCAATGGGAAGAGGTGCTTTGTGATGGGTTCGATCTTGCGGTGTCCCCACCCAGTGACAGAAGGGGTAGTGAGGCATGCATGTATCGTTGCTATTAAGGATAAAAAGATGGGGCCTATTCCTACATGAATAGATCTTGTCTACATCATGTCATCGTTCTTATTGCATTACTCCATTTCTCTATGAACTTAATACACTAGATGCATGCTGGATAGCGGTCGATGTGTGGAGTAATAGTAGTAGATGCAGGCAGGAGTCAATCTACTAATTTTGGACGTGATACCTATATACATTATTGCCTTGGGTATTGTCATAATTATTTGCTCTTCTATCAATTGCCCAACAGTAATTTGTTTACCCACCGTATGCTATTTTCTCAAGAGAAGCCACTAGTGAAATCTCCATTTGGTCTATCTTTTATCATATTGTTTTCAGGTCTATTAATCCAGAAACCCAAAAATACCTTGCTACACTTTTTCTTTATTTATTTTATTTTGTGTTTTTGCAAGATTTATTTATCCAATCTACTAAAATTTAATCTATCTCAATACCGAGGAGGGATTGACAACCCCTCTTATCCGTTGGGTTGCAAGTATTTGTTCTTTGTGTGCAGGTACTGTTTACATAGTGTTGATTCGTTCTCCTACTAGATTAATAACCTTGGTTTCATAACTAAGGGAAATAGCTACCATTGATGTGCTGCATCATCCTCTCCTCTTCGGGGAAATACCAACGCAGATACAAGCAATCACTACTATCCCGAATGATTGCACCACACGCACTTGTGTTGTCATCTGATGAGAAGGCCACATCAATATTTAGCACCAGCTGACCCGCCACGGGTCTCTTCAAGACGTTTAGTTGAGGGGTCGTAGATGGCTTGCTGGCGGCGCGCGCAAAGTTTAGAGCAAGAGCCCTGATTGATTGATAGGATCGTTCCGGTGGCTGGACCTCCTCCTGCCGAACGTTTAATCTCCGTTGCCACCAAAGGAACCAGCTAGTCACTGCAACCATCTCCGCTAGTCCAACAGTATTCATCCATTGCTTGTTGTGTTCTGGGTCACAAAGCATAATCTCAACAATTTCTGCTCCCGAACGACCAGGTGCAGCTATTGTAGCTATTAATTCCAGAGACCAAGTCCCTTCCACACTCTTGTGCTCGATCAGCATTTGAAAGCAATACGTGCTATATCCTCTGCATATGCAGAACAGATCAGACATTGATCAGAGCTGGATATATGCCTGTTTGCAAGAACGAGTAACAAGGGATTGCATCATGTAAACATCTCCATAGGAAAATTTTAACTTTACTAGGAACCTTCAGACTGCATAGTCTCCTCCAAACCGGGTGCGCCGACGAACCACTTATACCATGAGGATTTAAGTTACTGTTGATTCCTAATATTCGTCCCATTGTGTGTAGTAAGCTGACCAGACATAAAATATGCCTGACTTTGTAAGGTTCCAAGCAACAAAATCTTCGGTTTCGTGCTGAAAAATCAGGATTTGCATAATCCTCTCGGCATCTATGCTCCAGAAGTGGTCACGTATCAGCTCTTCGTGCCACTCACCCATGGCTGGGTTTATGAGCTCGTTTACCGTAAGAACACAGTTGCCCTGAATAGTGATTATCTTCCTGGAAGTGCTACTAGGTATCCAACAGTCATCCCATATGTTAATTCTCATGCCATTGCCAACCCTCCTTTCCTGAAAGTTTGAATCCCTAACCATATGCTCTGCCAAACGTATGATGATCCTTTTTTCAGTCCACAATTTAGTAAATCACCGGAAGGGTAATATTTAGCTCTCAAAAATCTTGCACAAAAGGCATCATAGTTATCGATAAGGCGCCAACACTGTTTGGCTAACATGGCCAAATTAAACTATGTATGTCCCAAAATCCCATTCCTCCCCAGTTCTTTGGGACACACATCTTCCACCACGCAAACTAATGCATTTTATTGGTCCTCTCCGTCTTCCCACCCGAATGCGATATAGTGTTAGTGATTCCCTTGCAAATTTTCTTTGGAAATTTGAATACTCCCATCGCATAGGTTGGGATGGCTTGAGCCACCGCTTTGATTAAGGCCTCCTTTCATCTGTATGACAAAGTTCTCTCTTTCCAACCATTTACAAGTTTCTGTATTCTTTCTATGAGGTGTTTGAAGCAATCAACTCGATCAACACCAATCATAGATGGCAACCCCAAGTATTTGCCAGATATAGATTCAGTCATGATATCAAGGATTTGACAAACATCCACTTTATCCTCCACATTTGTATTAGGGCTGAAACTAATAGAGGATTTTGTAGCACTAACCATTTGTCCTGAAGCATCACAATAACCATCCAGAATTCTCTTAAAAATAGTAGCATTCATAGCATATGCCCTCAAAGGATCAAAGAATCATCCGCAAAAAGTAAGTGGGAAATAAAGTGGGAATCACAACACACCAGGACCCCTTTAAGTGGCCCAATTTTGTCCTCATGAGCAATTAGTGTAGACAAACCTTCCGCACACAAGAGAAAAAGGTAGGGGTAAAGGGGATCCTCCTGCCTAAGACACCTAGAAGGAGAGAACCTATCTGTCTCATTTAAGTTAAATCTGACCTTATATTGAATGAAAGTGACACATGTCATGATCAGCTGAACCCATTGCATGTCAAAACCAAGTTTTTGCAATATGGCCTCCAGAAAAACCCCACTCGACTCTGTCATATGCCTTATGCATATCGAGCTTGACCGCACATCGTCCAACTTTCCCCTTCTTCTTCTTCATTGTATGCAAGCATTCATAAGCAATAATTACATTATCTCTCATGATGCTACTCGTACAAAAGCACTTTGAGTCTTGGCCGATAATATCGGAAAGAAAAACCTTTTAGCCTAGCTGCCAACATCTTTGCTATAACTTTGTAGACTAAATTACAGAGGCTTATAGGCCTAAACTGGGTAATGTTTTCGTGTGTATCAACTTTAGGTATCAAGACTATCATGGTAGTATTCCATCCATCCGGGATGACTTCACTATTAACGACATTAAGAACCTCTTTTGTAAGACCATCACCAAGCAAGTGTCAAAATTTCTTATAAAAAATTGCATGTAAACCGTTGAGCCCAGGAGCCTTAAGATCACCAATACTAAATAGTTCTCTCCTTACTTCCTCCTCTATATATGGTGCCAATAGTGCCTCATTCATATATGGTGTTACTTTTGGTTTTACCTTCTCAAGAACCTCCTGATTTGGTAAATGCACCTCTGCAGTAAACAAATGTTGGAAGTGACTATCAATAAGTGACTTCATAGCCTCGTTGTCCCGGTGCTCTCGGGGATCCCTCACCGGTGGCCATCTTCATCATCCCGGTGCTCTCCATGACAAGGTGGGAGTAGTTCACCCTCGGGCCTGAGGTTATGTACCAGTAGCTATGTGTTTGATCTCTCTCTCTCTCTCTCGTGTTCTTGATTCAGCACGATCTTGATGTATCGCGAGCTTTGTTATTCACTACAAAAAAATACACTTCCGTGATGATACGTGTTTGTCATAGTAGGTCGCATTTTCTATCATGCATGTACATCCATGAAGATTTTATGACAGAATCAAGATAGGCATACCTGTGCTGTCGTAGAAGTGTTCCATGACATTACCAAAATTATCATCATGGAAGTGTCCACTTCCATGACGATAAATCACGCGTCATAGAAGTGCTTTAGTCAAGGGTGACCGACACATGGCATCCACCGTAACGGGACGCCGTTAACCGCCGTTAACCTACCGGGTCCAGTATTTGGATCCGATAACCCGCTAACAGCCATGACCAATGCCGGTTTTCCACGTGTAAAATTCTCATTGGCCAGCGGATCCACGCGTCAGCTCTGCGTTGGCACAGGTGTCACTCATCCAACGGTCGAGATGGGCCTATGATATGTTGACACGTGGACTGGCCCAAAAGTGGCCCATAAAGTTTAAATGGGCCGGCCCAACCGAAGGCCCATAAGATTTAGCGGACCATAATGGGCCGGCCCAGCTAAAGGCCCACAAGTATTGCAGACCATAATGGGCCGGCCCAGCTGAAGGCCCACAAGATTTAGCGGACCATAATGGGCCGGCCCAGCTAAAGGCCCACAAGATTTTGCAGACAATAATGGGCCGGCCTAGCTAAAGGCCCATAAGATTTAGCGGACCACAATGGACCGGCCCAGCTAAAGGCCCACAAGATTTTGCAGACCATAATGGGCTGGCCCAGCTAAAGGCCCAACATTCTCTGTCAAATCGACCCGTCAACGGCCTGTCCTAAACTTGTCATCATCGCGACCCATGGTCACTTCTGGCCCGTTAACAGTCCGCTAAGTAATTGGGACGAATTACGGCCCGGTGTATTTCCGGCCTGTTAAAGGTCCTGCTTCATTTGGGCCCATTTACAGCCCATCAAAACTTTCGCCCATAAACGACCATGAAGGATTTGGGTCATATTCGCCATGTCTGACATTCGGCCTGTTAGAGGCCCACTATAGATTTGGGCCACTGTGACGCCCTCGATTCAATCGTACACTAATCATGCACGCAAATGTGTACGATCAAGATCAGGGACTCACGGGAAGATATCACAACATAACTCTACAAATAAAATAAGTCATACAAGCATCATAATACAAGCCAGGGGCCTCGAGGGCTCGAATACAAGTGCTCGATCATAGACGAAGTCGCCAGAAGCAACAATATCTCGAGTACGGACATAAGTTAAACAAGTTTGCCTTAAGAAGGCTAGCACAAAGCAGGATCTGAGATCGAAAGAGGAACATGCCTCCTGCACAGGATCCTCCTAGCTACTCCAGTGGTCGTCGGCCGGGCTGCACGTAGTAGTAGGCACCTCCGGTGTAGTAGTCGCCATCGACGGTGGCGTCTGACTCACTGGCTCCATCGTCTGGTTGCAGCAATCAAGTAGAGGTAGGGGAAAAGGGGCAACAAGGCAACCGTGAGTACTCATCCAAAGTACTACTTAAGCAAGGAGCTACACTACATATGCATGGATATATGTGTAAAGGGCCATATCAGTGGACTGAACTGCAGAAAGCCAGAATAAGAGGGGGATAGCTAGTCTTATCGAAGACTACGCTTCTGGTCATCTGTCTTGCAACAGTTTGAAGAGGGCAGTCTGAAGTCCTCCAAGTAACATCACATAGCAATAATCCTACCCGGCGATCCCCTCCTCATATCCCTGAGAGAGAGCGACCACCGGTTGTATCTGGCACTTGGAAGGGTGTGTTTTATCAAGTATCCGGTTCTAGTTGTCATAAGCTCAAGGTACAACTCCAAGTCGTCCTGTTACCGAAGATCACGGCTATTCGAATAGATTAACTTCCTTGCAGGGGTGCACCATCTTACCCAGCACGCTTGATCCCATTTGGCCGGACACACTTTCCTGGGTCATGCCCGGCCGCGGAAGATCAACACATCGCAGCCCCACCTAGGCACAACAGAGAGGCCAGCACGCCGGTCTAAACCTAAGTGTAGCGACCCGACCCGAATGGATCAAGTCTCTGTGCTCAGTGTCATCCCTGGATCAGTAATGCTGACACCACACAGTACTTCGAAGGATTTATAGTAGAGTAGCAATCACACACTTATTACAGCGTTGTCCAAAAGAGGACTTATTACAATAAATATGGCTTATGGCCATCTAATAACGATAACAGCGGAAGGCTTGGAAGATAAGTGAGTCCATCAACTCCATCGGCATCACTGAGTATAGAACCACGACCTAACACCTTACTCGTTGTCTGAAAAATCGGCAACATGAAAGTTGCAGCCCGAAAACGGGTCAGCACATGGAATATGCTGGCAATGTAACACATAGAGAATAATGAAGGAAATAAGCCTATGCTACATGCATATGTGGCTGGTGGAAAGCTCTACGGTTACAGTTTTGCATAAAGCCAGTTTTTCCCTACTACAAAGGAATAATTTTGTTTAACTATCATGGTGGTTGTTAAACATTGAGAATGGTTGACAGCATCCTCAATCCCAATTAAAAAGGTACTCATTAAAAACCCATTAACATTAATTAGAAGTAACATGATGAGATTCACATGATATTCAAGTACTAGATACTCAAGATGTCCATAACCGGGGACACGGCTAATCATGATTAGTTTATACACTCTGCAGAGGTTTGTGCACTATTCCCCACAAGACTCGATCACCTCCGTTTGGTTCTCGCACTACATGGTGTTTGAGAGACGGATGACCGAGACCTGACCTTTCGTAAGCACTAGCACCTTACATGTGGGTAGACCGTACCAACCTACATCCCCTACCTCAGCTAGCCTACCCGTAAGAGTTCGCACAACTTACTCAACTATGCCAGAGCCCATATTGGCTTGTGGCTGCACACGGAAGTTTCTAGTTTAAATAATCTCATGATCCCTTTGAGCCTGGGTGGCGGTCCGAAGAAATACAGGCAAGTCCTGATAGAAACCAGGTGCCTCAATCCACCCAGATGTGTGTTTAAGTTGCCACCTTAGATAAACCATTAATTTACAATCTCACATCTGTCATGGATATTCGCTCACCCAATCCACGTCTACTAGCATAGCATGGCACAATAAGCAAACGTAGAAGTAACTCCCAAAGGTTTCATAAGTAAAACAGGTAACAGGTACTACCTCAATCTACTTCCCATCCCACAATTTAATTAGATCCTAAACATGCAAGTGTTTGAGGAATAAGGCTAATGCATAAAACTGGGTAGTAGAAAAGGTATGATCAAGAGTTACTTGCCTTGTGATGATCCATGAAACCTAGAGACTTCAAGTAACAAGCGGCGACTCAAGGGTGATCTAATGCAGACAAACAACAAGCATACAATAAGTACTCATCTAATGCACAGGGAAATCTCGAATAAAAGATCTAACCAGAAAGTTCAACTTAAGAACCCTGGTTGCAAAAGAATCGAATCAAATAAAGCAACAAAAGTCGAATGTCAAGAGAGAACGACTCGGTTTTAGCAATTTGAAACTAGGTCAAATTTTACAGTAGCAAAACTTTGTTTAAGTGGGTTAGTCGGAACAGCGGTTTCGAAACGAAACTCCATGCGCTTGAATCACCTGATTCCGATAAACGAGCGAGAAAATAAACAGATTCGAAGTTTGAATTGGAAATCGAAATCGGAAAATAACGGATTAAATCCGATTAAAAGAAAGACGATGAACGGTTAAACGAACGGACGTTCGTTAACGTAAACTAACCGCTAACGCGTTCATTAAAACAAACGGATCGGTGAACGTTTACTAATTAATAAAACCGACAAAAAAAACCAATCTAGGGTTTAAAAAAAAAACCGAACAACGAAAGAAAAACTGGACGGTTTTTGAAACAAAACCGGACCGGGGAAGGGCGGCGCGGTGGCTATCTCCGGCGAGGTCGCCGGCGGGGCTCTGCTCCGCGGGCGGCGGCGGGTCGGCTGGTGGCGGCGCTGGGCGACGGGCGGCGTCGGGCAATGGCGGGCGGGTCGGGCGGGCTCGGTTAGGCGGCGGCGGCGCGGGGTGAGGAGGAGAGGGGGGGGGGTGCGGCGGCGTATAAAGGAGGGGGGGGGGTGCTGCCTTGGGGAGGGGGCAACGGCGGCGGCGCGGGGCCGAGCCGGACTCGGAGGCGGCGGCGGCGGGGACTCCGGCCGTGAGCTTGGGAGAGGGGCGGCCGGGCGGTGGTGGGCAGTGGGCCCTTGGCCCAAAGTGGGCGCGGCATTTTTTAACAAAAGCAAGCGAATTAAAATAAAACTAAATGAACTCCAAATTAAATAAAATTAATTTTCCCCGACCCTTAAAAATGAGTCGAACAAAATGAACTTTAAAACGGGGCCAAAATGCATGTTTTTTAAAATACTCATTTTTTTTCCTTAAGTAAATAAACTTCGAAAAACCAAAATTTGATTTATTTATTAAATCTTCATTTTTCCTAAATGTTGGGAAAGTCATATTATTCCCTCTCTTAATTTTTTTGTAGGAAAAACTTTTGAAGATAAATAAATAAATCCAAATGATCCTATTTTCAAAATTTGAGAAAACCCAAATATGAAAATAACGAAATCTCCAACTCTCTCCGAGGGTCCTTGAGTTGCGTGAAATTTTCTAGGATCGGAAATGCGAGAAAATATGATATGCATGATGACTTAATGTATAACATTCCAAATTGAAAATTTGGGATGTTACAAACCTACCCCCCTTAAGATGAATCTAAGCCCTCGAGATTCGGGTTGGCTAGAAAATAGGTGAGGGTGGTCCTTGAGCAAATCTTCCTCTCTTTCCCAGGTGGCTTCATCTTCAGAGTGGTGGCTCCACTGGACCTTGCAAAACTTGATAACCTTGCTGCAAGTAACTCTGCTGGCATAATCGAGAATCTTGACTGGTTTTTCTTCATATGTTAAATCATCCTTTAACTGAATTTCTTCCAGTGGCACTGTGTCTCTTAACGGTATCTCTGCTATCTCGGAATGACATTTCTTCAGCTGAGAAACATGGAATACATCATGAACTCCTGACAGTCCCTCTGGCAATTCCAGTTTATAAGCAACTTCTCCCATGCGTTGCAAAATCTTATATGGTCCAACGAAACGTGGTGCTAACTTTCCTTTAACTCCAAAACGCTTAACTCCTCGAAGCGGGGATACTCTAAGATATACTCTGTCTCCAAATTCATATTCAATAGCCTTGCGCTTTGAATCCGCATAGCTCTTCTGTCTGGACTGGGCTACCTTGAGCCTATCTCGAATCAATTTAACCTTCTGCTCAGACTCCTTAATCAAATCTGGTCCAAACAACTGGCGATCTCCGGTTTAGGTCCCATGACAATGGTGTCCTGCATCTCCTTCCATACTGAGCCTCGAAGGTGCCATCTTCAAGCTGGTTTGGTAATCGTTGTTATAAGAAAATTCTGCATATGGCAAATTATCATCCCAACTAGATCCATAATCCGATTGCACAAGCTCTCGGCATATCCTCCAAAATCTGATTGACTCTCTCGATCATCCATCGGTCTGTGGGTGGAAAGCTGTCTTTGAATTCCAGCCTGGTTCCTAATGTTTCATGCAATGGTTCCAAAACTTTGAGGTAAATTGGGTTCCTCTATCTCGTCGATACTCCTCGGAACTCCGTGTAAACACACAATTCTGGTCATGTATATCTTTGCCAACTTAGCACTGCTATAGGTAGTCTTGGTTGGAATGAAATGAGCTACCTTCGTCAAGCGGTCGACTATAACCCAAATCGAGTCATATCCTGAACGAGTCTTTGGCAAACCTGTGATGAAATCCATGCCTAGTTTATCCCACTTCCATTCGGGTATCGGCAATGGTTGTAACAATCCTGCTGGCTTCTGATGTTCTGCCTTTACTCTCTGACATACATCGCAAACTGCTACACACTCCGCAATATCCTTCTTCATACCGGTCCACCAGAAAGTATTCTTCAAATGCAAATACATCTTGGTATTTCCTGGGTGAATCGAATAGGGTGAATCATGGGCTTCTTGCAAAATCAACTTCCTGATCTCCGGGTTATTTGGCACATAAACACGGTCCTCAAACCATAGGGTATCGTGCTCATCCTCACGAAATCCTTTAGCTTTTCCTTTGCTCATTTTCTCCTTTATAGAGGCAACTTCCTTATCTGCCTTTTGGGCTTCTCGATTTTGTCCATCAGTGTAGACTGAATCTCCAATGCTGCTACATAGCCTTTCGGAACTATTTCCAAACATAGCTCTCGAAGGTCCTCGGCTAACTCATTGGGTATTCCTCCCATCATTAGGGTATTGACGTGGCTCTTACGGCTCAATGCGTCTGCTACAACGTTAGCCTTTCTGGGGTGATAATGCAATCTCATATCATACTCCTTGATAAGCTCTAACCATCTCCTCTGTCTGAGATTTAATTCCTTCTGTGTGAAAATGTACTTCAAACTCTTGTGATCCGTGTACACTTCACAATGATTTCCTATGAGAAAATGTCTCCATGTCTTCAAGGCATGCACTACGGCTGCTAACTCCAAATCATGTGTGGCATAATTTAACTCGTGAGGCTTAAGTTGTCGTGAAGCATATGAAACAACTCTTCCTTCCTGCATAAGCACTGCTCCAAGTCCTCGACGTGAAGCGTCGCAATACACCTCATAATCCTTGGTCTGATCCGGCAATATTAACACTGGTGAGGTAACCAATCTTTTCTTCAACTCCTGAAAACTTGCCTCGCAGTCCTCAGTCCATATGAACTTGGTATCCTTCTTCAACAATTCCGTCATAGGCTTTGCAATCCTTGAGAAATTCTCAATGAATCTTCGGTAGTATCCCGTGAGTCCAAGGAAACTCCGAATCTCTCCAACTGTCGTTGGTGCTTCCCATTTGGTTACGGTCTCAACCTTCGTGGGGTCAACTGCTATTCCTTCTCCGGATATAACATGTCCAAGAAATCGAACTTCCTTTAGCCAAAACTCACATTTGCTGAACTTGGCATATAACTGGTGTTCCCTCAGTTTCTCCAAAACCAATCGCAAATGTTCCTTATGTTCCTCTTCATTCTTCGAGAAAATCAAAATATCATCAATGAACACCACGACAAACTTATCCAAAAACTCCATAAACACTTTGTTCATCAGGTTCATGAAATAGGCTGGTGCGTTAGTCAGTCCAAATGACATAACGGTATACTCATATAGTCCATACCTCGTGGTAAACGCTGTCTTAGGTATGTCCCGCCTCCCGAATCTTCAATCGATGGTACCACGATCGTAAGTCGATCTTGGAAAACACTTTAGCTCCTTGCAAACGATCAAACAGATCATTTATCATTGGTAGTGGGTACTTGTTCTTGATTGTTACTTCATTCAATCCACGATAATCAACTACCATCCTTAACGATCCATCCTTCTTCTCCACTAACAGTACGGGTGATCCCCAAGGTGAAGAACTTGGGCGTATAAAACCTTTATCCAATAGTTCCTTAATCTGCTTCTTGATTTCCGCCAAATCCTGTGCGGGCATCCTGTACGGTCGCTTTGATATTGGACCTGTTCCTGGCAAAAGTTCAATCAAAAACTCAATGTCTCTATCCGGTGGCATTCACAGCAACTCTTCCTAAATACATCGTAATTCCTTCACCACTGGTACTTCTTCCTGCACAACTCCTGATAGGCAATTTGCTCGCGCTCTCCTCGGCTCGTGCCGTGATACGTACTTGATCCTTCTTCCTTCTGGGGTGGTGAGCAAAATTGACTTAGTGGTGCAATCTATGCTCCCTCCATACTTCGATAACCAATCCATTCCTAATATCACATCCAATCCTTGGGATTCCAGAACTATTAGGTCTGAGGGAAAAACATAGTGTCCAATCCTTAAGGGCGATCGATCACACCATTTACTAGCCATGTATTCTGCTCGGGTGAGGTTACTAGCATGGGTGACCTAAGGGCTTGGGTCGGTAATTTGTACTTATCCACAAATCCCGTTGATATGTATGAATGCGATGCACCAAGATGTCGAAAAAGAACAACTGCGATAAATGACTTAACCAAAACTTACCGATTCTTGCATCGGGCTGATCTTCAACTTCCTCCACATCAATGTGGTTCACCATCCCCTGTTGAAAGGGTTTGGCTTCTTTCCGTAGCTTCCATTGCCATTTCCATTCGCCTTCGGACAGTCATTTGCATAATGCCCAGTCTTGCGGCACTTAAAGCAAGTGATGTGACTCAGGTCTACCTTGGATGGTGTTGACGGGTTGGTGCGGTTCTGTCCATTGCTTCCTCCATTACCGTTCCCATTCTTAGTGCCATTATGGTTGTGTGAATTACCTCCTCCATGGGTATGCTGAAACTGAATTCCTTGTTTAGGGGTATAACGAGGCTTCTGCTGAGCTCCAGAGTTATACTTCCCCTGCCCATACTTCCTCTTGCGGTTCTCAATTTGCTGCTGTTTTCCTTCAATCATGAGGGCTCGGTCTACCAACTCCTGGTAGTTGTTGAAACTTGCTACCATCAACTGCATGCTGAACTCATCATTCAGTCCTTCCAGAAACTTCTCCTGCTTAGCCGCATCGGTAGCAACGTCATCTGGGGCATAACGTGCTAACTTACTAAAATCGTCCACATACTCGCCAACAGTCCTTCCTCCTTGTCGTAAGTTGCGAAACTCACGCTTCTTCATGGCCATAGCTCCTGCTGAAACATGGGCAGTGCGGAAAGCTTCTTGGAAACTGATCCCATGTGATGGTGTCTCTGAGGGTAAGTGGCTGTGAAATTTTCCCACCATGCTTTGCTGCTGGTCCTTCAAGCTGGTGTCTGACAAACTTCACTCTTTCTCCATCTTTGCATCCTGCGATGGTCAACTCCCTTCCTATCTTGCGGAGCCAATCATCTGCTACAATAATCGGTGCTCTTTGGAATACACCGGCGGATTCAGTCTAAGGAAACGAGTCAAGTGATCCGCAGGTGGTGGTGGTGGTGGGTTGTTGTTGTTGTTGCCTTGGTTCTGCACCAATGTTTGAATCAAGGTGTTCTGCTGCGGAATCAACTGGGTGATTTCCGGCGGGAAAACAAACCCGGGGTCGCGTCTCGGAGGCATCTGATGGGTTTAGAAAAGACGAGAAATTAAGAATAGAATGAGGTCTAAGGAGAACACTACCCAAATGCACATGAGCAAATGCACACAAAAATCACTTCATTCAATCAAACAAAGGGCTTACAACGATCTAACTATCGCAAAAGTGTGTGTACTATAATGTTTACATGGAGGTAATACTACTAATATGTGGAGACTTCTACTAATTTGAACCGGTGGAAGACTCCATGATGTCTGCTCCAGCTTCGTCTTCAAAGTCGGGTTCACTTGGATCCGAATCGGTGTCGTCGATGATGATGTAGTTGCTTGAACAGCCGACGTGCTTGTCTTCATTCTTGAGCGCCAACTTCTTCTTGAGTTCTTCGATCTCATACTTAAGATCGTTATTGTGTCTTGCTAGAGCTACGATCTCGTCCATGTAGTCCTTGCGTGTAGACTTTAGTTCTTCTTCAAGTTCGATGATCCTTCCTTTTGCATTCTTCAACTCCAACATGTCATTGCACATCTGGTTCTCCTGGCGTCGAATGTGCTGGTTTTACTCCTGGATGAAAGCTGCAATGGATCTATCCTTCTTGGTGCTGACTATCTCCCATGGTTCATCTTGGCGTCCGCAAATCTGGTAGATAGTGTCTTTGAGGTCTTCTTGATAAACTTCTCCAATGCGTCCCATGGTGATATGAGCTGCCATGCTCTTTCCCAGACTCCAAGTTGGTGCACTGAAAACACTATCTATAGGCTTGGTGATTGGGGCGAATGTCCTTCTGGGCGTGAGCTTGAATCTTCCAGTAGCTCCTCTTGATGAGTGGCGTTGAAAGTCCCGGTGAAACTGGGTAGTCCAATGTTCAGGTACTTGGTGACTTCCTTCAAGTGAAATCCAAAAGGTGTGCCCTCATCTGGTTGGGCGTACTTGATCTTCGCGTCCGTCATCCTAAAGAGTAGAAAAGATGAGGAGTTTGAAAATGGGAAGAGAATAGTGATCTATGGCTTTAACTTAGTGGCCGTGTCCTACAGTCAGTGTGTGCTCTGATACCATCTCTATAGCGACCCGACCCGAATGGATCAAGTCTCTGTGCTCAGTGTCATCCCTGGATCAGTAATGCTGACACCACACAGTACTTCGAAGGATTTATAGCAGAGTAGCAATCACACACTTATTACAGCGTTGTCCAAAAGAGGACTTATTACAATAAATATGGCTTAAGGCCATCTAATAACGATAACAGCGGAAGGCTTGGAAGATAAGTGAGTCCATCAACTCCATCGGCATCACTGAGTATAGAACCACGACCTAACACCTTACTCGTTGTCTGAAAAATCTGCAACATGAAAGTTGCAGCCCGAAAACGGGTCAGCACATGGAATATGCTGGCAATGTAACACATAGAGAATAATGAAGGAAATAAGCCTATACTACATGCATATGTGGCTGGTGGAAAGCTCTACGGTTACAGTTTTGCATAAAGCTAGTTTTTCCCTACTACAAAGGAATAATTTTGTTTAACTATCATGGTGGTTGTTAAACATTGAGAATGGTTGACAGCATCCTCAATCCCAATTAAAAAGGTACTCATTAAAAACCCATTAACATTAATTAGAAGTAACATGATGAGATTCACATGATATTCAAGTACTAGATACTCAAGATGTTCATAACCGGGGACACAGCTAATCATGATTAGTTTATACACTCTGCAGAGGTTTGCGCACTATTCCCCACAAGACTCGATCGCCTCCGTTTGGTTCTCTCGTGACTACATGGTGTTTGAGAGGCGGATGACCGAGACACACCTTTCGTAAGCACTAGCACCTTACATGTGGGTAGACCGTACCAACCTACATCCCCTACCTCGGCTAGCCTACCCGTAAGAGTTCGCACAACTTACTCAACTATGCCAGAGCCCATATTGGCTTGTGGCTGCACACGGAAGTTTCTAGTTTAAATAATCTCATGATCCCTTTGAGCACAGGTGGCGGTCCGAAGAAATACAGGCAAGTCCTGATAGAAACCAGGTGCCTCAATCCACCCAGATGTGTGTTTAAGTTGCCACCTTAGATAAACCATTAATTTACAATCTGACATCTGTCATGGATATTCGCTCACCCAATCCACGTCTACTAGCATAGCATGGCACAATAAGCAAACATAGAAGTAACTCCCAAAGGTTTCATAAGTAAAACAGGTAATAGGTACTACCTCAATCTACTTCCCATCCCACAATTTAATTAGATCCTAAACATGCAAGTGTTTGAGGAATAAGGCTAATGCATAAAACTGGGTAGTAGAAAAGGTATGATCAAGTGTTACTTGCCTTGCTGATGATCCGCGAAACCTAGAGACTCGAAGTAACAAGCGGCGCACTCCGGGTGATCTAATGCGCACAAACAACAAGCATACAATAAGTACTCATCTAATGCACAGGAAATCTCGAATAAAAGATCTAACCAGAAAGTTCAACTTAAGAACCACAGTTGCAAAAGAATCGAATCAAATAAAGCAACAAAAGTCGAATGTCAAGAGAGAACGACTCGGTTTTAGCAATTTGAAACTAGGTCAAATTTTACAGTAGCAAAACTTTGTTTAAGTGGGTTAGTCGGAACGGCAGTTTCGAAAGGAAACTCCAGGCGCTTGAATCACCTGATTCCGATAAACGAGCGAGAAAATAAACAGATTCGAAGTTTGAATTGGAAATCGAAATCGGAAAATAACGGATTAAATCCGATTAAAAGAAAGACGACGAACGGTTAAACGAACGGACGTTCGTTAACAGAAACTAACCGGCGAACGCGTTCATTAAAACGAACGGATCGGTGAACGTTTACTAATTAATAAAACCGACAAAAAAAACCAATCTAGGGTTTAAAAAAAAACCGAACAACGAAAGAAAAACCGGACGGTTTTTGAAACAAAACCGGACCGGGGAAGGGCGGCGCGGTGGCTACCTCAGGCGAGGTCGCCAAGGGCTGGGCTCCTCCGGGCGGCGACGGGTAGGCGGGTGGCGGTGTCGAGGCGATGGCGGCGGGTCGGCGGGCGGGCTTTGCGGCGGCGGCTTAGGGCGGCGGGCGCGCTGGGTGAGGAGGAGAGGGGGGGGTGCGGCTTATAAAGGAGGGGGGTGCTGCCTTGGGAGGGGCAACGGCGGCGGCGGGCCGAGCCGGACTCGAGGCGGCGGCGGCGGGACTCCTCCGGGAGCCGCGAGAGGAGAGGGGCGGGGGCCGGCGGCGGCCGGGCTGGGCCCTTGCCCAAAGTGGGCGCATTTTTTTTAACAAAACGAAATGAATTAAAATAAAACTAAACGAACTCCAAATTAAATAAAATTAATTTTCCCCGACTCTTAAAAATGAGTCGAACAAAATGAACTTTAAAACGGGGCCAAAATGCATGTTTTTTAAAATACTCATTTTTTTCCTTAAGTAAATAAACTTCGAAAAACCAAAATTTGATTTATTTATTAAATCTTCATTTTTCCTAAATGTTGGGAAAGTCATATTATTCCATCTCTTAATTTTTTTGTAGGAAAAACTTTTGAAGATAAATAAATAAATCCAAATGATCCTATTTCAAAATTTGAGAAAACCCAAATATGAAAATAACGAAATCTCCAACTCTCTCCGAGGGTCCTTGAGTTGCGTGAAATTTTCTAGGATCGGAAATGCGAGAAAATATGATATGCATGATGACTTAATGTATAACATTCCAAATTGAAAATTTGGGATGTTACACTAAGCGCGCAGGGGTCTGGGCCCATCGCCCTGAGCACACCTGCACGTTGCGTGGGCGGCCGGAAGCAGACCTAGCCTAGTGGCGTTCCAGTCCAATCCGGTACCACGACGCCGGGATACCCATAACTACTCCCGCGTAGATGGTTAGTGCGTATAAGCTCGTAGCCAACTCAGATCAAATACCAAGACCTCGTTAAGCGTGTTAAGTATCCGCGAACGCCGAACAAGGCCAGGCCCACCTCTCTCCTAGGCGGTCTCAACCTGCCCTGTCGCTCCGCCTCAAGATCCACTCGCGGGTGCTCCACCTGCCGACCCGACTTTAGTTTCCACATGTATCATGTATAAAGTATATAGTATATGCCCGTGATCACCTCCCGAGTGATCACGGCCCAATAGTATAGCACGGCAGACGGACAAGAATGTAGGGCCACAGATGAATGTACTAGCATCCTATACTAAGCATATAGGATTGCAGGTAAGGTAACAACAGTAGCAATTCAAGGACAGGCTATGCAGCAGTATAGGAGTATCTGAAAGCAGTAACATGCTACACTACTCTGATGCAAGCAGTATAGAGAAGAGAGAGGGGTCGTCAACACCGTAGTCGAATCAAGGCAGCAGCTACGGTCTCGTAGTCTCTAGGAGAGAAGAGGGGAAGAAACAATGAATACCAAGTAAACAGATGCATATCGATGCATGACATGTCTAGTAGCGATGCTAGGCGTGCCCTAACGTGGTATGGGGTGGTACCGGTTAAGGGGGGAAACATCCGGGAAAGTATTCCCGGTGTTTCGTGATTTCGGGCGGAGGAGCCGGAGGGGGAAAGTTACGGGTTCGATAGGTTTGGGGGGTCTGTCGGACGAACGGACTGCGTATCCGGATTCGCCTCGTCATTCTGAGCAACTTTCATGTTGAAAATATTTTAATCCGAGTTACGGATTAAAAGATATGATTTTCTAAAGATTTTATTAATTTCTGGAATTTAATTAATTAATTATTTAATTCAAAAAATGAATTTATGACGTCGACATGATGTCATCTTGACGTCGTGCCAGTCAGCGAGGTTGACTTGGTCAACCTGACA
This sequence comes from Aegilops bicornis, assembly GCA_021605145.1. Classification (NCBI taxonomy): domain Eukaryota; kingdom Viridiplantae; phylum Streptophyta; class Magnoliopsida; order Poales; family Poaceae; genus Aegilops; species Aegilops bicornis. The sequence goes on from JAHIAL010000151.1 coordinate 397,177, forward strand.
TGTGGGTCCTGTTAAATGGGTTGTTAACTAATTACCCTAGTTTAGTTTAATTAACAGTAGTTAATTAGGTTAATTAGCCATTAGGTTAATTAATCAGGATTAATTAAATTAATTATTTACTTAGTTAATTAATTAATTAATTAGTTTTATTCATTTTTATTTTTATTATTTATTATTATTATTTATTTTTAACGTTCTGGGGGACCTGCGGTCGATGGCATGGCCGGTCCAACAAGATGTCGATCTGGGTCAACAGTCGGCCGGGCCCTTTAGGGCCCACGGGTCGCTGACCTGTGGTGGCCCTGTGTCGGCCACGCCGGGCGGCCGGCGTTGGGGAGCTCCGGGAGCGTTCCTGCGACGGAGGGGCCGGACCTCGCCGATTCGCCGTCTGGCGGCCAAAATGGCCGCGGGTGGGTGCGTTCGAAAGTGGAGAGGAGGCCGCGTCCAACGGTGGCAGAGGAACGGCCGGACTCGGCCGGAAACGGCGCCGGCGACGAGGTTTGCGGCGAGCGGATTCGGTCGACGGCGGGAAGGGTGCTACGCGCGCTATGCCGCAATAGGAAAAGGACGGGGAGGATCTCCACGGAGCGGCGAGTCCAACGGTGCGACCCGTGACCAAAAAGGTCACCGGAAGGGCGCCGGCGACGAGATCCGCGACGAAGTGCGGTTCGGCACGGACCTCCCGTCTGGCGCGCCGAGGCGAGGAGGAGCTCCATGGGGGAAGGTCCGCGAGGAGGGGAGGTACGCGGGGGCGGTGAGCCGGCGCGAGCCGGAGCGCGACGAGCGCGGCACCGGAGCGAGCTCCGGCCATGGCGATCGAGCGCGGGGTCGACCCCTACGGCGACAGAGCGAAGCAGGGGAGGGAAGAGCTCACGGGGGGTGACGCGTAGGGTCTCGGGAATGCGCTCGGGGGCGGTCGGGGGCGTCCGGCGGGGAGGAGGTCGAGGCGGCGGCCGTCCGGCGATGCGGATCCGGCGAGGTGGGGTGGGAGTCGGGGACGGCCCCGAGGCGACGAGGGGGGGTCGGGCGCCCTGCGCGGCCGGTCGGGGAGGAGGGGAGGAGGTGAGGACGGGGCGGCGGGGCGCCGGCGTCGGGGGCGACGGGATCGGGCGGATCCCGATCCAGATCGGCGCGGGAGGGAGGAGAAGGGGATCGGGGGGGGGGGATGGGGTGGTCGGCGAGGGTTTCCGCCGACAGAAGGGGTAAGGGAGTGAGGGGTGGGCCTGATGGCCATGGGCTGGCTGGGCAGTGGGCTTGGCCCAATGGGCGTGGGGTTTCCTCCCTCTCCTTTTTGGTTTTACTTTTCTTTTCTTATTTTTCCTTTTCTGTTTTAATTTATTTAAAATACCCAGACACTTTACAAAAATGTGTGCACCCCACCATAATTATCTTTGTAATATTTAGTTCACTCCGAAGTTTGGAAACTTTTGTTGTTTGCCTATGTTTTAAATTTGAATTTGAATCGGGTTCGAATCAACGTGAGTTTAATTACAGTAACGGAGGTGACGTGGCATCATTAGCTTGGGATTACTGTAGTCTAATTATCCGAGGCGTCACAATTCTCCTCCACTACAAGAAATCTCGTCCCGAGATTTAAGAGGGGAGTAAGGGGGTGGGGAGGTCTAGTTACGAAATTCTAACAGATATTCCCGGTCTTGGTTGCTCTTCTCGAAGTGGTCGATCCATTATATTGATGTCTTCATTTCTCTGTTTCAAGTCATCATGGTGAAGTCGTACTTTCCTTCAGGATCTCCAACGTACTTCATTTAATAGGTAAGGGGCAGCTCGGCTACTGACGTAATGCTTATGAGGTAAACAATCAAGGGTTAACCCAGGAATGAGCATAATAGTATCTCTCGAGTTGAACATATAAAATACATCGAGAGTAATGTATGAAGGTACAATAAGAGGTTCCAAACGGATAGATAGTTTCTCGAGGTCTGAACCGGAGTGAGAAAGGGGTTCAGAGTAGCGAGAGTAAGTATAGCGTCTGTTACCAGAATAGAGCACTCGGAAGGTGTTCCGTGAATTAAATACAAGGCCAAGCATGGGGAATAACCATTAGAAACAGGGTCGTACAGGTGAGTCAGGTTTCGATCCTATGGAACTGTGGGTTATGGGCCCACCATGTGGGTTAAAAGTAGGAAGGGCGGTGACATCTTGCACGGTCATGATAGCAAGACATGTCAGAGGTTAGCCTATCAGTTATGTGGGCAACAATGTCGATACCAAGGGCGAGGGACGAAGAGAACCGTTTTCCTGCTCGTTGAACGAGGCGGACCATTAGGCAAAGTTCTCGTCCATCGGTGGTTACCGAAATGTCATCAACAAAAGTAACAGGGTCTCACTGGCAGAGTTGTACACCGAGGTGTTTACATAAGAAGTAAATTATTACTGCTTAGGTTATATAGACTACAAGAAAGGTCAAAACAGACCAATGGAAAGGAAAATGTGATCATTAGGTTAAATGTAACAATGGAAAGGAAAAATGTGTTTAAACACATATTTCAGGGGTATATCCTTCCCAAGGACAAGCCGAGCATGATATCCACGATAGTATATAACGTAGAAAATCCTCTAGGTGAGGGGAGAGAATTTCATGACGTTACCCATACAACGGTGTTTGATAATTGAGCAAGAAACATTTAGCATTGGGCTTCTGATGTTCTTGTTGAAAATCAGAGTATCACAGACATGCTTCGAGATAGCATTGACATGGTCTTCAGGTGAAGATCAGACTTTGGAATCACGAAGGATCCATCAGGAATAACTTGTAGAACCAGATACCATTCCTCATGGATGAGTGCATAACCCTGCTGAAAAGGAATCTATAATGATAGGTCCTCCAGTAGGAAGTGCTAGGCATGACATCATGCTACCGGGTCATCAAAGGATCAACATCATAACTCTTGGAAAGTTGTCCCAACCATCATATCTGACCGAGATTCAGATCCGATTGGTGTAAGGATACCTCAGACTTAGGATAACTGAGAAGAAAAGGTGCAACGCAAATTGACGAGATGACATTGTAAGATTCTCGGGGAAATGAACTATGAAGTGATTTCCGTTAGAAAGAGTCCATCATTAACCCAAGGAGAGGACAAGGAGGTGTCTGGTGAACTCAACGGCAATTCACCGAGATTCCCAAAAGATGGACTTCCACAATTAAGTGAACAAGGAGATAACATTTGTCAGATCAAATGATATAAGGAAGTATGCTCGAGGAAAACATACACAAGTAAACATTGGTTAAAAGGTGCGCCCGATGGGTTGGGATGCGCGACCAATGTCAGAATGGTGATTCAATAATCAATAGTCTAAGAATTTCACTTCAAAGCAAGAGGCTTGCTAGAAGTTTTGAATTCACACGTCATAGCTCAATTGTCGGTATTCCGGTTGAAAACAATACGGGGACCAAGGGATGAACGAAGATGGCAAGAAGTATTATGATATCAAGAATTCTTAAGAGGTGGTGAAATTCTCACCACATTCTTGACAAAAGAGATGGTAATACTTCCGAGGTAAGGAAGATCAACTGCTGGGTAGCAGTGATATCAAGGTTTACACAAAACGCGAACAAGTTGTGTTGAACGGAAGGCAATAAAGTGGCCGATGAGAACAGGAATCATCGAGGGGCAAGGATGGTATTACCCATCATGAATTCAATTGAATTCCTGGAAGAGCTCATAAGGTTGATGATGATCACGACACAATTGTCGAGAGATTTCATGCAGATGTAATCAATCGATGATGACATCAAGTCAAACGAACGATGAAGCGGAAGGTTATTGGAACCACGGTTACGACATAAACTCGAACTCAAGCTTGTTGTTTAAGGTGAAAGGGGATGACGAGGAAAATCGACGTAAGCTTAGCTATCGTCGCATAGTGGTGCTCCGAGAATTAAGGACCAGGTAGCACAGTTAGAATCATCACGACAATGATATAGCCAAACAGGCTAGGAATGGCGTGATCGGATACAAACTCGTACTTATAGAAGCTTCTTGAAGAGTTGTTGAACCGTGAAAAGTGGACTTGGTTCGATTATCGGTGTCCTTGAGTGTTTAATAACTCGAGCCCGTGAAAATTTGAATCAGTGGGAAGGTAGCACTTGATGAAGAACTCATAAGAAGTTATGCGATCCCATGATAATCTCGAGATACCAGGGGGTAATACTCGATGAGATCAAAGTAGAAGTTGGACTGGGTATTGCTCTACCGAAGACAAGTGCTTAAACTTGCACGAGAAATGGTATTTAAAAGAGAACATGGTCGGAACCATGATTGCAAAAGGCCGGATCCCGGATATAAGATGAACTTATACCAAAGGAATAATTAATTTAAGAGAAGCTTTAATGATAAGATCTACATCGTGTCCATGGGCATGAACACAAAGTTCAAGGTCGACTCCCACTTCTCCAATGCATAACCTTTCATTCACTTCTCACGTTCGATGAAGTTGCGTGTTGAAAATTTTATCCGGCGAAGCACCGGAAGAGTATGATTCGTGAAAACTTTCGGGTTCACACGGTTTAGTGAAGGCATATGTTCAACCCATAGGGCTTCTTGGAATCATATACCGTAATCTTTAGAAATAATTAACTCAAGCTCAAGGCAGAGCATGGTTGAGAAAGCATAGGATACAATTTACCAAAGGCATTATGTATCGAGGAAAGGCTCACAAGGTTATTGAATATGAAGGGCGTTGTCGATAAAATCCAACAAAGGATCCGTGGTCCACAAGGGATCCGACGTGAGCATCAAGACTCAACTAGAGGTAGAAGAATGCAAGGAGATCAAATTATAGAAACAATCGACTAACTCAATTGTCAAATGCAAAGGAATTATGATTCCCAATTCAAGGGATCGAAGCAATGCTCGATTAGGGATGGATAAGTTGAATAGCCTTAGGGTACAATCAACGACAATTGGATTGGTCGAGAACCAATTCCAGCTTAAAAGAATGGTAGCTCAGCCGTAAAGGTAATTTATAAGGATCAATGATGATTGCGGGTATTCAGAAACATATTGAGTCAACAGACTCAAAATGATAATGACAAGGAATGTCAATATGACTACGAGACTTATGGGATTAACCATAATGCAAGCAAGCAAGAATTTCAAGAGCCAAAGGCTCCAGAGGATTTTCGGAAGATCAAATAGTATTTTGAAGACTTCTGTGAAACACATGAACAACTGGGGTTGAGCGGATACTCGACAAGTGCGAGGATTTATTTGAAGGGGTATTCATGTGGCAAAGAACTGCTAGGCAAGAGGCACAAAGTATTCTCGAACAATAGGGAAAACTTCGGGTATCTTGTAATAACAAGATCAATGGGGATAATCGTATGAATGGCAAGTGTAAGTAGTTATCCATACGGATTTATCGGTGGTCGTGAATAGCAAAAGTGATGGGCACAAAGTCTCGAGAGAACATCGAGAGTATCTTCGGAATCTTCCGATTAGCGTACGATCATCCAAGTGAGGGGCTCTCCGGGAGAAAGTACTTGCGAGAACCTAAAGTTAGTTTTGTTTTAGCAAATTCATTTAACCCGAATAGAAGAGAGTTCAGAGTCCCAGTAAAGGTCGAGGAGTAAAAGATCCTAGTACCACCCAATGGCGGCGTGGGCCCGTAAGGCACACAGCCAAGTTAGTAAAAGTTTTTGCAATGTCTAGACTCGACTTCGCCAAGGAGTTGGAAGGGGATTCCTACAGCAATGGCTCGATACCAACTTGTGACGCCTCGATTCAATCGTACACTAATCATGCACGCAAATGTGTACGATCAAGATCGAGGACTCACGGAAGATATCGCAACACAACTCTACAAATAAAATAAGTCATACAAGCATCATAATACAAGCCAGGGGCCTCGAGGGCTCGAATACAAGTGCTCAATCATAGACGAGTCAGCGGAAGCAACAATATCTGAGTACAGACATAAGTTAAACAAGTTTGCCTTAAGAAGGCTAGCACAAACCGGGATACAGATCGAAAGAGGAACAGGCCTCCTGCACTCGATCCTCCTAGCTACTCCTCGGTCGCCGCCGGGCTGCACGTAGTAGTAGGCACCTCCAGGTGTAGTAGTCGCCATCGACGGTGGCATCTGCCCCTGGCTCCATCGTCTGCTGCGACAATCGAGTAGAGGTAGGGGAAAAGGGGAACAAGGCAACCGTGAGTACTCATCCAAAGTACTGCAAGCAAGGAGCTACACTACATATGCATGGATATATGTGTAAAGGGCCATATCGGTGGGTGAACTACGTAAAGCCGTAATAAGAGGGGATAGCTAGTCTTATCGAAGACTACGCTTCGTCACCGTCTTGCAACATGTTGAAGAGGGCATCAAGTCCTCCAAGTAACATCACATAGCAATAATCCTACCGGCGATCCCTCCTCATATCCCTCGAGAGAGCGACCACCGGTTGTATCCGCACTTGGAAGGGTGTGTTTATCAAGTATCCGGTTCTAGTTGTCATAAGCTCAAGGTACAACTCCAAGTCGTCCTGTTATCAAGATCACGGCTATTCAATAGATTAACTTCCCTGCAGGGTGCACCATCTTACCCAAAGACGCTTGATCCCATTTGGCGGACACACTTTCTGGGTCATGCCCGCCGCGGAAGATCAACACGCCGCAGCCCCACCTAGGCACAACAGAGAGGCCAAGACGCCGGTCTAAACCTAAGCGCCACAGGGTCTGCCCATCGCCTCGAGCACACCTCAAGACGCTATGCGGCAGCCGGAAGCAGACCTAGCCTAGTGGCGTTCCAGTCCAATCCGGCGCGCGCCGCTCCGTCGCTAACGTCTGAAGTGCTTCGGCTGATACCACGACGCCGGGATACCCATAACTACTCCCGCGTAGATGGTTAGTGCGTATAAGCTCGTAGCCAACTCAGATCAAATACCAAGACCTCGTAAAGTGTGTTAAGTATCCGCATGAACGCCCGAACAGGGCAGGCCCACCTCTCTCCTAGGCGGTCTCAACCTGCCTGCCGCCTCCGCCTCAAGATCCACTCATGGGTGCTCCACCAAATTTACCCGACTTTAGTTTCCACATGTATCATGTATAAAGTATATAGTATATACCCGTGATCACCTCCCGAGTGATCACGGCCCAATAGTATAGCACGGCAGACGGACAAGAATGTAGGGCCACAGATGAATGTACTAGCATCCTATACTAAGCATATAGGATTGCAGGTAAGGTAACAACAGAGCAATTCAAGGACAAAGCTATGCAGCAAAGATAGGAGTATCTGAAAGCAAGAACATGCTACACTACTCTAATGCTAGCAGTATAGAGAAGAGTAGGCGATATCCGGTGATCAAAGGGGGCTTGCCTGGTTGCTCTGGCAAGAGAGAGGGGTCGTTAACACCGTAGTCGAACTGGGCAGCAGCAGCGTCGGTCTCGTAGTCTACCGGAGAGAAGAGGGGGAAGAAACAATGAATACCAAGTAAACAAATGCATATCGATGCATGACATGTCTAGTAGCGATGCTAGGCGTGCCCTAACGTGGTATGGTGTGGTACCGGTTAAGGGGGGAAACATCCGGGAAAGTATTCCCGGTGTTTCGTGATTTCAGGCGGAGGAGCCGGAGGCGGAAAGTTACGGGTTAGATAGGTTAGGGGGGTGTGGCGGACGAACGGACTGCGTATCCGGATTCGCCTCGTCGTTCTGAGCAACTTTCATGTTGAAAATATTTTAATCCGAGTTACGAATTAAAAGATATGATTTTCTAAAGATTTTATTAATTTCTGGAATTTAATTAATTAATTATTTAATTCGAAAAATGAATTTATGACGTCAGCATGATGTCATGCTGACGTCAGCAGTCAACAAGGTTGACTTGGTTAACCTGACATGTGGGTCCCGTTCGTCAGTGACTGTTAACTAATTACCCTAGTTTAGTTTAATTAACAGTAGTTAATTAGGTTAATTAGCCATTAGGTTAATTAATCAGGATTAATTAAATTAATTATTTACTTAATTAATTAATTAATTTTATTCATTTTTATTATTATTATTATTTATTTTTAACGCTCGGGGAGACCTCAGTCAAGTGGCATGGCCGGTCCAACAAGATGTCGACCGGGTCAACAGCCCCGGGCCCTAGGGCCCACGGGTCGCTGACCTGTGGTGTCGTGGAATTGTCACGGCAGATGTCCTCGTGAAAGGACTTAGTCGCAGGCCATCGTGACGGGTTAACTTAGAGGGTTAAGGTGGACACAAAGACACGGGAGTTATACTAGTTCGGCCCCTTCGATGAAGGAAAGACCTACGTCTAGTTGTGATGGGATTGATGTGATTTCGGCGACTAGGGAGCAATAGCTTCGCCTAAGCCTCGAATTGTCTCTCCTTAATCCGCCGCCGGGTCGTCCCCTTATATACACGGGTTGACGCCCGGCCGGTCTCGAAGTCCCGATCCGCTCATACAAGTGTCCGCTCGGTCTCTTCTCTCTTATCTTACAAAGACAAGTTACAACACTAAGGCGGTTTACATAAACGGACCTTAATTCGCCTCTGGGCTCTGGGCCTCCTCCGTGGGCCCGGATCATGGACGAGGGTAACCCGGCCCCTCCAGGGCGGTTCACACTCAGTAGTAGTATCCCCAACATTAGGCCCCAGATTGACTTGAACCGGTTCATGTCAATCTTGAACATCTTCAGGAAACTCTTGATCTCCCTTTATATTTCGTAAACCGCCATCTGCTTGAACCGCCGTGACGTCATCCTCCGATCCCGTGTCGTATGCGCCTCGACGTCATCTTTAATAAAGAAATCCAAACAGTAAGATTCCCTTCCTTTAATGCTATCTCGGAAATCGAGGCGACCGCTGCGCCGTCCGCCGCTTTTGACTCCTCGATTCTTGCGCCTGTTAATTGCTCCGGTCCCTTATAAATAGACCGGCAGGCCCCTTTATCTTCTTCTTCTCTTCTCCTTCCTCGCGACGCTCCAGCCCTGAAGCTCTGCCGTCGCCTCCGACCTTCCAATCGCCGCGTCAACACCGGGCCGCTGCATCAACCTGATAGTATCAGAAGTTCTCGGCGCTCCTCCGCGGTTTTGATCATCAGGTAAGGTCCCTTTCAAACCCTAGATCCCATCTGAAGATCCTTTTCATCTCGTAGTTCTTAGGTGTTCATATCAGTTTCTTCATACCTGCTCTGCCATGGCCGTTATAACTCAACCGCACCATACATCCTGTGCAGGTGACTGCCCCGTCGTCAATTTGACTCTTTATGCATCTTTTCCTTTTTGTTCAGATCCTCTAGTTTAGCACACCCGAACCTTCCTGCTCTTTATGAGGCTTGCATAGGTCTACCGAAGTTTTTCTTACTGAAACTTCGGTAGATCTAGATTACTTCCATTCGCATGTGAAAACTGTTTCTGTCCACACTTAGTAGATTTTTCAGTTCTGTCTCTTTTGGCGGTTTGACCTTTGGGAGCTAATCCGTCACTCCATTAGTCCTCAGTTAAACCGGAATTGAAAGCTAGCCGCCAAATTGCCGGTTTAACATTGTATAATGTGCCTGAACCTTTTAACGGTGAACCGTTTTTCCTTTTCTTTCGCAGTTTAGTCTTCCGGAATGGCCCCTCAATTCTCAGCTTGCAATTGGGTCCGGTCCAAGATTATCAAAGCAACTCAACGGCTACGTCACCACTGGCGCCTTGGCTCCAAAAAATGTCCTCCACTGGCGTGTTCCGGATGGCGAATTCCCTCCCGAGCCTCAAGAAGGAGAAGTGATTGTGTTTATGCAGCACTTAGACCGGGGATTCTGCCCGCCCGGTTCGAAATTCTTCCGGGACGTCCTTGCAAGTTTTAAACTCCATCCGCAGGACATTGGCCCGAACTCTATATCAAACATATGCAATTTTCAAGTCTTCTGTGAAGTCTATCTTCAAGAAGAACCATCTGTGGAGCTGTTCCGGGATTTCTTCCACTTGAACCGTCGTACATAATTTTCTGATGGTCCCAACACAGAGCTGGGCGGCGTTTCAATCCAGAAGAGGAAGGAAGTGGACTTTCCTCACGCCAAACACCACAGCCATCCAAAAGATTGGAACCAAACCTGGTTCTACTGCCGGAACACCGCTCCTGCCAACGAGAATCCTTTCCGGGTTAGTCCTCACCGGCTCAGCAACCATCATCCGCTGCCTTTACACTTAACCGCCGCGGAACGGAAGAACTTCGCGCCTCAAATTATCAAGCTCCGGGCTCTAATGGCCAATGGCTTAACTGGTGTGGACCTTGTGCGGTGTTGGGTTTCTTGGGGCGTCTTGCCACTAAGCCGCCGGCCCGGATTGATGCACGAGTACACTGGCAGCCTCAAAGACCCTCAAAGATGTCACGAGTTGCCCATAACTGAACTTGAGGTCACAGAGATTGTAAAGAAGATGCTTGATGAACCGATCTCCGTCTGCAGCCTAACCGGGTTGGCTCCATTCTGTGTTGCCAACAAACCGCCGGCGGTAAAGCTCTACTCACCGCTGGCCCTTAATACTTTGTTGATATACATTAATCCTTGTTACTTCTCAGTCGACAGCTCCTTCGAAACATACCAAACCGTTCGGGCGCCAAGGTAAAGTCCAAGGCCACCAAGAAGGCAGGCAAGAAGAAAACCGCCGAGTCCTCTGATCCGCTGGAGGACGAAGAATCAGAAGCTGAGGTAAAACTTGACATTCTTACGAGGGAGCCGCCGTAAACCGGCTTTCCGCTTTGTGTTTCTTCTTGCTTATGATTTGTCCCTTTGTATTCCTTTTACTGACAATTTTACCTCCCAGGATGATGCTGAAGCCAGTCATGTCGACCCTGTTGAGGTAATCTTTCTTTCTTCCGAATCCGAACTTACGCCGGTTAAAAGAATTTGTCGCACCGTCCGGAAAGTGAAAAAATATCATTCCTGTGCTTACTTGAATCCAAACCTTTCCTTGAAGACACAGCAGGCTGAAGAGCGCCAGACAACCCGCACAAGGGCCAACGGATTACCTCATCCGTTTACCGGACACACCAACCCGGAAGCGTCGTCCGTGAGGTGACTTGTTCTCCGAAAAGCGTTATCCCTTAAAAGGTTTCTTCCGATGTCCTCTCAATCCGTCTGACCCGAATTATCAGGCCTCTTCCAACTCTTCTGGCGGTTCATCAACTACGCAACTGCCTCCGCTTAAAGTTGCTGCAGGGTACGCAACTGCTGTCCGCCAATTCAATTTACAATTGTCTTGGTCGATTTGTCTTAATCCAATTCTGAATATTGCAGCACCAAGGCTCGCCTGAGTAAGAAAGCGAAAACCCTTGATCCTACTGCGGATGTTGATCCGGAAAAGACCCCAGAGCGAACCCATGAAAATCCTGAAGTCGCCAAAAATAGCTCTGGCGAGTTGTACCGAGACGACATTGCTGATCCACCAGAAACTGAACCGTAGGCCCAAGTGCAAACCTCGCATCCTGCTGCACCGAGTCTGGCCACAGAGCGGGTCATAACTGTTGAACCGCCGAGCCAGAGTATGAAGGCACCAAGCCTAAAGAAGACCGCCAATCCGGCCAGCCCAATCAAAAATGATGATGTTATTGTGACGGGCACTGGCTACACCACTCCTGGTCAACCGGTCGCGTTAGCAAAACACAGCGCCAAAGATAAGGGGAAAATTGATCTGTCAGCTTATGACAACTTCTCTGCCCAAGAACTTCACTCCGGGTTCCTGAACCGGCTCTACACAAGCCGTGACTTTGAAGCTGGTCTGGTAAATCGTATGAAGGACCGCTATGAGGTAAAGGAGTTATGCCTTGTATATTTGTTTCTCTGCATAGTAGCCCCCAAGGGCCAGTTCAACTTAGCATAGTTAAACCGGCACTTAATTTTGCATAGAAACCATACGCCTTACACTGCAGTACTGTGTAGCCCCCAAGGGTCGGTTCAACTTAGCATAGTTAAACCGGGACTTAATTTCGGTATCCTCATAGCAAACTGAGATCAACTAGCCATTAGCCCCCAAGTGCCAAGTTGAATATTTGTATTGAGCTTGGGACTTTGATGATTAAACAACTAACGTGCTCCCTTTGTTATCAGAATGAGATAAACCAGCAAACCGTGCAACTCCAGGACCTTCGAGCCAATATTGAAACTCAACAAGCAGAAACCACCAAGGCCAAGGATGAACTGAAAACTGCCTTGGCCACTATGGAACAGCTGAAGGAGTGGTATAAATCCGAGCGGGCCAACTGGGACACCGAAAAGGCCGGTTTGAAAAAACGGGCGGAAGATGCTGAAGCAGCTCTTAAACCGGTGACTGAAGAGCTTACCGGACTCAAGCGCCAAGTGCATGCCATGACCTCTGCCATCTTTGGTAAGAAAATTTACACTGATTATCTCCATTTTGATATTTCCGCCGGTTTAACCTGAGCTATCTGAAACCGGTGCAGGCAAGCGTATTGCTCATATGGGCTCTGATGTGCGGAAGAAACTCAAGGCTGCTTATACGCTGATTGAGCAGCTGTATACCGGCGCCCAGCGAGTCATATGTGCCACATCATACGACAACACGGCTCCGTCCCTGATCAGAGATACACTGGACCGGCTATCCATGGTTCCGGGGCAGCTTGAAGAGTTGAAGCGATCCGCGGCCCGGGCTGGCACCCTACTGGCTCTGACTCGCGCCAAGGCGTGGATAGCAGATCTTGACCCGACTGATATAGCCAAAGGTTTCCCCAGCGCTCAAGAGAACGGTGAAGCCTTTGATAACGACGCCCTGAAACGGATAACAAAGGAGATGCGTCCATTGGCGAGTCAACTGGCAGCCGAAGCCAACCTGGCGGTTCACCGCTCTTTTTATGACGCAAATAACAAGCGGGTGGAGTTTGTCATTCCTGAAGTGCAGAGCCTTGTTCCCCCAATCCGTAAGCACACTTATGCCCCTGATGTTGATCCGGCTGAGCTTATAAGTGAAGAGGCTGTCTTTCAGGCCTTAACCCGGATTGACTGGTCCACCAATGACTTCTGGGCTTTGGGTGAGGAAGAAGAAGAAGTTGAACCGACGCCAGGCGCCCCCTCAACCTCACGTCAACCTGGCGAAGAAGCGTAATCCATCAAGCCGGGTGACGCCTCCAAAACTGCTATCCATAACGCCATGCGAAACACCGGGCCTTGGAAGGCTTTGTAATAGGATAGTTAGCACTTTGTTTTGAACAATGCCTTTATAACCTCAGTCTGTATCCCTTGCATGGTGGCACTGATACTTTGGATTGATGAACCGTCAACTTAGTTCGCCTGCAATCACAAATTCTTTAAACCGCCTTGGCGGCTTGTGTCGCCAGCCGGCTTACGACGCTTATATATTTATATAAGAAAATATGGATGTATATGATCAAACTTTATGATACAAAAATACCTGCCAGCGTCGGGCATGCAGTTGGCTTAGCCAATCTTGAGGCGGAGGCTGTATAAACCATTACCGGCAAAGGAGAAAACAACTCACATATAGAGAATGCCGGTTTACCGTGTAAACCGTGTCGGGCATGACAAGCCCCCTGTTACTCCATAATGGGATGTTAACAGAAAAAATCAAACCGGAACAAAATCGCCGGATTAAAAATGGACCGAATTCTGACAACCTGAATCCGGTTTAAAAAGGATTGTCGGTTTAAAAAGGCAAACAAAAATCAAATAATTGGTATGAAAACCACATGGAAGCAAAGGCAATGATAAAAACCGTTTGCAAGAAGAGGCTTTACTGAGCCTGATCAGATGGTGTTACCATGGTCGGACAGGACCAAGCTCCCCATAAGGTGTAGCGATGGTTCAAGTCAGCCGTGCCCCCAAGCGAAATCGTGGCGATATGCCGATCAAGTGGCATGGCAATGGTTCGGGTTCGACCAAGCCCCAAGTGATTCTATGGCCGTGAGGCCGACCAAGAGGCGTGTTGGTTCAGACGTGACCATGTCCCCAAGTGATCTGGTGGCTTTCGCCCGTCAAAAGGTGTTGCATTGGTTCGGACACGACCAAGCCCCCAAGTGACAAAAACTTCGGAAAAGCAAGACCAAGGGTTAAACCGGAGGCCGCTTTACGGCAACATCTCCATGTACCCAAACCGGACTGTTTACAGAACGGATACCCCGCTTTAGCCGAGGATCCGGTTTATTGCTTTTATTCATAATATATACATTGTCTTAATATGTACATAAGTGGAGCCGATGGCTCGGTATAATAAGGCGAAGATGAGCTATGTTCCATGGCTCGTTGGTCTCCTCTTCGACGCGTGCGTGAGTCTTTTCGCTCTCGAACATCAATCAGATAGTATGACCCGTTGTACAGATTCTTGCAGACCACAAAGGGCCCTTCCCAAGGTGGGGATAGCTTGTGCATATCTGACTGGTCTTGAATAAGCCGAAGCACCAAGTCTCCCTCCTGAAAGGTTCTTGTTCTAACCCGCCGACTGTGATACCGACGAAGATCCTGCTGGTAAATCGCCGAACGAGCAGCCGCCATATCGCGCTCTTCATCCAGTCGATCCAAATCGTCCTGCCGGGCTGCCTCACTATCGGCCTCAACATAAGCCGCCACGCGGGGCGAGTCATGACGGATATCACAGGGAAGGACCGCCTCTGCTCCATAGACCATAAAGAACGGTGTGTATCCAGTGGATCTGTTAGGTGTAGTATTGATACTCCATATCACAGATGGCAGCTCCTCGACCCAACAACCCGGCGTCCTTACTAAAGGGACCATAAGCCGGGGTTTAATACCTCTCAAAATCTCCTGATTAGCTCGTTCCGCTTGACCATTGGACTGCGGGTGGGCCACTGAAGAGACGTCAAGCCGGACGTGCTCTCGTTCACAAAACTCCTTCATGGCTCCCTAGGACAAATTGGTGCCATTGTCCGTGATGATACTGTGTGGAAACCCAAACCGGAAAATCACCTTTTTGATGAACTGAACCGCCGTGGCCGCATCACACTTCCTAACAGGCTCAGCCTCGACCCACTTGGTAAATTTATCGACTGCCACCAACAGGTGTGTCTTCTTGTCCTTGGACCTTTTGAAAGGTCCAACCATATCCAGCCCCCAAGTCGCAAACGGCCAAGTAATTGGAATCATCCTCAATTCTTGGGCCGGTACATGAGCACGTCTGGAAAACTTTTGGCAACCATCGCATCGTCTGACCAGATCTTCCGCATCAGCATGGGCAGTCAACCAGTAGAAACCGTGGCGGAACGCTTTGGCCACCAAGGATTTTGAACCGGCGTGGTGACCATAGTCCCCTTCATGGATCTCACGCAATATCTCACGGCCTTCCTCAGGGGACACACAACGCTGAAACGCCTACGACACCGCAACGATGCAACTTCGCCCTTATGTATGGTCATAGACTTAGACCGCCGAACTATCTGTCAGCCAGCGTCTCATCTTCGGTAACTTCGCCCGGTTCATGTATGCCAAATAAGGGAGCGTCCAATCCGGAATGACATGCAAGGCTGCTACCAAGTGAGCCTCCGGATCAGGAATAGCCAAATCGGCTTCATCAGGCAGCTTAACTGACGGATTGTGCAGTACGTCAAGGAAGACATTGGCGGGACCGGTTTACGTTGAGAACCCAACCGGCTTAGAGCATCCGCCGCTTCGTTCTTCCGACGATCCACATGGTCCACCTGATATCCTTTAAAGTGTCCTGCAACCATATCCACTTCCCGACGGTACGCAGCCATGAGTGGATCTTTGGAATCCCAAGTACTGATACTTGCCGGGCCACCAAGTCCGAGTCACCAAAACACTTAACCCGGCTTAGATTCATCTCCTTAGCCATCCGGAGACCATGGAGCAAAGCCTCATACTCAGCTGCATTGTTAGTACAGGGAACATTAAGCGAAGAACGTATGAACTTGTCACCTCGTGGGGAAGTTAATACGACTCCAGCCCCCGAGCCCTCCAATTGCCTGGACCCATCAAAGTGGATGGTCCAATAGGTATGATCCGGCTTTTCTTCAGGTGCTTGCAACTCCGTCCAATCATTGATGAAATCCACAAGTGCTCGAGACTTTCTTGCCGTCCGAGGCACATACCTTAAAACCGCGGCGGCCCCACTTAGCAATCCGGCGATTGCTTCCCGGTTCTCGTATGATATCGCCCAAAGGAGCTGAATCGACCACCGTGATGGGGTGCCCTTGGAAATATTGCTTCAGCTTCCGACACCATAAAAACTCCATATACCAGCTTCTGCCAATGCGGATATCTTTGTTTAGACTCAATGAGGACCTCGCTGATGTAATAAACCGGCCGTTGAACCGGATACTCCTTCCCTGCCTCTTTCCGTTCCACCACAATGGCTACGTTGTCTGCCCTGGCATTAGCAGCAACATACAACAGGAGCGGTTCCTTGTCAATCGGAGCGGCGAGAACAGGCGGGTTGGCCAACTGCCGCTTTAAGTCCTCCAATGCTTCATCGTGGTGAACTCCGCATTTAACCGATCCGTCTTCTTCAAAGATCTCGGTACAAGGGAATGGCCTTCTCTCCTAGGCGGCTGATAAACCGGCTTAGCGCAGCAATCCGACCCGCCAAACGTTGGACATCATTGATACACTTTGGCTTAGCCAGGGAGGTGATAGCTGTAATCTTCTCCGGATTAGCTTCAATCCCCTTGTTGGACACAAGGAAACCCAATAACTTGCTCTGCGGAACACCAAAAACACACTTGGCCGGGTTAAGCATCATCTAGTACACCCGCAAGTTGTCAAAGGTTTCTCTCAAATCCTCAATCAGTGTTTCCTTCTCCCTTGACTTAACCACAATATCATCCACATAAGCATGCACATTACGGCCGATCTGTTTATGCAAGCAATTCTGTACGCAACGTTGATAAGTTGCTTGGGCGCTCTTGAGCCCAAAAGGCATAGATACATAGCAGAAGGCTCCAAAAGGGGTGATAAACGCCGTCTTCTCCTGGTCCTTAACCGCCATCTTAATCTGATGATATCCGGAATACGCATCCAAAAAGCTCAAACGCTCACAACCCGCCGTAGCATCAATAATCTGATCAATACGGGGGAGGGCGAAAGGATCTGCTGGACAGGCCTTGTTAAGATCTGTATAGTCCACGCACATGCGCCAAGTGCCATTCTTCTTAAGGACCAACACCGGATTAGCAAGCCACTCTGGATGGAAAACTTCAACGATAAATCCTGCCGCTAAGAGCACAGCAACCTCCTCTCCAATGGCCTTGCGCCTTTCCTCATTAAACCGGCGTAGAAACTGCTTTACCGGTCTGTACTTGGGATCAACATTAAGAGTGTGCTCAGCGAGTTCCCTCGGTACACCTGGCATGTCACAAGGCTTCCATGAAAAAATGTCCCGATTCTCACGGATGAACTCGATGAGCGCGCTTTCCTATTTAGGATCCAAGTTAGCACTGATGGTGAACTGCTTGGACGAATCACCGGGCACAAAATCAACAAGTTTAGTCTCAAGCCGACTTAAACTTCAAATCCGGATCGTGCTCAGAAGTTGGCTTTTTCAACGGGTCATATCCGCCGGATCAACATTGTCTTTATAATACTTTAACTCTTCTGGCACAAACCGACTCTGCATAAGCCGCATCACCTTCCTCGCATTCCAACGCAATCCGCGGCTCCCGTGAACCGTTATCGTCCCCTTGTGACCCGGCATTTTCAGCTGCAAATAAACATAACAAGGCCGTGCCATAAACTTAGCATAAGCCGGCCGCCCAAACAAGGCGTGGTAAGGGCTTTGGATTTTCACCACCTCAAATGTCAACGTTTCCGATCTGGAGTCATGTTCATCTCCAAAGGCTACCTCCAGAGCTATCTTACCGACCGGGTATGCTGACTTGCCAGGCACCACGCCGTGAAACACTGTACTGGACGGCCTGAGATGCTTATCCGTCAACCCCATACGTCGGAAGGTCTCATAGTACAGGATGTTGATGCTGCTCCCTCCATCCATTAGTACTTTGGTAAACTTGTATCCTCCCACCTGAGGTGCCATCACTAGGGCTAGCTGACCCGGATTGTAACCCCGGGGAGGATGATCCTCTCTGCTCCATACAATAGGTTGCTCTGACCAGCGCAGGTAATGCGGTGCGGCCGGTTCAACAACACTGACCGCCCGCTTCTGAAGTTTGCGGTCTCGCCTGTCCAAGCTGGTGGTAAAGACATGGTACTGTCCATTGTTTAACTGCTTTGGATTACTTTGGTAACCCGACTGCTGCCGTTGTTGATTGTAACCCCCTTGGTTCTGATTGTTCTGATTGTTTTGATTGTTTTGACTGCCTTGCCCGCCCGGATTACCACCGAACCCTGGGCCGGAATTTCCTCCACCGTAACCCGGGGCGGACCCTGAACCGCCGCCGGGCCCTTGATCATACCGGAAAGCATTAGAATTTTTGAACTCCTGCATAATATAACAATCCTTCCAGAGGTGATTCGCCGGTTCCTCCTTCGTCCCATGCTTCGGACAAGGTTGATTCAATAAGTAATTCAAACGCTTCGGATTGTGACCTTGTGCACCACCCCGGTTTGATTGCCTAACTTTGCGCCGCTGACCCTTGTCCTGCGCGTTGGTGTTGGCCACGAAGCCCATGTTACCGTTAGCTTTACGCTTGTTTCCCCCATTTCCTGCCGAATGATGCTGCTGGCCCCTGGAATTGCTATTCTGCTTTCCCTTCCCTACTTCGTCATCCTCAGACTCGGGATCCTTGGTACTATCAGAATCAGCATACTTTACCAAAACGCCCATGAGCGTGCCCATGTCATTGCAAAAACGCTTCATGCG
Organism: Aegilops bicornis; assembly: GCA_021605145.1. NCBI lineage: Eukaryota > Viridiplantae > Streptophyta > Magnoliopsida > Poales > Poaceae > Aegilops > Aegilops bicornis. The sequence continues at coordinate 415,952 of JAHIAL010000151.1, forward strand.
ACCCAGCTTTAACTTCAACGGTTCGAACCGGCAGTTGGCTTCTAGGGTTAAGATAGCAGAATCAGGGTTGATCCGGTCTGATGAATGTAAAACCTCCAAACGCAGGCGCACCCAATGTGTTGTAGATTCTCCTCCGCTCGACACAAGCCGCCAAATCCACCACGGACATGGTCTGCTTACAGTGTCTTTGAAATTTTGAATGAACCGGGTCCGTGAATCGAGTCCACAAACTAACTGAGTTGGGTGGCAAATTTTTCAACCAAATGCGGGCCGTACCTTCCAACATCATGGTGAAATACTTTACACGCAGCTTCGTCCACATCCAAAGCATCTCCATGGCCATCTCATAGCTTTCTATCCACGCTTACGAGCCAAATCGGCGGTATAATTGAGCACCTTGCGTGGCCCTTTGAAGTCCTTGGGCAAACGCACATTGCGTAAAGCGGGGACGAGGCAAGGCACCCCCAATGAGCCGGACGTGACCCCCGGTTCGAAGATGGTCGGACGAACCGGCGCGAGGTCCTCATGTTGTGCTGTTAACTCGGCCTCCCTACGTGCCCTGGCCCGGTCTACCACCACTTGAGCGTCTTCGAAGCCACCGGCCGGGTTGTTGCCTCGAGGCGGACCGCGCTACGCGTTGCTTGATACGGCCGGTTAAATCTGTCGCTACCGGCTATAACTCCGGCTTGGGCGGGGGTGGAGTGGATCCGATCCCGGTGTATGAATACGCTTCTGCCGAGCGGGGCCGTCTGAGGAGCTCCTTGACCCGGCGAAGTTTCTACCGCTGTGGTGAATCGCCCTCGATCGAATCGCCTCCAATCGTGCGCGGCCGCGACAAGGTTATCCATCGGGTTGGAGTAGTGACCGAAGGTGTCTGCCTGATCAGAAGCGCGCCCGGTGTGATGGCGAGGCAGATCTATCACACGGGCTGAACGGCGCGGCCGTCGAGTGCTTCCGGCGGTTTACCACCGGTGGCGGATTACTGGTCCCTGCCTTACAGGGTATTGAAGAGCTCTCTTCCTCGAAAACCGAAGGCAAGCGGGATCTGTACTTCCTCTTCATGACTTCATGTGATGCACTCGATCCAAAGATGAGCCTATAAGCCTGCGCATCCAAAGCGGCCCGTTCCGCCGCCATCCTCACGTCCGCGGCTGCCAGATCCGCTTTAGCTTTAGCGATCTGTTCCTTCACCCTCGCGATCTCTGCGTTATGTAGGTCCTGATCCACCGGGTTAGCCTCCGCCATGAGCGTAGCCAATGCGTCGAATAACTCTGATAAAGCTTGAGCCGGCGGGCGCACGGGGCCTCCTTCCCCGGTCGCCACCACCGCTGCTGAACCGGCGACGATGGGCGCCGCGGTCGAAGAGTGAAGCGTCGCTTGTGTACCGGCCATGAAAATTCCAACCCGGCTGGGTAGATCAAAGGGGTCCGGAATACTCTCACCGTTGGAACAGCCCCCGATCTAGCCATCTTGCAGCTGGTACAAAGACTCGGTTTCTCCGGCGGATGACTCGTCGCCAGAGTAGACAACGGTTTCGCCGCCAGATGCTGATCCGCCCTCGTAGTCTCCGTGGACGACTCCCACGAAAGCACGCTTGACGGGCGGTTTAGCCAGGGCGGGACTCTTCCTCGCCCGCTGAGCCGTCTCGACGAGGTCGGTGCAGATGTCCGGCCCAGGCCCTGGCTCGTCGATCTTGCCGTTGAACACGTGTATGCCACCAAAGGGGACCCGGTACCCGTACTCAATCGAGCCGGCCTCGGGGCCCCAGTCCGCATCGTCGATGTAGAGTTTGCCGCGACGACTCTTAGTCATCCGGCCCACAGCATAGCCTTCGAGTCCTTCGAACTTGCCCTCTAAGATCATCTACCATCGTGCGATAGCCCCACGGTGGGCACCAACTGTCGTGGAATTGTCACGGCAGATGTCCTCGTGAAAGGACTTAGTCGCAGGGCCATCGTACGGGTTAACCTAGAGGGGTTAAGGTGGACACAAAGACACGGGAGTTATACTAGTTCAGCCCCTTCGATGAAGGAAAGGCCTACGTCTAGTTGTGATGGGATTGATGTGATTCGGCGACTAGGGAGCAATAGCTTCGCCTAAGCCTCGAATTGTCTGTCCTTAATCCGCCACTGGTCGCCCCTTATATACACGGGTTGGCCTTGGCCGGTCTCTGAGTCCCGATCCGGCTCATACAAGTGTCGGCTCGGTCTCTTCTCTCTTATCTTACAAAGACAAGTTACAACACTAAAGGCGGTTTACATAAACAAACCTTAATTCGCCTCTGGGCTCTGGGCCTCCTCCGTGGGCCCGGATCATGGACGAGGGTAACCCGGCCCCTCCAGGGCGGTTCACACTCAGTAGTAGTATCCCCAACACAGGGGGTGGCCCCAGGTCGGCCACGTCGGCGGCCGGTGTTGGGGAGCTCCGGGGAGCGTTCCCGCGGCGGAGGGGCGCCGGACCTCGCCGGGATTCGCCGTCCGGCGGCCAAAATGGCCGCGGGCGGGTGCGTTCGAAAGTGGAGAGGAGGCCGCGTCCAACGGTGGCAGAGGAACGGCCGGACTCGGCCGGAAACGGCGCCGGCGACGAGGTTTGCGGCGAGCGGATTCGGTCGACGGCGGGAAGGGTGCTACGCGCGCTATGCCGCAATAGGAAAAGGACGGGGAGGATCTCCACGGAGCGGCGAGTCCAACGGGTGCGACCCCGTGACCAAAAGGTCACCGGAAGGGCGCCGGCGACGAGATCCGCGACGGGGGCGCGGTTCGGCACGGGGCCTCCCGAGCGGCGCCGAGGCGAGGAGGAGCTCCGCAGGGGGGAGGGAAGGTCCGGCGAGGGAGGGGAGGTACGCGGGGCGCGGCCGGCGCTGAGCAGCCGAGCGCGACGAGCGCATCGAGCGAAGCCGGCCATGGCGATCGAAAGCGGTCGACCCCTCTGGCGACAGGCGAGGAGGGAAGAGCTCACGGGGGACGTGGGGTCTCGAAGCGGGCTCGAGGCGGTCGGGGCGTCCAGTGAGGAGGAGGTCGAGGCAGCGGCCGTCCGGCGATCGGATCCGGCGAGGTGGGGTGGGAGTCGGGGCGGCCCGAGGCGACGAGGGGTTCGGGCGCCCTCTTGCCGGTCGGGAGGAGGGGAGGAGGTGAGGGCGGGCGGGCGGCGGCGTCGGGCGGCAGGATCGGGCGGATCCGATCCAGATCGGTCTTGGGAGGGAGGAGAAGGGATCGGGGGTGAATGGGGTGGTCGGCTAGGGTTTCCGCCGACCGGGGTAAGGGAGTGAGGGGTGGGCACGATGGCCATGGGCTGGCCATTTGGGCCAGTGGGCTTGGCCCAATTGGGCCGAGGGGGTTTCCTCCCTCTCCTTTTTGGTTTTATTTTTCTTTTCTTATTTTCCCTTTTCTGTTTTAATTTATTTAAAATACCCAGACACTTTACAAAAATGTGTGCACCCCACCATAATTATCTTTGTAAAATTTAGTTCACTCCGAACATTTCAGTTTTAAAGTTTGGAAACTTTTGTTGTTTGCCTATGTTTTAAATTTGAATTTGAATCGGGTTCGAATCAACGTGAGTTTAATTACAGTAATGGAGGTGACGTGGCATCATTAGCTTGGGATTACTGTAGTCTAATTATCCGGGCGTCACAGCCACTTTCGGCCTGTTGCCATTTTCGGCCTATTAACGCCCGACGAAAACCATGGGCCATATGTGGCCCAATGTCATATCAGGCCCATTAATGGCCCATATAAAAATGACGATAATCTAGCTGGACCAAAGTTCCGGCCTGTTAAAGGCCCGTGCATTAGGTCGGTGCATTTACGGCCCGTTCGAATTTCGGTCTGTCAAAAATCCGCATCGTAAATGGGCCACCATTTCGGCCTGCTAAGACCAGTGGGTTATTTGGCACAATCAGGGCCCAATCTCACTTTCAGTCTATTAAAGGCCCATGTTTTTTATGGGCTCGAGATATTTACAACTGTAAATGGCCTATTTTCTTTGAGGGCCCAAATTATGTTTAGGCACATTAAAGGCCCACTATGGGCACATGCCTACCAGAAAAATATGAAAGCTTATGCTGATTTAGGCCCAGATATTTTTAGTGGGCTACATGCCAATTTCGGCCCGTAATTGTTTCTAGCCCAATTGGAATGGGCCCGACGAATGTTGGCATGTTGGGCTCCTACGAAGCTTTCGGCCGAATACATTACTAAGATAAACCTACACTATACAAAAATAGCGTTGTAATTATTGCAGCCTATGGCAGCATCATAAATGTTGTATCATAACAAAATAAATTCCAACCATACAACAAAAGGCATGTTGGCATAAAGTTTATAGTCCTTCTAGATAAAAGAACCATCAGATGTATAGAAGCACATATCATTTGACCTGAGTGCTAATGTTTTAGGCTGTGGAATCTGATGGAGCAGCATGATCTTCACCTTTTTTCCGCCATTGCTCTTGAACAACGAAGCGAATGTATGATAGTCTGGTTTCAAAACCATTCATATCTTGACGACATTTGTCAACCACTATTCTTGTTTCGGAAATGGCGTCCATTAGGGATTGGACTTGTGTCTGGAGCACAGATATATCACTCTGTCTAGCAGGAAGATTTTGTTCAGTAGGCGATTTGGACGAGGTTACCTTGACAACCAACCGAGAATTATGCAGGAAGGTGCTTTTTGCACTGTTAGCAAGAGGTGACATTGTGCCTGTGGTAGCCTCGTCACCTTCAGGTGGCTGTGGCTGTTCAATCATTTGTTCCATAGCTTCCTGAAAGTTTGAACTTGTAGATTAGTGTACCAGATAAGTTACTAATGAGATAAAAACAAACAAAGTAGGTTAAACGTTTATACATAACTTATTTTGGTGAACTATTGTAATACATTAGCATGTATTGTAGTGCCAACTACATAATAAAATCACTTTCGGAACATATGTCCATGTAGCATGCCTATTGTATTGTCTATTTCCTCACATTCGTTGACATCTAAGGATAAAGAGACATGGTTTAAAGTAGGATGAACATAGTATGACATCATTCATATCATGGGCAAACAGATATAAAACAAACATGCTATTTTATCATTGTGTGCATACGTGAACATAACAACTAGATTATAGATCAAGACCAAAAGAATATCCTTGATCTCTTTTAAACCATGTAAGGTGAAATGATACGTTAAGACAAGCTGTGTATAAAAGTGAACAGAAAACTGACATTGGCTGCAAACCAAGTAGTTAAATCAACACATCACAGTACCAATCAGTTCAAAAGGCGGGAGGAGTAAGGACTTACAAGCGGTGGCTTGAACTGGTGTGCTCATGCCCTTCATCTTCTTTGGTGTGGCAATCCTTGAAGATTTACCTTTGCATTGATTCGGAGTTCTTTTTGGTCCGCATACGGGCTTTCCTCTGTATTTGGAACAAGTCAATATAGATACGATAATATGGCACAAAAAAGAAGGAAGTAGCAGCTATTTACAAGAGCCTCACGATTGTGCAACATAGCTACAAGATCCCTGTTGTCTGTTGGAATTTCACTTTAGAATGGTTGGTTTTGTTCTTGAGCAGTTAGCCTAGAAGAAGATACACTTGTAAGGCACATACATAAATACAAGTTCAATAAGTGGTGCGATCAAATATATACAGCCTACGATACTTTGGATCGGACCGGTGTTTAACGAGGGCTGTCGATCTTCATCTGTAATATATTCCTTTGGAGATGTTTGGGCGATTTCATTGTTAGCCTTGCCTTCAAAGTGAGATTTTCTAAGGTGGTACCGATACTGTCGCAGAGCAGACTGAAAAACATGAGTGCATGCTTGTTTAGTTGCATCATTTTTTGGATCCAACTTGAACCTCATACATTGAAAAAGAATGTGAGTCTTATTAGGAGGAGGCTAGAAAGTATGGGACAGAGCAAGACAATATTACTAATTGCGATGAATAACATTACTTACGGATAAATGGTCAAGGAAGGTGTTAAACTGGGTATTGTCTTTCTCATTCCTGTACTGGATCCACATTGGGAGGATACGTGCATGACACCAAACAACAATGACTGCCTCTGATACTAACTTGGCTGACTCTGTAGCATCACGTGGCCTTTTTAAACCTGCCTCAAAATGGATCTCCATTCTTCCTCCTTTAGATTTTCTTAATCTGTCAAGCATTATCCACGATGTACATTTTACGCTTGCGCCCGTGGTGCTAGTTCAACAATGAATATGGAAATTGTTAGCGTACATCAAGCGTGAGAGTACATATAAAGGAGCATGCAAGCGCAACTTGACTCGGTCGGTACCGTCTTAGTGTTGATGCTCATGAGGTTCATCCGATCTTGCCAGAGTCCTGTTGTGTCGGCGCTTGGAAGTAGTGTTAGGTGTGAAGGCAGCTTGGGAACTGGCGGTTCGGAGCAAGCGAGCAAGTAACTTCGTTGAGATCTTTGAATGCAGTTGAAGCGAATCTGCAGCTGGTGGAATAGGTGATCTTGTGTTTGTAGATTTAGCCGGTGGACTTGGACCTTCTCTTGCACTATAAGTACCAGCAGAATCTTAACGGCGAGATCCTTTTCCGTTTCACCCGACGAGTAACAAAGACTCCCTACTATACTATTTTCCTTGCTCTTTTTGACTTCGCCATGTCTAGCCGTACCCACAACACAAAAGAATAAAATCGCTCTTCAAAACTCATTGATGCATGATACAGACAAGCAATACTTTGATGTAAGACAACCGTATGAGGATGGAATATGTAAGAAAAACAAGACGACATGACATATTCATAGCTACGATGTGCAAACTAAGCAGAAGGATTTTCAAGAAAATAGAAGTAATGCAAGCTAGACACCATATGAAAGATGCAACCAATATTATTACTCTGCCAAGTTAAAAGTGTCTTGTCATAAGTGGCAATTTGAAAAATTAGAAGCAGTACAACGTAGAAATCAATGCAAGATGCAACCACTATCAAACTGCCATGTTAAAAGCGTCCAATCATGAATGACTGATGCGGGATACACAACAGCAGTACTTTGATGTAAGAACATGGTATGATAGATAGATGCAGTGTATTCTAGACACAGAAAGCCATGTCATATGCACATGTATAACGTATAAACTTAGCAGGTGCAATTTAATCAAAATAGAAGAAATACAGGCTAGATAACATATGCAACATGAAACCAATTATCACACTGTCAACTTAGAGCAAGCACTGCGATGGTGGAGTCTGGAGATGAACTCATCATGTAGACTTGGGACTTCAACTTCATTAGCGATGGCGATGGCAAATCTAGAGAGTCTCTGTTTGCGTTGGTGTGGAGGACCACCAACATCCCCTAACTTACTCTTTTCCTTCCTATTTTCTAATATTGCCTTATGAAGTCAAAACCACAAGAAGATGAATAAAATTAGCTCTGCATAACTGGTTGATGCATGATACAGACAAACACTACTTTGATTTAAGGCAAGCGTAGGATAGGAGGATGGAATATATACAAAAAAGACAACGTTTCATATTCACACGTACGATAGGAGGATGGAATATGTATGAAAAAAATAGTAAGCGGAAGGGATTTCAACAAAATTAGAAGAAATGAAAGCTTGGCACCATATGAACATGCAACCAATATCACTCTATTAGGTAAAAAGTGTCTCGTCGTAAGTGCCATTTCAAGAAATTAGAAGCAGTACAAGCTAGAAGACAATGCAAGATGCAACCTACATCACAGTCCCAGGTTAAATGTGTCTTATGGGTAAGTGATTGTTGCAGGTATAAGTTGTAAGCTACGCAGATGCAATTCAACATAATCGAAGCAATACAAACTAGACATCATATAGAAAATGCAACCACATATAACAGTTCCAAGTAAGAGCAAGCACTGTGATGGTGGAGTAGGGAGATGTGCTCATCATGTACACGTATGTTCTAGAAACAGGAACACGTGTCATATTCACAGGCATTATGTATAAAGTAAGTAGATGCAATTCAAGTTAGAAGAAATACAAGCTAGACATCATACGCAACATGCAACCACATATAATAGTGCCAAGTTAGAGCAAGCACCTGTGATGGTGGAGTAGGGGATATGTGCTCATCATCTACACAACTACATTGACTGTCCAGCCTTGTGTTGTCTTGCGAATCTTGTTGGGCGGATGGCAGAGTAGAATCTGTAGAGACCCCCTGTTTGAGTTGCTCTGAAGGACCACCATCATCCACTGCCCGACTAATTTCCTTCAGCTGTAATGATTTTGCATTGTGAAGTCAAACCAATAAGAAAAATAAAAAATTCGCTCTTAAGAACTCATTCATGCATGATACTGACGAACACTACTCGGATGAAAGGCAAACACATGATGCGAGGATGGAATATGTATGAAAAACAGGATGGCGTGACATATTCACACCTATGATGTGGTAACTAAGTAGAAGACATTTCAACAAATTAGAAGCACTGCAAGCTAGACACCATATGAAAGATGCAACAAATTAGAAGCAGTACATGCTAGAAATCATATGCAAGACACAACCAATATCACAGTGGCGACTTAAAGGTGCCTTATCATAAGTGGTGATCACGGGATATGCAAGAACAGTAGTATGATGTAGAAACAAGAACACATGTCATATTCACAGGCATTATGTGTAAAGTAAGCAGATGCAATTCAACAAAGTTAGAAGCAATACAAGCTAGACATCATACGCAACATGCAACCACATATAATAGTGCCAAGTTAGAGCAAGCACACTGTGATGGTGGAGTAGGGAGATGTGCTCATCATCTACACAGCTACGTTGATTTATCTAGCCTTGTGTTGTCTTGCGAATCTTGTTGGGAGGATGGCGGAGTAGAATCTGTAGAGAACCTCCATTTCAGTTGCTCGGAAGGACCACCATCATCCAATGCCTTGCCAATTTCCTTTAGCTTTATTGATTTTGCATTGTGAGGTCATACCGACAAGAAAAAGGAATATAATTCGCTCTTCAGAACTCATTCATGCAAGATACTGATGAACACTACTCTGATGAAAGGCAAAGTCATGATACGAGGATGGAATATGTACGAAAAAATGGATGGCTTGACAAATTCATGATAACCCGCAAGTATACGGGGTCAATTGTAGCCTCTTTCGATAAGTAAGAGTGTCGAAACCAACGAGGAGCTAAAGGTAGAACAAATATTCTCTCAAGTCCCATCTGCCACTGATACGACTCTACGCATGCTTAGTGTTCGCTTTACCTAGAACAAGTATGAAACTAGAAGTACTTAGTAGGTGTTGTTGGATAGGTTTGCAAGATAATAAAGAACATGTAAATATAAACTAGGGGCTGTTTAGATAAAGATGCAATAAAGTAAATATAGCGAGTGTGGAAAAGTGGTGGTAGGAGTTGTGAAATTGTCCCTAAGCAATTGACTACGTTACTAGACCGGTAATCACTATTGCAATTCTATTTGAGGGAGAGGCATAAGCTAACATACTTTCTCTTCTTGGATCATATGCACTTATGATTGGAACTCTAGCAAGCATCCGCAACTACTAAAGATCATTAAGGTAAAACCCAACCATAGCATTAAAGTATCATGTCCCTTTATCCCATACATAAACAACCTACTTACTCGGGTGCGCTTACATCACTCACGCCACCCACCATAAAAAAATCATGAACATATTGCAAACCCTACATCGGGGATCCCTCACGCTTGTGCGACACGGAGAGCACCATAGGACAACACCAATAATAAAACATGCAACTCAAACCAATCATACCAATTCATCAATCACCGCTAGGACAACGGAAATCTACTCAGACATCATAGGATGGCAACACATCATTGGATAATAATATGAAGCATAAAGCACCATGTTCAAGTAGAGGGTACAGCGGGTTGCGGGAGAGTGGCCCGCTGAATATAGATGGGGGAAGGTGATGGAGATGTTGGTGAAGATGGCGGAGGTGTTGGTGAAGATCATGTGATGATGATGGCCCCGGCGGCCTTTCAAGCGCCACCGGAAGCAAGGGGGAGAGAGCCCCCCTTCTTCTTCTTCTTCTTCTTCCTTGACCTTCTCCCTAGATGGGAGAAGGGTTTCCTCTCTGGTCCTTGGATCCCATGGCTTGGGAGGGGCGAGAGCCCCTCCGAGATTGGACCTGTCTCTCTGTTTCTCTCTGTTTCTATGTTCTCAGATTCTGCCCTCTCACCGTTTCTTTTATATCCGGAGATCTGTAACTCTGATTGGGGTGAATCTTTCGCCCAGATTTTTCTCATAAAATTAGCTTTCTTGCGGCAAAAGAAGAGCGTCAACCGCCTTACGGGGTGCCCAGGAGTGTCCAGGGCGCGCCCCCTATCTCATGGGCCCCTTGGGCACCGTCTCGCGTTGATTCTTCCTCCCAAAAATCACAAATATTCCAAAATAATTCTCCGTCCGTTTTTATCCCGTTTGGACTCCGTTTGATATTGGGTTTCTGCGAAACTTAAAACATGCAACAAACAGGAACTGGCACTGGGCACTGGATCAATATGTTAGTCCCAAAAATAGTATAAAAAGTTGCCAAAAGTACATGAAAGTTGAATAATATTGGCATGGAACAATCAAAAATTATAGATACGACGGAGACATATCAGGATCCCGAAGCTTAATTCCTGCTCGTCCTCGAGTAGGTAAATGATAAAAAAGATAATTTTTGATGTGGAATGCTACCTAGCATAATCTTGATCATATATCTAGTCATGGCATGAATATTAAGACACGAGTGATTCAAAGCAATAGTCTATCATTTGACATAAAAACAATAATACTTAGGGCATCCCAACAAACAATCATGTCTTTCAAAATATCAATGCTTCCAGAACGTTATCCCTACAAAATCATATAGTCTTGTATGCTCCCTTTTCTTAACACAAGGTACCCCTCATGCCTATCCCGGTGTCAGCCAAGCAATTGTTTCATACTTTAGTATTCTCAAACTTTTTCAACCTTCACGCAATACATGAGCGTGAGCCATGGAGATATCACTATGGGTGGAATAGAATATGATGGTGGAGGTTATGTGGAGAAGACAAAAAGGGAGGAAGTCTCACATCGACGCGGCTAATCAGCGGGCTATGGAGATGCCCATCAATTGATGTCAATGCGACAGTAGGGATTGCCATGCAACGGATGCACTAAGAGCTATAAGTGTATGAAAGCTCAACAAAAGAAACTAAGTGGGTGTGCATCCAACTTGCTTGCTCATGAAGACCTAGGGCATTTGAGGAAGCCTATCGTTGGAATATACAAGCCAAGTTCTATAATGAAAATTCCCACTAGTATATGAAAGTGACAACATAGGAGACTCTCTATATGAAGAACATGGTGCTACTCTGAAGCACAAGTGTGGTAAAAGGATAGTAACATTGCCCCTTTTCTTTTTCTTTTTTTTTCTTTTTTTGGGCGGGCTTCTTTGGCCCCCTTTTTTTATTTAGGCTTCTTTGGCCTCTCTTTTTTTTTCTTTTTTTTCATGGGGCAATGCTCTATAATGATGATCAACACACTTTTATTTACTTACAACTCAATATTACAAATCGATACTAGAACAAAGATATGACTCTATATGAATGCTTCCGGTGGTGTACCGGGATGTGCAATGATCTAGCATAGCAATGACATCAAAAAAGGACAAGCCATGAAAACATCATGCTAGCTATCTTACGATCATGCAAAGCAATATGACAATGAATGCTCAAGTCATGTATATGATGATGATGGAAGTTGCATGGCAATATATCTCGGAATGGCTATGGAAATGCCGTGATAGGTAGGTATGGTGGCTGTTTTGAGGAAGATATAAGGAGGCTTATGTGTGATATAGTGTATCATATCACGGGGTTTGGATGTACCGTGAAGTTTGCACCAACTCTCAAGGTGAGAAAGGGCAATGCCGCGATACGAAGTGGCTAGCAATGATGGAAGGGTGAGAGTCGTATAATCCATGGACTCAAAATTAGTCATAAAGAACTCACATACTTATTGCAAAATTTAAAAGCCCTTGAAACAAAGTACTACGCATACTCCTAGGGGGGAGGTTGGTAGGAGTTAACCATCGCGCGCCCCCGACCTTCACGCAAAGATAAACAGTCAAAATACAATGCACGCCAATTTAGTTACATAGTTAGTAGACCATACGTGCATGCTTCGGGAATCACAAACCTTAACACCAACATCCTTACTAAACATAACCATCTACTAGTAGCTCCCACATATTATCATCTCTATATCACAAAACTATTGGAAGGAATCAAACATATCATATCCAGTGATCCACAAGTTTTATGTAGGATTTTATGACTAACCATGTGAATGACCAATTCCTGTCATCTCTCTAAATAGAGGGAAGCAAGAGAGTTTATTTCTACAAAAGATGTGCCCACTCTCTAACAGGTATAAGTGAAGCAAAAGAGCATTCTACAAATGGTGGTTTTCTATGTGAAGACAAACAGGCAATCCAAACTTCAAATGATATAAGCGAAGCACATGAAGCATTCTATAAAGCCATACTCAAAAGATTTAAGTGAGATGCAATGAAAATTCTATAAATCAACCAAGGACTATCTCATACCAGCATGGTGCATAAAAGAAAAGTGAAAACTGAATGCAAAAGACGCTCCAAGACTTGCACATATCGCATGAGCAAGCGAATCCGAAAACATACCGATACTTGTTGAAGAAAGAGGATGCCTTCCAGGGCATCCCCAAGCTTAGACGCTTGAGTCTCCTTGAATATTTACTTGGCGTGCCTTGGTCATCCCCAATCTTGAGCTCTTTCCTCTCTTCCTTTTCCTCATATCGAGACCTCCTCGATGAAACACTTCATCCACACAAAACTTCAACAGAAAACTCGGTAAGATCCGTTAGTATAATAAAGCAAATCACTACTCTAAGTACTGTTGCAAACCAATTCATATTTTGTTTTTGCATTGTGTCTACTGTAATATAAATTTTCCATGGCTTAATCCACTAATATAAATTGATAGATTCATCAAAACAAGCAAACTATGCATCATAATCAGAATCTGTCAAAAACAGAACAGTCTGTAGAAATCTGAACATCCACCATACTTCTGGTACCTCAAAATTCTACCAAAATTAGTAAAAATAAATAATTTGTACAGAAAGACAGTGCAAAAAGAATCAGAACCGTTTGAAATTCCAGCAAAAAATGTAAAATCGTGCACTACAGCCAAAGTTTCTGTCCTGCACCGTACAAAACAACAAGCATTGTAAACATCCTAAAGGCAAACCTTTGCACATTATTTTTATAATACAATGGAACTGTACAAAGGGATAATTATTTTTTATGAAAAGTTTCTATAATTAAGATTCCTAAAGTTTCCGTGAGCATGAACAAAGTTCAAGGAGCTCTCGCACTTCAACAATGCTTGTCTCTCTCACTTTCACTTTCCTTTTTGAAAAGTTTTGGGTTCCCCTCTTTATTTTTTTTGTTTTTAAACTATATAAAAGCACTCAACATAAATAAATGACTCTCTAAAACTTCTGGGTTGTCTCCCTAGCAGCGCTTTCTTTAAAGCCATTAAGCTAGACATATAGTGCTCAAGTAATGGATCCACCCGGATCCCAAGGTATATCAAAGCCAATTTTAATTAACAATGATTTGTGATTTAGTAGTGAGCACAAAGTAACATATATCAAGCAATAACGAAGTCTAACTCTCTTTCTATGCATCGGCATGCCATAAAAGAACAATTCATGCACACAAAGTAAAGGCCAATGCATAATGTAAGTAGTTTCTTGCAATTTTATCATATTGGAAACATAGAGAGGTGGAGATATAGTTCCTCTCTCATAATAATTACAAGTAGGAGCAGCAAGCACATGCATATTATATCTATCAAAATTATCATGTGCAATGGTAAAAGGCAACCCATCAATGTAATCCTTAGTAAGCACAAACTTCTCTGATATAGTGTAGTTTGGAGAATTCAAAAAGATAATAGGACTATCATGCGTGGGTGCAATAGAAACAATTTCATATTTAACATAAGGAACTATAGCAAGTTCATCTCCATAAGCATAATTCATATTGGCATCTTGGCCACAAACATAGCAAGCATCATCAAAAAGGGATATTTCAAGAGAATCAACGGGATCATAACAACCATCATAGCAATTATCCTTGGTAAGCACGAAGGGAATTAAACAATGTATGAGTTGAAGAGTTACTCTCATTATAAGGTGGGCATGGGTAGCTAATCCGCTCTTCCTCCTTTTGTTCTTCGCTCTCCTCATCATCTTTTTCATCCAATGAGCTCACAGTTTCATCTATTTCTTCTTCCATAGCTTCCTGCAAAATATTAGTCCCTTCTTGGATAGCAGAGACTTTCTCAATAAATGCATCAATATTGGAATTGTATTCATAATTTTTATAGCAATATCTAAGTATAGCAAAATTTTCAGGTCTATAAACTGAATCATCAAAATCATCAAACTCTTTAAACATAGATTCAATCTCATAAGCACCCATAAAAGCAACAAATTCTTCTATTTGTTCCACATCATAGTAATCATATACACCATTAGCATAAGAAGCTAAGGTTTTATTATCATTGAATTTGCATGAAAAGGGAAGGTGTGGAGCCTTCATCCTAGACATATCAAGCATAGTTGATGAGCATACCAACGTAACATATGAATTTGATCCCATATTAGTTTCCCTTTTTGTGTCAAGCGATAATCCCTAAAGTATTCACGTTGATCCAACGTGTCTCCCATAACAAAGTTGAATGGGGTTTTCTCAGGATTATCAAAGTAGTACATAATTTCTGTCACATAACGAGCATCGAGGGTTTTAGGAGGTTCCCCATCTCCATGAGTAGCAAGTACACCGATTTTTTTGGTATTTCGTGTTCCATATCCATAACTAAAGATAGAGAACAACTTAGAACAGCAGATAAAAATCACTTAGTGATAAAGCAAACAAGCACACACGAGAATATTCACCCCATGCTATGACTCCCCGGCAACGGCGCCAGAAAAAGGTCTAGATAACCCGCAAGTATACGGGATCAATTGTAGCCTATTTCGATAAGTAAGAGTGTCGAACCGAACGAGGAGCTAAAGGTAGAACAAATATTCTCTCAAGTCCTATCTGCCACTGATACGACTCTACGCATGCTTAGTGTTCGCTTTACCTAGAACAAGAATGAAACAAAAAGTACTTTGTAGGTGTTGTTGGATAGGTTTGCAAGATAATAAAGAACACGTAAATATAAACTAGGGGCTGTTTAGATAAAGATGCAATAAAGTAAATATAGCGAGTGTGGAAAAGTGGTGGTAGGAGTTGTGAAATTGTCCCTAAGAAATTGACTACGTTACTAGACCGGTAATCACTATTGCAATTCTATTTGAGGGAGAGGCATAAGCTAACATACTTTCTCTTCTTGGATAATATGAACTTATGATTGGAACTATAGCAAGCATCCGCAACTACTAAAGATCATTAAGGTAAAACCCAACCATAGCATTAAAGTATCAAGTCCCTTTTATCCCATCGCAAACAACCTACTTACTCGGTGCGTGCTTACATCACTCCGCCACCCACCATAAGCAAATCATGAACATATTGCAAATCCTACAGCGGGGATCCCTCCCGCTTGCGCAACACGGAGAGCACCATAGGACAACACCAATAATAAACCATGCAACTCAAACCAATCATAGCAATTCACCAATTACCGATAGGACAACGAAAATCTACTCAGACATCATAGGATGGCAACACATCATTGGATAATAATATGAAACATAAAGCACCATGTTCAAGTAGAGGTACAACGGGTTGCGGGAGAGTGGACCGCTAAATATAGATGGGGGGAAGGTGATGGAGATGTTGGTGAAGATGGCGGAGGTGTTGGTGTAGATCGCGGTCTTGATGATGGCCCCGGCCGGCGCTCGGCGCCACCGGAAGCAAGGGGGAGAGAGCCCCCTTCTTCTTATTCTTCCTTGACCTTCTCCCTAGATGGGAGAAGGGTTTACCCTCTGGTCCTTGGCTCCCATGGCTTGGGAGGTGCGAGAGCCCCTCTGAGATTGGATCTGTCTCTCTGTTTCTCTCTGTTTCTCTCTGTTTCTGCGTTCTCAGATTCTGCCCACTCACCGTTTCTTTTATATCCGGAGATCTGTAACTCCGATTGGGGTGAATCTTTCGCCCAGTTTATTCTCATGAAATTAGCTTTCTTGCGGCAAAAGAAGAGCGTCAACCGCCTTACGGGGTGCCCAGGAGAGTCCAGGGCGCGCCTGCCCCCCTGGGGCGCGCGCCCCCTGCCTCATGGGCCCCTCGGGCACCGTCTAGCGTTGATTCTTCCTCCCCAAAATCACAAATATTCCAAAATAATTGTCCGTCCATTTTTATCCCGTTTGGACTCCATTTGATATTGGGTTTCTCTGAAACATAAAACATGCAACAAATAGGAATTGGGCACTGGATCAATATGTTAGTCCCAAAAGTAGTATAAAAAGTTGCCAAAAGTATATGAAAATTGAATAATATTGGCATGGAACAATCAAAAATTGTAGATACGGTAGGAGAGATATCAATTCACACCTATGATGTGGTATCTAAGCAGAAGACACTTCAACAAATTAGAAGCACTGCAAACTAGACACCATATGGAAGGTGCAATCAATATCACTCTGCCAAGTTAAAACTGTCTCGTCATAGGTGGCGGTCATCAAGCTAGAAGCAATACATGCACTACAAAAAAATACACTTCCGTGATGATACGTGTTTGTCACAGTAGGTCGTGTTTTTTGTCATGCATGTACATCCATGACGATTTTATGACAGAATCAAGATAGTCATACCTGTGCTATCGTAGAAGTGTTCCATGACATTACCAAAATTATCATCACGGAAGTGTCCACTTCCATGACGATAAATCGCGTGTCACACAAGTGCTTTCGTCAAGGGTGACCTACACGTGGCATCCACCGTAACGGAACGCCGTTAAGCTATCGGGTCGGGTTTTGGATCCAGTAACCCGTTAACAGCCTCGAAAAATGGGGATTTTCCACGTGTAAAATCATCATTTCTTTGGAGAAGCTGCGTGTCGGCTCATCGTTGGGACAGATGTCATCCACTCATTGGACAGAAGGCGATTATGATACGTCGACATGTGGCACGGCCCAACAGAGGCCCATTCCTGTGAAAAGGCCGGCCCATGGAAAGCCTGTTAACGACGTGTTCGCATATAGCCCATTTACAGCGCGCTAACCCAAGGCCCGTTACGCCCTATCCGAATTAGGCCCAGTAGCGTCATCTGGACCATCCAATATGATTCCAGCCCGTTTTCACTTCTGGCCCATGTATGGCCCATGACGTCTTTCGGCTCATATGAGGCCCTATGTAACTCTTGGCCTATTAACGGCCCGTGGTGAAAGCGGCCCGCAATGAGCGATGTATCACTTTACACCCATTAACGGCCCGTGGTGGCGGCCCGTAATGAACAGTGTATCACTTTATACCCATTAAGGGCCCGTTATTCAATTGGGCCGTTTCCAGCCCATGTTATCTTTCGGCCTTCTCAGAGCCCATTTATTCTTGGGTTCATTTCCAGCATTCGTTTACTTATGGCCCGTTACTGTCATTTTCTGCTTGTGGGCCAAATTCAGCCCGTGGTTCTGATCGGCCCGTTTGTGGTCCGTTAATCGTTGGGCGTTTTCATAGCATCATCAAATATGGCCTATTAACGATGGCCCGTTATGGTCGGCCCATGAGCGGGCAATTCCAACTCTAGCCGTTCTGACCATAATGCGGCCTGTTATTGGCCCATGTTTGTGTCGATCATTGAGGGAGTCTGGATTAGGGGTATCCGGACAGCGGACTATAACCTTTGGCGGACTGTTGGACTATGAATATACAAGATTGAAGACTTCGCCCCGTGTCCGGATGTGACTCTCCTTGGCGTGGAAGGCAAGCTTGGCAATACGGATATGTAGATCTCCTTCCTTGTAACCGACTCTGTGTAACCCTAGCCCCCTCCGGTGTCTATATAAACCGGAGGGTTTAGTCCGTAGGACAGAACAATAACAACAATCATACCATAGGCTAGCTTCTAGGGTTTAGCCTCTCTGATCTCATGGTAGATCAACTCTTGTACTACCCATATCATCAATATCAATCAAGCAGGAGTAGGGTTTACCTCCATCGAGAGGGCCCGAACACAGGTAAAAACTGTCGTGTCCCTTGTCTCCTGTTACCATCCGCCTAGACGCACAGTTCGGGACCCCCTACCCGAGATCCCCCGGTTTTGACACCGACATTGGTGCTTTCATTGAGAGTTCCTCTGTGTCGTCATCGTTAGGCTTGATGGCTCCTTTAATCATCGATAGCGATGCGGTCCAGGGTGAGACTTTTCTCCCCAGACAGATCTTTGTGTTCGGCGGCTCCGTACTGCGGGCCAACTCGCCTGGCCATTTGGAGCAGATCGAGAGTTACGCCCCTGGCCATCAGGTCAGATTTGGAAGCTTAAACTACACGGCCGACATCCGCGGAGACTTGACCTTCGACAGATTCGAGCCCCTGCCGAGTGCGTCGCACTATCACGATGGGCATGATTTAGCTCTGCCGCGAGCGATGTTCGAGAGACCGCTTTTCGCAACCGCTCCGACCCTCAATTGAGCCAATTGTGCCATCCGTGGGCGGGTGGCTGAACCCAACGCCCGGAGGCCTTGATCTCAGCCAGCGATCGGGTCGAATACCAACCTTGCCCTTCACGAAAGCCGTGACTCCAAGTTGCCGGATTCTTCTCCGGCCACGGACTCCGAACTGCCTGTGCCCTTACCAATCGAATCCGACTGGGCGGCGATCATGGAGTTCACCTCCGCAAATATCTTTCAACACTCGCCCTTCGGCGACATACTGAGCTCTCTAAGATCTCTCTCCTTGTCAGGAGAGTCCTGGCCGAACTATGTCCGGCAGGATTGGGATGTGGATGACGAAGAAATTCGCCGCCCACCCACCACCCACTTCGTAGCCACAATCGATGATTTAACCGACATGCTCGACTTCGACTCCGAAGACATCGACGACATGGACGACGATGCAGGAGACGAACAGGAACTACTGCCCACAAGGCACTAGAAAGCCACCTCATCCCATGATGTATACATGGTGGACACACCAAAAGAAAACAATGACGAGGAGCGGAAGGACGAAGCAAAGGATCATTCCCTCGAGAAGCAGTCAAAACGACTGTAAGTGCCGCTCCAAATCCCGCCTCGGCAGAAACAGCGGTCATACAGACCCAGCGATAGGGCAGGTTGAGCCGGCGGATAACGAACATGGCATTGAACAACCGTCCGACCATGGCAACACGGAGAACCAATCTGCACAACCCGTCTCCGGCGAAAATAATAGTCTGGAGGACCTTATGCCGGATAAGCCCCTGGAGCAGAAGAACCTCCATAAAAGGCTTGTCACCACCACGCGGAGCCTGAAAAAGCAGAAGCAAAAACTCAAGGCTACGGAAGATACACTTAAGATCAGATGGAGCAAAGTACTCAAAACCACAGACAAATATGGCGGCAGTCGCCACACAAAAAGCTACCCGAAGCGAAAGCTACTGCCTGAATTTGATGAGGAGGCCTTAGAGCCCCTGCAATCAAAAAACAAAGCAGCCATCCGGTCGGATAGACGACCTTATGGCCAACATAGAGCGGCAAACGATGCCGCACACAAGCCAAACCTGCGATCCACATGAGGACTCACATCAAAAGGCGACCCAACCAGATCTATCTACGGTCCAAGAAAGCGGCGCTCTAGCAAGCAATGCAACACAACAAAAATCCGAACACCACGGTACACCCAAATACAGGGTGCTGCACACCCTATGTCTCACCGATGAGGTGCTTTGGACCATGAATTTCGGAGGATTCAAACCCGTAACCATAGAGGCGTATGGCGGGCAGCGGACCACAGGGTGCAGATTGAGGACTATATCCTCCATATCCACATGGCTCGAGGAGGCGATCTCCATGCCATCAAGTACCTACCCTCAAGCTCAAAGGGCCAGCCGGGCAGCAACCAAAAAGCCTCCCGAAAACACCATTGGAAGTTGGGAAGAGCTCTAGGGCGCCTTCGGGCAAATTTGCAAGGGACTTATGTCCGACCACCGGATGTAGACAATTTAAGTCATATAACTCAACAGCCCGGAGAGTCAGCCCGAAAGCTTTGGAACAGATTTCTCACTAAAAAGAACCAAATAGTCGACTATCCGGACGCCGAAGCCTTAGCAGCTTTGAAACACAGCGTCCGAGACGAATGGCTCGCCAGACACCTCGGCCAAGAAAAAGCCAAGAACAATGGCTGCATTAACAAGCCTCATGACCCGCTTTTGCGCGGGCGAGGATAGCTGGCTGGCACGATGCAGCACCACAACCCAAGTACATCCGAAGTCAGGGACGAGAACGGGTAGCCGCGACGCAGCAAAAACCAGCGCCGGAATAAGGAAAACAACCCGAAGAGCACGACGATAAACGCCGGATTCAAAAGCTCTCGGCTGGATCAGCAAAAGCTGCCTTCCAAAGGCAATACAGACGAACTGTCTAGCCTAAACAAAATTCTGGACAAACTATGTCAAATCCACAGCACCCCCGATAAACCTGCAAATCATACCCATCGAGAATGTTGGGTCTTCAAGCAGTCCGACAAGCTCAATGCCGAACACAAGGGGCTGGATACACTAAGTGAAGACGAGGATGAGCCTCGCAAGCAAAGCAGTGGGAAAGCAGAAGAAATTCCACGAAGTCAAAAGCGATGGCGTGTTACACGTGATAAATAAAAACAACACGACACTCACTGAAATATGTGCCCCAGGGCCTATCACCGCGGAGTTCCGCCACTGGTCGGCCGAACCGATCACCTTCGACCATCGGGATTACTCCGCATGTATCCGGCACGCAGGATGTGCTGCCTTGGTGTTAGACCCAATAATTGACGGATACCACTGCACACGAGTCCTGATGGATGGCGGCAGCAGTTTGAACCTGATATATCAGGACACGATCCATAAAATGGGGATAGACCCAACAAAAATTAGCCGTAGCAATATTTCCTTTAAAGGAGTAACGCCAGGCCCAGGGGCCCATTGCACGGTCTCCCTACTACTAGAGGTCATATTCAGCTTCCCTGATAACTATCACAGCGAAAGGCTAACCTTCCACATCGCTCCATTTGAAAGTGGCTATCAAGCACTACTGGGACGCGAAGCTTTCGCTCGCTTTAACGCAATACCGCTTTACGCGTCTCTCATGCTTAAGATGCCCGGTCCACACGACATCATTACAGTGAAGGGAAACATTGAGCGTTCCTCGCGCATGGAAGACCGTGCGGCTGCCTTGACAGCCGCACACTAGACGGCCTCACCAACTAGAGCATCTTACAGGTCGTTAAGACCACAAACGCGGCTAGACGAGTCCGGCGTGGCAATATAATTGATAAAGGTTTGATGGCTATACCCCTATAACAGTACAAGGGGCTCCACGCGCGTAAACAAGTGACAATAAGACTCAATTCTACCCATCTCGTACTATACTCGATTTATTTAGTATAACATACATTTTGCACGACAATTTTGCAACTAAGTTCCTCTCTTCTACAGATGACTATCGTGCTACACCCGTCCAGGATACGGCACAACGGAGACACAGGCGCAGAAGTGCAGCAAGGACCCGTCCTAAGGATTCTCTTCAGATTAAGACCCTGCGTAAACCTTTTTACTGTCTCTTGTTGATAAACATCCCCCGGATTCCCAGTAAAGCTGAGATGGATGCTGACGTATTGGAATGTGGCCACGCCAGATTGTTGCATGTACCTGGACACTAGGGGCTTATTACAAAGGCGACGTTTCACCGGTTTATATCATAAAGACCGAATACCTTAAGGAGTGTTGGCGTCGCGAAGTTGGCCTTATATGCATCAGCTCGAATCATGTCTTTGGTCAAATGTTGGGTTTGCCGGCTCCTATGTTTTGCTGCCTTACGTTCCGCTCTATCGGCTAAGGTGGCACCGGAGAACTACTACGATTGTGCCTGGTTCAATAGCGAGCACCTCGATGAAAGGAGAAAACTGGTGTCATGATATAGCGTGAGACTGGTCAACCACTTTCGATGACCCAGCCAGAATCTTGAGATTCCTCCGTCTTAACGAAGGGCCGTTTCCGGCCGAGCGCGAACAGCGCCCGGTCGGATGGCCTTGAGCCACCGGGGGCTATATAGTAGCCCTCTTGTCAAACTCCTATGGCTAAGTGAAAGTGATAAAGCATTATTGTCTGATTGCCTTGTTCGCTGCGCTATCACCTCATTAATGGACCAAGACGTTGGATCAAGTGTGAATATGCGTCTTCTGCGAGCACCCCCCGCATTATGTGCATGGGGAATGAAGCCGACGACTACCATCTTTCAGGTTATATACATATATACATAAACGGCCGCACAGGAGGTATTATAATTCTTGCAGGCACATGTATAAAAAAGAAGCCTTTACATTTAAGCAAACATTGTTTTCAATGGGAATACATGTCATTCGAACATAATATTCTTCAAGCACTGAGCCTCTATTGAACGAGCATCCTCAAGAACTTCTTGGAAGTAGTGCTCGGCAGGTACTCGGCTTCGGTCCGAGTCTTGCGCTGCAATGGCGGTGGTCTCCATCTCTGCCTAGTATGTCTTGACACGGGCAAGGGACATCCGCGCACCCTCTACGCACGCTGACCTCTTCATCGCGATGATGTGCGGCACGGCACCAACAAACTGCTGCACCAAACTGAAGTAACTATTCGGCTTTGGCCTTTCCGGCCACAGATGATCCGCAACAGACCTCATGGCAAGTCCGGACAATCTATTCAGCTCGGCCCGTTCAGCCAGCTGAACAGTCAATGTAAGCGGACACTCTGGATTATTAAAGTGTGACCAGAACAGCTTCTCCAGTTCACGACCCTTTTGATCTCGGAAGTACTCGACCGCATCAGCAGCACTCGCTGCCAGATCAAGGTATGCATCCTCCGAACTCCATAGCCGATCTAAGGAGGCGTACTTCGGATCGCCGAACTTCATCCGCAGCATAAAGGGCTTCCCAGCCACGACATCTCCGGCCTGACGCAGCTCCTCCTTCATCGTTCTCATAGCAGAGCGGGTGTCCTTGGTCGTCACCACGGCCTTCTCTAGGTCCGACCTCTTCGCTTGATCTTCTTTTTCAAGAAGCTGGTAACAGTCAGTAGCATTCTTCAACCCTACAGCCATCTTGGCTATGTTCTCCTTGCTTTGGCAGTGAGCAGCCTGTTCGGCTTTCAGCTCCTCGGTTGCCTTTAGGGCAGCCGCATCACTTCTCTTGGCTTGTTCTTTGGCTCGGGCAAGTTCCGCCCGAAGGTTCTCCACGGCCACAGCTCCATCTGCATTTAAAGCATATGTTATACATAATGGCATCATGTTCCTCTTATCATGTGACACTGGAGAAATTACATACCTTGTGCCTCGTCAAGCCTCTTGTTGACAAGTACAATGTCGGCATCTGCCATGTCAAGCTGCCGCTTTAACTCGGCAAATTCATCAGTCCGGCTGGCCACCGGACACTTCGCCACCTGCATATTAAGGCAGTAAAATTAAGACTGGGACTATGATCCTCTGCGCACTGTCGTCTTCGACACCACCTAGAGTCTCAGGGGCTACTATCTACACAAGGTGCATCTTAAAGTATGCGGTACTGTCAAAAAGGTACATCATCTCCCGTAGCTCAAAACCTGTTAGTAGACTCATGACAGCTTCATGCAGCCTGCTCTCCACGGACGAAATTCTTTCAATTACCGTACCCGTCAATGTACGGTGCTCTTTTGAGATAGATGCTCGCCCTAACAGATCCCTCAATACCTCCAACTGCGCACTAGACGGTGCCGGACTCATTCGATTGCTTTTTTCAAAAGACGGATACTTAGGGCTTCGGGTGGCCATATGACTACCTTCTGGCCTTTCCGGATCAGGAGAAGCCCTCCGTGACGACACCTCAGGGTCGCCCGCCTCATGAAGCGATATGGCTGGGGGAGGCGTTCCGCTCTCCATCATCTCTGGAAGAAGATCCCCCGAAGACGAGCTCTGCTGAGAAGGGCTAAGATCAAGCGCAAGATAAGCGCTTGATTATTTTCCTCAGGAGTACAACAAGGTCTTTTCTCATTATTAAATACCCTTTTACTTACAGCTCGTTGGAGGGCTGATCCCCTTGAGGGCATAGTATGGCCGGGGTATCCCCCGGTACAGGACCCTCTGGCGAAGATTTCTTCCCCCGCTTCGAGACTATTGTATCCAGGTCTTCAGAGGCAGTCCTCTTCTTCCCATGAGGAGAGGAATTTTCGATTCCTCCCTTCCGGCCAACCTCCTCCGTGGAAGCGGTAGCTACTTGTTCCCCTTCATCTTCTCCCGGCGTGATCTCCAGCATCCTGGTTAACACAGGATCTGGCGAGGTCTCAGGAAGGGGGGCCGGACATCTGATCAACTTTGCCTTCGCTATCCACTCCTGGTTCGAGAACAACTCTTTTTTAAGGGCGATGTTTGGATAAATAAACGGATGGCGTGTTCGGACGTAGGGCTACTTACTTGGGTATACAGACGATTGCAGCTCAGACCTGCATCCTCAGTAGAGTCCGGACACATTATTTGTGGTCCGAAGAACAATTTGTACATCTCCGCGGGCGTCATGCCAAGGAAATGTTGAAGAGCTCGCGGTCCCTCCGGATTGAACTCCCACAGGCGGAGGGGACGACGTTTGCAGGGTAGGGCTCGGCGAATTAACATGACTTGCATCACCGAAACCAGACTGACATCTCTCTCCAGGAGATCTCGGATGCGGCTCTGCAATATGGGCACATCCTTTACTGGTCCCCAGTCTAGCCCCTTGTTGACCCATGACGTTAGTCGTGGCGGGGGACCCGAGCGAAAAACAGGTGGAGCCACCCACTTGGTACCCCTGGGAGCTGTGATATAAAACCACTCTTGTTGCCATAAGCTGGACTCCTCTTGGAAAGAGCCCTCAGGCCATGGGGCGTCAACATTTTTGCTTATTACTGCGCCTCCGCACTCTGCGTGCCGTCCCTCGATCATCTTCGGCTCCACTTTGAAGGTCTTGAGCCACAATCCGAAATGAGGAATGTCTGGAGAAAGCTTCGCTGCGATGATGAACGATGAAATATGGAGGATAGACTCCGGAGCTAAATCATGGAAGTCCAGCCCATAATAGAACATGAGCCCCCTCACGAAGGGATCCGGCGCGAAGCCTAGCCCTCGGAGGTAGTGGGGCACGAACACGACGCTCTCACCGGGCTTGGGAGTGGGAATAACTTGCCCTTGAGCGAGGCAGCCTATGCGGGATTTCGCGGTCGGATACAGCTTCCCTTAGCGATTACGTCCTCCTCCGTGGCGGAGGAAGGCATCCGCCGACCTTGAAGGTTGGATCCGAACATGATCGGAGGTCCGGCGCCCTAAACCTAAGCTTTGGGTGTTGGAACTTCGAGGCGGAGGCGGGTTCGATTGAGGGCGAAAAGAAAAGAAGCGGGCCTTGGTTCTTTATAAAGAGATTGAATACCAAGAGCCCTCCTCGTGACCGTTTGGGACTTACCCCGATCGAGGTCGTACCAGTGGCGCGATTGGAATTACCATGTCGTGTTGATGAGAATCCCGTAAATAAAGGGGACACGATCTCTGCTTCGACAAGACGTGCCAAGGAAACCACCTCGCGAAACGCGCTGAGGTTGGTAAAAAACGATTCGAATAAAGGCTCGGCTGTGGTGTGATGTCACATTACGGGATACATCAGCAGATTAGATTTGTGGAAATATTATTCTCTCTACGGTGGTGTGTGGAACTTGTTTTGCAGAGCCGGACACGGTCCTAGTGTTCAAAACCTTTTATGAAGTATTCGGAGGAGGAACCCGCCTTGCAATGCCGAAGACAATCTGCGCGCCGGACTCATCGTCATTGAAGCCTGGTTCGGGGAGACTCTTGAGGAGTCTGGATTAGGGGTATCCGGACAGCGGACTATAACCTTTGGCGGACTGTTGGACTATGAAGATACAAGATTGAAGACTTAGCCCGTGTCCGGATGGGACTCTCCTTGGCGTGGAAGGCAAGCTTGGCAATCTGGATATGTAGATCTCCTTCCTTGTAACCGACTCTGTGTAACCCTAGCCCCCTCGGTGTCTATATAAACGGAGGGTTTAGTTTTAATAGGACAGAACAATAACAACAATCATACCATAGGCTAGCTTCTAGGGTTTAGCCTCTCTGATCTCGTGGTAGATCAACTCTTGTACTACCCATATCATCAATATCAATCAAGCAGGAGTAGGGTTTTACCTCCATCGAGAGGGCGAACACTGGGTAAAAAACATCGTGTCCCTTGTCTCCTGTTACCATCCGCCCTAGGCCTTGCGATTCGGGACCCCCTACCGAGATCCGCGGTTTGACACCGACAATCATACGGCCCGAATAAGGCCCATTGATGATCTGACCCGTATAAGGCCCATTGTTTCTCGACCGTAGAAGGCCCTCATTTCTACGACCGTAGAAGGCCCTTTGTTTCTACAGCCCGTGGGAGGCCGGTGTCACTACGGTAAATATTAGCCCATGGTTATTGTGGCCTAGTTTTAAAAATAGGTTATTGCAGCCACTAGCAAACCGCGGAAAAAGAACTGCAGCGACTACAAGCAAACAAATAAACAAGACAACAAGGAAATAAATAAGCAAGCAACTTATGCGAGGCTATCACGGCTATTACATATTACATCCACTTTGGGCATCAAAGTTAGCCACCGGTGCAAATATAGGGAACAAAGCAGCATATAAGCATACGGAAAAACAACTCGAACTGAAAACACTTGAGAAGAGTTCAAGAAACAATATCTTTGGGTACCCATAATGCTTTGGCAAGATGCTTAGCAAGCTTATTAACTTTCTCTTGTTTGGCGTGTAAATCCTCCGGTAACTTCTTTGTTGCACAAGAAAGTAGGCATCCCAGATTCTGCGAGGGACTTCCTCGATCCTTGACTTCTTCTTTGCAGCACGGTGGTGATGCCTTTCGACTTGTAGCTGAGGCCGAAGAAGCCGAAGTGATTCAGGCAGCAAGTTCGATGAGCTTGTGCCGGTGATGCTGACGATAACTCAAACACTACATCAGCAGCGAGGGCTGTGGGGTTTTCTCACTGTCTACAAGATCGTTTTATCACCTTTCTTGGAGACCAACAGGGTTGTCTCACTATCTTGAACCTTATCTGCATTACTTTCTCTACCATTGCATAGTGGGGTGCTCTTCTCGAATATTACATTTGCATACTACAAGAGAAACAAGCAGACACATCACAGGTTTAGCTTGTAGTATCTGAAACTCATTTTGGTAAACAGTTCGGTAGTAAGGTGGACAGGATAACAACATGAAACAAACATATATCTATGTACTATGGTTAATGTATTGTCCATATCATTCTAGTTTATGTTCCCTAATCAAGATAGAGACACAGTTCAACTCATATATTTTTAAGACACGGCAGCATAGGCAGAATATAAGTGTGAGAAACTACATAGCATTGGCAACACTTGTAATGTGCATCACATGAGAACATAAATGTTTATACAACTTAAACTGAAATCAACATAGAGCAATAAGTTAGAACAACAATCCAGTTAAAGAAATAGGTTTAAAACATACCTGTTGCGCCATTGGAGTTTCAATTGGATCCTTCAAATTCGAAAGTAGTTGGTATGAGTAAATACAGTGATGCAACAACAAAGGAGTCTGGACCATAGCTACGGAATCGACACGAGAACAGTTGCTCTTCTGCTTTAAACGTGGAGTTTGGGTTAGCTATGGTGGTCTTCGTGCTTTGGACACTGCAGTAGCTTTACAAACTGCTCTTGTGGGGGTACTCTGTGGTGGACATGGTGCTTTGTCAACTATAAGTGGGTTACTATCCACCGGGGTTGCGGTTAGATGGGTTGTAGCTGGTTCTCTGCCCAACGGTGTAAGTGTGCAATCTGGAAGAGTCTCGATTATGTGTGGTGGGGCTAGGTTGTGGGCCAGTACAACCATGGTTCTATCTACATCGACGGGTAGCACTATCTTTTGTG
Organism: Aegilops bicornis; assembly: GCA_021605145.1. NCBI lineage: Eukaryota > Viridiplantae > Streptophyta > Magnoliopsida > Poales > Poaceae > Aegilops > Aegilops bicornis. Next base: position 444,106 of record JAHIAL010000151.1, read on the forward strand.
AAGAACAGGTTTTGCTCCACGAGATCTTGCCATCACCCCTCCAATTCAAATGGGCTGATAAACAAGAAAAGAAATTGAGCGTCTGAGACATTGTATGATGAAGCGGATGTGGTAATTCACATATATGTTGTCTAACCAAGCAGGACAGACATGACACAATTTCACATATATGATGCCTAACTAAGCGAGGATAGCATGACACCATTTCAGATATATTATGTATAACTTAACGAGGATATAATGGCATTATTCAACATATGATGAGTACCTAAGCGAGGATGACATGACAAAACTATATGATGTCTTTCTAAAATAGGTTGGGATGAAATAATTCACATACATGTTGTCTAAGTATACGAGGATGGCATGATATAATTGACATAATTGATTCATATACTAAGCAGGTGGCACTTTCGCATGTATGATCTCTAAACTAAGCGAGATAGAATTCAATATTGTGCATATGATGTCTAAACTAAGCAATGCAAGACACCATATGCATCATATGAAAATATAAACATTGCAACTTAGAGCATACACCTCGGGTGGGATATAGGACTGGTCATACATCTGCAGAATCCTCCTCACGAGGAGCTCCACTGTAACCATTGAGATATATGCTTCAACGGTACCATTGCACTGCTCTGAAGACCTTGTTTTCACTCCAGATTTTTCCATAACTTGGCTCAAATGGCTGATACACATGAAGAGTAGTTCAATATACACAGATTATGGAAACAAATGGAATACGTAATGAAAAAAAAGATGGCATGAGATAATTCACATATATGATGCACGGCTCTATGGCGGTGCATAATTCACATATATGATAAGCGGCTGAAAAACATGGCATTGCATAATTCACATATCGATATAGAAAGCAAACATGAGGCATTCACACAAAGCATGTCTAATCTAAGCAGATGGCATGACAATGCAAGACACCATATGCATGATATGAGCAATATAACCCAGCCAAGTTAGAGCATGCACCTCGGGGGGGGGGGGATACGACTGGTCATCTATCTCTGAATCCTCCTCTGAGGAGCTATCTGTAACCAGCAAGAAATCTGCATCGACGGTATGTGCTTGTTGCTCGAGAAGACCTTGTTTTCCTCCAGTTTTCCCATGGTGACTCAAATGGCTGATGCACGAGGAAGTGTAGATGAATATATAAATATTGTTGACAAATGGAATACATTATGGAAAAAATATGGCGCGATACAATTCACATATCGATGGTGGCTAAACAGGATGGCATTGCATGATTCACGTATATGATGCCTAGCTAAAGAAGATGGCATTGCATATTTCTCATATACTCCCTCCATTCCTAAATATTTGTCTTTTTAGAGATTTCAAATGGACTACCACATACCAATGTATATAGACATATTTTAGAGTGTAGATTCACTCATTTTGTTTCGTATGTAGTCACTTGTTGAAATCTCTAAAAAGACAAATATTAGGAATGATGAGTATATATAGAAACCAAATAGGTGGCATTCACACAAAGCAAATCTAAACTAAGCTGATGACATATAAGATGTATAATGTAAGCAATGCAAGGCACCATATGCATGATATGACCAACATCAACATGCCGAGGTTAGAGCAAACACCTCGGTGAGTAAGCAGGTGTGGTCGGCTCATACGAATCTCCATCTGAGCAGTTATCTTCCTTTGGAATACAATCTGGAAATGCAGGAGAGGGGCCGCCACGCCCACCATGGGCGGCGTCTGCATGATATTATATTACGCATAGCGGTCTTCTCTTTTTCTCTACATGTTGATGCGATTGTGTACAATAGCTAACATGCATAATAAAAAAATAGTTAGATTTTGTAAGGCCTAAGGGGTGCATGCAAAAATCAAGGCGATGGTAGCAAGCAGTGGATGGATCCAAAACTAATGATAGCGGTAGATTATAGCTTGGTTTAAAAGATAGACAATGGATCATCTATTGTTTGTTGCCTACCCAACATGAACCACATAGAAGACCCCGGATGAACGGATAGTGAGACAGATACTATTAGATTCTTTGGCTCGATATGAGACCCATGGGCAATTCAAAACTCAAGATTGAGCGATAAAGTTGCAGGTAATAATAACCGATGTATAACGTAAGCAAACATGAAAAGGCGACCTCTCTTCCGGGAACTGTAGTCCTCGGGTTCATCTGCTTTCGATCGATGATGGTAATGCAGTTGGAGTGGCTGCGGCAAAGGGAAGATGATCTGGCGGCGAAAGAAAGTCTGCGAGGGGATCTCTGCTGCGGTGAGCAGCTTGTCGATGGTGCACCTCGGTGGGGTGGATAATGACACGGCGAGGCGAGGACATAACACCACAGAGTTTTCTTTATGACAATCTGTATATTAAGTATATCTGTAAGGGCTCCTTAGAATTGGAGGATTCTATAAATGCAGGGACAGGATAAACACAGGAATAGGATAGGAATGCACGTGCAAAAGCAGGCATTTGGAAACATAGGATTTCAGTCAACACTTTGGGTGTTTGGCTCACATGAATTGGAAGAATAGAGGAATGGAGAAAAAAAAAAAGTGATGCGATGAGTGTACAACCTCTTTGGCATAGCCTTGTGGACCTCGGCATCATTGGGTTGGACGTGGAGGATGGTGATGATCTTTGGTGTATTTGTCGGAGGCGGGGAAGAAGATCTGAGGCCTCTGAAAACAGCGCGAGGTAGTGCTCCATTGTGATGGGCCAGTTCCGTCGTTGGAGCAGCTCCGCTAAGGTGTCTGTTGACGAGGTTGAAGCATGACAAGACAGACAACGGTAATCTGAAGTGGGACCCTAATATCATATGCAATAGATGATGTAAAATACATCACCAAAAAGTGCTAGATGTAAAACGCATCAGCCGCGCCACGGCCGCTCCAACAGATGCTATAAGTACTGTTCACTCTGAACTTAACTGAAGAAAATGAACTTCACAGTCGAAACTGAATTTTACTGTTGAAACTGATTGAACTAATGTGAGCATTGCAATAGATGTTTAGGGCATTCGAGCACTAGTAGCGGAAAGCGATGATCTAAATCAGCGAGGCAGCTCGAGCAAGGAACACACTAGCGGAGAGCAAGTCGTGCGATAACATCGCGAGCCGATTGCTAAAGCAGCAACTCACTGTAGCTGCCGGAGGTCGTCTGTAGCGGCAGCGATGGCATAGCGAGCAAGAAAGCGAGCAGCGACGAGCGAGCGAGGAAGCGGTCAGCGGCCGGTAGCGGCAAGAAGCGAGCAGCGGTAGCGGCGAAGGCGAACAGCTGCAGCTAGTGCCATTGTGGAAGTCGCCGCCCGAGGAAGCAATGACATGGGGAGAGGCGCCGTGGATGATGTGGCGGCGGCGGCGCCGTCGATGGAGACGCCATGCCTGCTCGGTATCGAGCACCGGCAGCCCCGTGGGATCGAATAAAAGATAAAATGCAGCGGTGTGTGCAGAACCTCCTTGGTGGCGCCGAGTTGGCCTTGGCTTCATTGGAGGAATTGGTGAGGGTGCTGCGGTTCCAGTGGGGCAGGTCAAGAGGGCGCTGTGGGGATTGAGGTGGCCCGATAGACGAGGCGAACATTGGGGCAGCTCCTTGGAGGTGGAGGGCAGGGCAGCTGGTCGGCGGGACAACGAGATCGACAATGGATCCTCATCGGTCACGGTGGATGAGGGCGGCGAAACTATTGCGGTGGGCAACGTGGTCGAGGAAGAGTCTCCGGCTGGCGGCGGTCGGGAGGCCGGACGGAGGGCGTGGGGTTTCCCGGGTTTTGGCGGCCTCGGTGTCTGCGAATGGGGGGTAAGGGGAGGAGCCAAGCTTAGGGCGGCGCTTATGCGAAATGTAGGGTAAGTTACTTGCGTACCCCCACGGTTTTGACACATGACGTGGAGCTTCATTTCCGGCTAAGGGGTAGAAGGGGATTTGGCGATATGCAGGCTGCGGGGGCGATTTTTGGATGAGGAGGGAGTTCTCGTGGCGTCAAATTCCGGGATAACAAAGGCGCACGGAGTTGAAGAAATGGGAGTTTCAAAGCAGGTGAGACAAAAGATACTCGAGCTTGAAAATTTCGGGATAACAAGGTGCGGATTCCTTGTTCGGCAGAATAAACTTAACGTGTAAAAAAACAATTCATACAAGACACAAGAGAGTCATGTCCTCTTTTACTATATTTCTATAGATGCCATTGAAAAAACTACAAGAAAAATGTACAAAAAATCGGGAGAACAAGATTACCACTGCACGATTACCAAATCGATTCGCACTTCCCTCAACAACAACAACAAAAAACAAATCAATTCCCACCAAAGAAAGAGTAATGTCCCTTTTTATATGATTACAGCTGCCATGATCTCGAATTTCAATTTTTGAATCCACGTTATGTTGAATTCGAATATATCATTAGGTGACCTTGCGGCTTATAATTGATGTAGTCGTACATTTTGATCTTCCATCATATATGAACAATTTACTCCACCATGTGAACATATATATTGTCCTACCATATGGACTAAATTTGAATCAATTTTCCTTATTTGAATACGATTGTTGTCCAAGTTATACAATAATTTAAATATTATCTTGATAACAAAAAGACATGCATATAGCGATAATCATATTTCACTATGAACTACATGTACCATACGCTCTCCAATTCAAATATTTGTATCCATTTTATGTTGAATTCAAATCATAGTACATTATTGGTCTAGGTAGCGAGATGTTCAAGATAATCTAAACCCTGTTTTCATACATATAATTTTTGGCTGAATTGGGACAAGTTTTGGTACAATGTCACAGCCCCAGAATTGGTTGTAATTAGTGGCATCAGCATCCATGCATCATGTTTAAATTCCTAAGAAAATTTGAAATGGGGATGTTCAAACCCTAGCATCAAAAGGAATTCACTAGGTTCAACTAAAATATTTCCAGTAAATCCAAATGACTTTCAAAAATGTTCATCATTCTTGGAAAATCTTGGAAACTTGATAACGGAGGTGATGCACATTTTCCATGACATATTGGGCTCTGGATTTAAATCATACCTTATTTGCATTTGGGCATTTAGATTTTATATATTATATTAAATGTCCAAATATTCATGAACTGAAATTCTGGTTATTGGAAATAATCCAAATAGTGGCCTAGCAGTCTCATGATTTTTGAAAGTGCATAGGTATTTTAATAAAGCCCTAAAATTCTGAGAAAATAGAAAACATAAATAAAGGAGAGAAACCTTACGGACTTACCCCTCCAGCCCACCTGTGCGCCACCACGGCCGGCCAGCCTTTGTGGCCCGGCCCAGCCCTGGCTTACCTCCTGTCGTCTTCCCCTTGCCGGAGGGCAATGGCGCGTGGCCGCCAGCACTGCCGACCACCTCCTTGCCACCTCCCGGCGTCGCTCTGGGCGCCCGGGGCGTCGCCACGCACCTAGTCCCTCTCGCTCACTCCCTCGAGCTCCTCCCCTCCTCTGTTCACTCTCTACTTGCCTTTTAGAAATCGCTCGTCGCCGCCCTTCGCCGTAGGCGCAGCCACTTGCTGCTCCCTCGACCTCTCGAGCTTACCAAAACTCCGCCGCTTCACCCTCGACCTCCACACCGAGCAGCGGCGTCGGACGCCCTAGCGCCGCCTTTGCCCTCGTCTTCAACCTCGGGCACGGAGATCGCCACCGCATGATTCGACACCTCCGAGCCGTCCCCGAGCCCACCGATCTGCGCGCCGACCCCGGTGAAGCTCCGTCGTTGTTTCCCCTACTCCCCGGTCGCGCTCGTCCAGCTACGACCTCGCCCGTCCTGCCGCATAGCTCCCGCCGCGCGTTTGTCGCCGCCGTCGTGGTAGGTCACTAACCTCACGTCCGAGCACGGCCACAGGCTTGTGGAGCTCCCGAACCGCCCGACCTCTCGGCTTCGCTCGCTAATAGCGTAGCCCAGCGCCCATGTTGGCCGAGTTCGACCGCCCGCCAAAAGGCCGCCGTAGTCGTCGCCCCCAGCCACCACAGCTCCAGCCGCAGCCACCGTTGGATGCACCATGTCGCGACCGTTCCAACGAGATCAGCCCCGCTCGCTCCCGTCGCCAGAATCGCCCGAGCAGCGGCGCGCCGATGCTGGTTAGCCCGGCATTAACCGCCCGGCGTGGCGGCAATTAAGCCTTTATGGGCTAGTTAATTAACTTTAGTGACACAGACAGATGTGCCCTACACCCATATTTAACCACACAGATTAAATCATGTTTAGTTTAGTTGAACACAGTGGACCCACATGTCAACTTTGACCCTGCTGACGTGGCCGTTGACCTCGTCCCACGTGTCAGCCGATGTATTGACCTTTGGGTCACTGACGGTGGACCCACTGGTCAGGTTTGACCTGGACCCGACCTGTTGACCTGCTAACGTCACATTGGCGTCGGTATGTGATAATCATTTTCTGGATTATTTCTAATTCTAAATGATTTGGAAATTCCAGAAAATGGTTAGAACTTCTAAAAATCATAGAAATTCAACCGTAGCTCAGATTGAAATAATTTATATATGAAAAATGATCAGAAAAATATGAAGAATCTGTTTATGCCATGATCATGAACGTTTGTACAAGTTAACCTCACTGAATAGGACAAATGATGATTAGGGAAATTTATGAAATAACATTTGGAGTTGGAATTTGTTCTTGTTCGAGTTCCACTTCAATTAACTTGGCTAGATATTGCATTAGGTGAATTCAGTACCTTAACATGACATGTCATTCATGTAAATGTGCATTGCATTGATTGTTTTCTTTCTCAGTTGCCGGTGTTTGTCCCCTCTCAGTAGGCGTATCCCGATGATGAGTTCGATGACACCGATGAAGAACTATATTATCTTCAGAAGTGCCAGGCAAGCAAAACCCCCTTGTTCATTCCGATATAATCCCACTCTCTCGCTCCTGCTCTCTTTTACTGCATTAGGACAACAACGATTCATCTGTTACTTGCTGCGGTAGCTGAACCCGTTATCCTCTGCATGACTTTGTCATTCCACGGTAAATAGATGAAACCCACTAGCATGGTAGGAGTCGTTTGAGCCTGTTGTGCCTACTCATTCATGCTTGTTTGTCATGCACCTCTTGCTTATAGTTGAGTCAGGTCTGATTCATCGGGGATGAATCGGAGGTGTGTGAACATGTCCTACTGTGTGTGAGCTAAGTGTTGTGAACACGATTTGGTAAAGGTAGCGGTGAGAGGCCATGTAGGAGTACATGGTGGCTTGTCTCATTGAAGCCGTCCTCAGGAACTGAGTTATGTGTTTGTGATCCATGAAACAGTTACTACCACACATTGGGATCCTTAATTGACTCTCTCGGCTTCTTAACCACCTTGTCCTCTGTCCGGGGAGTTGCAACTAGTTTACGGTGTTTGTAGGATATGTGTTGGAGGCCGTGCGTGGCGCTGACCCTAGGGGTGAGCTATGATCACGGTAGATACCGTGGCCGGTGTCTGAATGCTCGTTTGGTATCTCGGGAACCACTGCACACATCGTTCGGGGCCGTTAGTGGAAACCTCGGCGGACTCCTGCGGATGGAACCCGAATAGGCCATAAACCTGGACTAGGGACTTGAGTGTTTAGGTAGGCCGTGGCCGACACCTCGCGGCTTCCGCTTGAAGGTTGCAGTACATGTCGTGTAAGCGGTGATAAGTGGTGAGGCGTGTGTGAAGAAGTATACCCCTGCGGGGTTAATATGATCTATTGAATAGCCGTGTCATGGAAAAGGACTTACGGGTTGCCTATAACGGTTCATAGACAAGTGAAAGTGGATACTCTAAGATCGCCAAGATAAGCGTGAGTGCTATGGATGGCGTTCTCGTAGGGAGGCGAGGCGGATCCATAGTGGTGTATTGATATGGTGAATATGTGGACTCGTGTGCGCCACCTCAAAAGAGTTACTTGCGATGCGTAGTTTAGGATAGCCACCAAGTCAAAGCTGGCTTGCTGCGATTAAACTCCACCACCCCTTTGTTGATAATGATGCATATGTAGTTAGTTACGATGTAAGTCTTCTTTGGGTACATTTGTACTCACGTTTGCTTATTTTATGTTTTGCGAGGAGGCGTCGGTCTAGCTAGTAGTTCCACATGGACTTGACGTTTAGCTTGTTACCTCGGCTACGATCTTGTGCCCTCGGCGGGGATCTGGTAGATAGTCGGGCTTCTCGGCCTTTTTCATTTGTAGATATACGTACTTTCGGACATGTTAAGCTTCGCATGTGTTTGACTTGTATGCTTTGATTGTTGGGTCATGAGACCCATGTTTGTAATATCTCGCTCCTCGGGCCTAATGAATAAATATTTGAGTCGTAGAGTTATGTTGTGATGCCATGTTGTATTTACACATATTGAGCATATTGTGTGTATGTTTGAAATGCTTGGTATGTGTGGGATCCAACAATCTAGTTGTTTATCCTTGGCAGCCTCTCATATGGGAAATGTAGTCTAGTGCTTCACGGCGATAGTAGTCCGCTTCTGACCCGGTTCACGAGTCCTGCTAGCCCGGCACTACTGCTTTGGACACTTGATTGGCCGACATGTGTTTCACTTCGTTCCTATATGCATCCCTTGAGGAAATGTCAGCGGTGACATCCGAGTCTGCCTAACTGCTACAGCCGGGTTACGAGTCCTGTTAGCCCGATGCTACTGGCCGGATTCATCGTTGATGACCGACATGCTCGATGTGATTCATGTATACTGTCCCCATGGGTTAAGCGCCGCTTTGGGTTCCACGACTAGCCATGTCGGCCGGGTTCTCTGTCATATGGATGCTAGCGACACTATCATATCGTGAGCCAAAAGGCGCCAAGCGGTCCGGGCCATGGTAAGGCGACACCCGTGGGAATACCGTCGTGAGGCCGCAAAGTGATATGAGGTGTTACCGGCTAGATCGATGTGACTTGGAATCGGGGTCTGACAGCGTTGGTATCGAGCTTTACTGCTGTGGGATTACCAAGCCAAACCGGTCGAAGTTGAGTCTAGAAATGCTTTAGTTATGTAAGGAATTGATTGTGGAAGGAGCGTAAGGCTCTTTTTACTCCTTATATCTCATGGCCTTGATGCGAGTCAACCTCTTCTCTTCTACGGGGTTAAGAACTAGGCTTCTCATCTATCTATCGGGGATGACGTGTTACTAATCCATAGACCTTTAAGATTGTTGGCTTTAAGCCCAGTTCAGCTCCTACTATTTACGTATGATATTTGTTGATCTCGGAACCTTGATATTGTGATGTTGAGTGGTTATGCCACCATTTTTGCAGGATGTCTCAAATCATTTTGAGCATTTACAGCCGTTATGCTGTCCGAGTCATCCCAGGTCTCTAAATAACCTGATGCATTTGCAAAGCCTTCCTCCCGTTCCTAATGTCCTTTTGGGCCAGATTAAGCACACTAATCGGTGAGTTGAGGTACCCTATTGCCTCGACATACATGTTGGAGTTATTATTATGACCCTAGGTGTCTAGAGTATCACTTAGTAATCCAGCCATGCTTTGTGTCCCCAGTGTGATGATTAAGCCATCATTCTCGAAAGCATCCCGTGATGCCACTTAGTAGTAGGTATTCTATTACGGGTTCTTGAACCGAGATTCACCCTACTTACTTCATGTTGATAGTAATTGCTAGCTCCCTTAGGTTATTAGTAACCTTTGCATTAGTCCTCGAGGTCGTGGTATTTCTTCCTTTGAATACCATGAACCAATAAAGGCGAAGTGCCTCATGAACCGAAGGATCACAATCAGTGCTCTCGATGAGATCTCCATTCATAATTGTGAATTTGCAGTTCTACCTTCTCTGCATGGATTATCCAGGAAGAAATGTTGAGCTTTGCTCGACATACTAATCTATGCATCCACAACTCGAGAAAATTATATGTTCCTTTGGGTTGTTCTCTTTAGTTGTATTCCGACCCTCCTCTATCGAGTTGATAACCAAGAGTATGTGTGCATTTGTGTTCATTGGTGCCCTTTTACTCTTGTGGTTCGTCAAGCCATTCTGTCTTGACTAGGAGAAACAAATTCCAGTACCTCATCCATTTCTAGGATTGGGTCAAAGTAGTTGTATCCCGCAGATCAAAAAGCCAATTCAGCTTTGTTCTGTTCTACCTTGGAGTATTACCCCCTTTATGTCAAGAGTGTCATGAGAATCGCACCACCTCTTATGAATTCTTGGCCTTGATAATACTTCTACGCCATCATTGTTCATTCCTCGGTCCTCGTGTTGTTGTAACGGATTGCCGACAAGTGAATTGTGATGTGTGAAATCAATACTCCGAGCAACTCGTTGCTTGGTAGCTAATGGACAATATCCTCATTCTTAGCGTGTTGGTTATTAAATCATCATCCTAAGATTGATCGTGCTACCTAGTCCTTATTTCTGGTGCACTCTTCGATTAATGAGTTAGGATTTTGTCAATCCCTCACTCTATTTGATCATATCGTCTTGCCCTGAAAAGCAAGATTGTTCTCGAGTCTAGTAACATACCGGTGGTTCGTGATATTCCGATTATCTTCTCGGAAGTATCATTAGGTTGTCACTTGACCGCTATGTTGAGTTCGTGATCAAGTTGGTTTCTTGTGAACCACCCTTTCTCCAAGAATACATGTTGGATATCCACAGGCTAGTCGGTTAAGCTAGACAACAACTTGGAGAGTTGGAAGATAAAAGCTTGCCTAACTTAGATTCGTTCAAAGGGATATTCTTGTGTAGTGTGTGTTGAAGAAAGATGATATCTTCATCGAATGGTTCCTGTGATCATTTGTTGAATCTATTGTCTTGTCAAACTTTGACTTCGAGTATGGGCTATCGTCAAGTCAAATCAGAATCAACGATGTTAAGTAATGTTGTCTTACTGCGTGGTTGATCCCTCGAGCATACACCGTTACATCTTTGGTCGACCAATGCTATCACCGTGTTCACATGATGGTGGAAGTCGGTGATATGGAAATTCCGATGAGTTGTTGTTGATCCCATCGGCGATTACATCTCCCCGTGATTCATGTTGAACATCAATCTAGTGTTGGAAACTTTATAAGCAATGTCTTCGTGTTCCGTTCATGAAGCTTATGCTTGGATGGAAGAAGTGACTTCCTCTAATTCAGATGCATTAGGTGCAAGTTGCCGCCATGAATTTGAGAAAGGTTTGCTTTGTTTCCCTTGGAATCATCCCAAGTCAGTCATGCATATGTGCGAAGTATTCTGTAGTCTGGAGACTTGCAACCTTCATTCTATATGTATTCCTAGCATACCAAGCCACTGATTGACTTGTTCAAGGAAAAGGAGTCTATGCTTGGGATCTAATCCATGGACTTGCGTAAAGACGTCGATATCCTCGACGATGGTTCCCCACCTGAACCCGGTAGTGTTTGATGATAAGACTACTATGTGGTCATTCTTGTATTGGACAACATGTTCACATGTTAGTAGCGAGAACCAGCTCATGTTTTGGAGCTTGCTATCGTAGTTCACTTCCGAGAATCTCATAGCGTCATCTCGTTGATTTGTATTGCAAACCTTCATTTTTCTTTCTAGACTTGATGATGCGGAATATCTGACACCAACCAGATCTGAATCTCGGCGAGATATGATGGTTGGAGCATTCCCAATAGTTGCGTCTTGTTCCAGCTTGCACCGCTATTGTGCCAATTTCCCATGGGCTGCTCTCTCAGCAGTTGTTGTTCAGGATCATCTTCAGAAGTGGTCCTACCATGGGTTCCATCCATTCCGGTGATAAGCAAAAATCATCCATTGCGTTGTCTTCAACAAGGTAGTCCACATCATCCATTCTAGTCCGGGTGTACCATTCCTTTACACTCCGCCAAACGATCGTTGTGAATTGCCTTAGGTTGGTATAAATAGTTCCAATGATCTATGGATCAAAAGTAATTCTTTTTGCCACTTAAGGGAGTAGTTCTTCGAGTCACTTTTCCCAAGGTCTCCCGTTATGGAATCATGGCAATCATCTCCTTGTTACTTTGAAACCATGCACCATTTTACTTAAGCGTGGAATGGTTGCCTACCAATTTGAACCTTCGTCATCCATTTCTTTACCATCATTCCTAATGTGTGTTTGGTGTCTCAACTCAAGAGATGTTCTTACGTCTCACTCCATGAACTGATCTTGAGTTGCTCGATCTTCAAGAAGATTAAATCCTGTAGGGTTCCCCCTCTTTCTGTTGTCATGTCGAGTGAAGATCTCGAAAGCAAAGACGTCAAGACCAAGATGATGGAATGAATCAACATCTTCGAGAAGGGAGAATGGATCATGAAGATCGTGTTAGCTTTGTGACTCCCTTCTCCTCTTACCTCACGTCTTGAATCTCGGGCGAGATTCTTGTTTAGTGAAGGTGAGTTATCCTGACCCAGAATTGGTTGTAATTAGTGGCATCGGCATCCATGCATCATGTTTAAATTCCTAAGAAAATTTGAAATGGGGATGTTCAAACCCTAGCATCAAAAGGAATTCACTAGGTTCAACTAAAATATTTCCGATGAAATCCAAATGACTTTAAAAATGTTCATCATTCTTGGAAAATCTTTGGAAATAGTAACGGAAGGTGATGCACATTTTCCATGACATATTGGGCTCTGGATTTAAATCATACCTTATTTGCATTTGGGCATTTAAATTTTATATATTATATTAAATGTCCAAATATTCATGAACTGAAATTACGGTTATTGGAAATAATCCAAATAGTAGCCACAAGCAGTCTCATGATTTTTGAAAGTGCATAGGTATTTTTAATAAAGCCCTAAAAATTTCTGAGAAAATAGAAAACATAAATAAAAGGGAAGAAACCTTACGGACTTACCCTTCCAGCCCTACTGACCCACAGCCGGCCAGCCTTGTAGCTGGCGGCCCACCACCGCTTACCTCCACTGTCGTCTTCCCCTTGCCGGAGGGCAGTAGCGTGGCCGCCCAGCCTTGACGGCTGCCGAACCACCTCACTGCTTCCGCCGCCTCCCGGCGTCGCTCTGGGCGCCCGGGGCGTCGCCACGCACCCCCTGGTCCCTCTCGCTCACTCCCTCGAGCTCCTCCCCTCCTCTGTTCACTCTCTACTTGCACCAAATCACGCTCGTCACCGCCGCTTTCGCCGTGAAGCGCAGCCACTTTGCTGCCCCCCTCGACCTCTCGAGCTTACCAAGAGCTCCGCCGCTTCACCCTCGACCTCCACACCGAGCCGCGCGACGTCGGACGCCCCACAACGCCGCCTTTGCCCTCGTCTTCAACCTCGGGCACCGGAGATCACCACCGCAGATTCGAAACCTCCGAGCCGTCCCCGAGCCCACCGATCTCGCGCCGACCCCAGTGAGCTCCGTCGTTGTTCCCCTACTCCCCGGTCGCGCTCGTCAGCTACGACCTCGCCGTCCTGCCGCATAGCTCCGCCGCCCGCGTTTATGCGCCGCCATCGTGGTAGGTCACTAACCTCACGTCCGAAACCACGGCCACAGGCTTGTGGAGCTCGAAACCGCCCGACCTCTCGGCTCGCTCGCTAATAGCGTAGCCCAGCGCCCATGTTGGCGAAGTTCGGCCCGCCAAGGCCGCCGTAGTCGTCGCCCCCGGCCACCACATCTCCAGCCGCAGCCACTGTTGTACGCACCACGTCGCGACCGTTCCAACGGGATCAGCCCCGCTCGCTCCCGTCGCCGGAATCGCCCGGAGCAGCAACGCCGCCGATGCTGGTTAGCCCGGCGTTAACGCCCGGCGTGGCGGCAATTAAGCCCTAATGGGCTGGTTAATTAACTTTAGTGACCGCAGACGGATGGGCCCCACACCCATATTTAACCACCACAGTTAAATCATGTTTAGTTTAGTTAAACACGGTGGACCCACATGTCGCTTTGACCACTGGCGGCGTGGCCATTGACACGGTCCCGTGTCGGCGGCTGTATTGACCTTTGGGTCAGCGACGGTGGACCCCACTGGTCAGGTTTGACCTGGACCCGACCTGTTGACCTGCTGACGTCCTGCGGCGTCGGTATGTGATAATCATTTTCTGGATTATTTCTAATTCTAAATGATTTGGAAATTCGGAAAATGGTTAGAACTTCTAAAAATCATAGAAATTCAACCGTAGCTCAGATTGAAATAATTGATATATGAAAATGATCAGAAAAATATGAAGAATCTGTTTATGCCATGATCATGCATGTTTGAACAAGTTAACCTCACTGAATAGGACAAATGATGTTTAGGGAAATTTATGAAATAACATTTGGAGTTGGAATTTGTTCTTGTTCGAGTTCCACTTCAATTAACTTGGCTAGATATTGCATTAGGTGAATTCAGTACCTTAACATGACATGTCATTCATGTAAATGTGCATTGCATTGATTGTGTTCTTTCTCAGTTGCCGGTGTTTGTGCCCTCTCGGTAGGCGTATCCCAACGATGAGTTTGATGACACCGATGAAGAACTATATTATCTTCAGAAGTGCTAGGGAAGCAAAACCCCCTTGTTCATTCCGATACAATCCCACTCTCTCGCTCCTGCTCTCATTTACTGCATTAGGACAACAACGATTCATCTGTTACTTGCTGCGGTAGATGAACCCCTTTATCCTCTGCATGACCTGTCATTCCCACAGTAATAGACGAAACCCACTAGCATGAGTAGGAGTTGTTTGATCCCAGATGTGCCAACACATTCATGCTTGTTTGTCATGCACACTCTTTGCTTAGAGTTGAGACAGGTCTGATTCATCGGGGATGAATCGGAGGTGTGTGAACATGTCCTATTGTGTGTGAGCTAAGTGTTGTGAACACGATTTGGTAAAGGTAGCGGTGAGAGGCCATGTAGGAGTACATGGTGGGTTGTCTCATTGAAGCCGTCCTCGAGGCCGAGTTCTGTGTTTGTGATCCATGAAACAGTTATTACCACACATTGGGATCCTTAATTGGCTCTCTCGGCTTCTTAAACACCCTTGTCCTCTGTCCAGGAGTTGCAACTAGTTTCTGGTGTTTGTAGGATATGTGTTGGAGGCCGTGCGTAGCGCTGACCCTAGGGGTGGGCTATGATGCGGTAGATACACCGTGGCCGGTGTCTGCGAATGCCCGTTTGGTATCTCGGGAACCCTGCACATCTTCGGGGCCGTTAGTGGAAACCTCGGCGGACTCCCTGCGGATGGAACCGAATAGGCGATAAACCTGGACTAGGGACTTGAGTGTTTAGGTAGGCCGTGGCCGACACCCTCATTGGGCTTCCGCTTGAAGGTTGCCGGTACATGTCGTGTATGCGGCGATAAGTGGTGAGCGTGTGTGAAGAAATACACCCTGCGGGGTTAATATGATCTATTCAAATAGCCATGTCCGCGGAAAAGGACTTACGGGTTGCCTATAACAGTTCATAGACAAGTGAAAGTGGATACTCTAAAATCGCAAGATAAGCGTGAGTGCTATGGATGGCGTTCTCGTGGGGAGGCGGGAGGCGGATCCATAGTGGTGTATTGATATGGTGAATATGTGGACTCGTGTGCGCCACCTCGAAAGAGTTACTTGCGATGCGTAGTTTAGGATAGCCACCGAGTCAAAGCTGGCTTGCTGCAGTTAAACTCCACCACCCCCTTTCTTGATAATGATGCATATGTAGTTAGTTCGGAGGTAAGTCTTGCTGAGTACATGTGTACTCACGTTTGCTTATTTTATGTTTTGCGAGAGGCGTCGGTCTACGCTAGTAGTTCCACGTGGACTTGACGTTTAGCTTGATACCTCAGCTACGATCTTGTGCCCTCGGCAGGATCTGGCAGATAGTCAGGCTTCTAAGCCTTTTTCATTTGTAGATGTCTGTACTCGGACATGTTAAGCTTCCGCATGTGTTTGACTTGTATGCTTTGATTGTTGGGTCTTGAGACACATGTTTGTAATTTCTCGCTCCTCAGAGCCTAATGAATAAATATTTGATTCGTAGAGTTATGTTGTGATGCCATGTTGTATTTACACATATTGAGCATATTGTGTGTATGTTTGAAATGCTTGGTATGTGTGGGATCCGACAATCTAGTTGTTTATCCTTGGCAGCCTCTCATATGGGAAATGTAGTCTAGTGCTTCTGGCGATAGTAGTCCGCTTCTGACCCAGTTCACGAGTCTGCTAGCCCAGCACTCTGCTTTGGACACTTGGTGGCGGCATGTGTTTCACGCCGTTCCTATATACATCGCCTTGAAATGTCGCAGTGGTGACATCCGAGTCTGCCTAGCCTGCTACAGCCCGGGTTACGAGTCCTGTTAGCCAGTGCTAGAGCAGTTCATACATTGATGACCGACATGCTCGATGTGATTCATGTATGCCTGTCCCCATGGAGTTAAGCGCCGCTTTGGGTTCCACGACTAGCCATGTCGGCCGGGTTCTCTGTCATATGGATGCTAGCGACACTATCATATCGTGAGCCAAAAGCGCATAAGCGGTCCGGGCCATGGTAAGGCGACACCTGTGGGAATACCGTGCGTGAGGCCGCAAAGTGATATGAGGTGTTACCGGCTAGATCGATGTGACTTGGAATCGGGGTCCTGACATACAAGCCTCTTGCAAAGCCAGAGATTCTCTCAACAAGCCTCGTGGTTCCGAGAGGGAACGTGTCACCTTTGTGTGCAAAACGATATACGCTGCCTCCCCCTGATTTTATTCTGAGGCAACATAGAACTATATGAGTGCCACTGTTAAATTTTGGAATTATTTCGGGTTCATTTGGCCTTTTTATACATTAATTGAGTTTCTAGACTTTTAATGTGCATAATCTAAATATGAATTGCATGCACATGCTCCGGTGCACCAAAGTGGGTTGAAAAATTACATGTGTGTCCTTGGTTGAATTTCCAGGTCCCATGGAAGAAATGAGAATGAAATTCAAACATCTAGGCGTCATGACTCTACCGAGAACATTGAGAAACTTAGATTTTAAATTCATGTAAATCCAAAACTCGGCTGGAAATCATGAAACTTGGCATGGTGTCATGTCATGGAACTAACATGTTGTGGTAAAAAATTGGGCGATTTGGAAGCTTCGTGGTTCTAAGAGGGCGATGCCACCTTTGAGTGTGAAGCGATATCGCTGCCCCCCCTTGAGTTTTCTTAACAAAGGCAACATAGAACTACATTAGTGCCCTGTTAAATTTTGGAATTATTCCGGTTCGTTTGTACGTTTTTATACATTAATTGAGTTTACGGTCATTTAATGTGCATAAGTCAAATTTGAACTACAAGCACATGCTCTCGTGCACCAAAGTTGGTTGAAAAATCACATTTGTGTCCTCGGGTGAATTTCTAGGTCCCATGCAAGAAATGAGAATAAAATCAAAACAACTGGGCATCGTGGCTCGGTCGAGAACATTGAGAAACTTGGTTTTAAAATTCTTGTAAATCAAAACACGTCTGAAAATCATGAAACTTGGCATGGATGTCATGTCATGGTACTACCATGTTGTGGTAACAAAAATTGGTCGAATAGGAACAGATTTTGGTATAAGCTTCTTGCAAACCGAAGCTTCTCTCAAGAAGGCTAAATGGTTTTGAGAGGAATGTGCCACCTTTGAGTCTTGAAGCGATATAGGTTGTCCCCTTGAGTTTATTTACAAAGGCAACATAGAACTACATGAGTGCCCTGTTAAAATTTGGAATTATTCCGACTTCGTTTGGCCTTATTTACACATCAATTGAGTTTTTGGTCATTTAATGTGCATAATTCAAATTTGAACTACAAGCACATACTCCCGTGCACCAACGTTGGTTGAAAAATCACATTTGTGTCCTTGGGTGAATTTCTACTCCCTCCTTCCATCTATATAGGTCCTAATGCGTTTTTTCGAGGCTAACTTTGACCAAACGTTAGAGCAATAATATATGACATGCAACTTACACAAAGCATACCTTCAAATTTGTATGCCAAAGGAGCTTCAATAATATAATTTTCATAATATACATCTCATGTGCTATTAATCTTGTCAATAGTCAAAGGCTGTCTTGAAAAACACATTAGGCCCTATATAGATGGAAGGAGGGAGTAGGTCCCATGCAAAAAATGAGAATAAGATTCAAACATCTGGGCATCATGGCTCGATCGAGAACATTAAGAAACTCGGTTTTAAAATCATGAAACTTGGCATGGTGTCATGTCATGGTAGTACCATGCCGTGGTAAAAAATTGGCGAATAGGAACAACTTTTGGTATAAGCTTCTTGCAAATCAGACTTCTCTCAAGAAGGCTCGTGGTTACGGGAGGAACGTGTCACCTTTGTGTGCATAATTCAAATTTGAAATACAAGCACATGTTCGATTGCACCAAAGTTGGTTGAAAAATCACATGTGTGTCCTCGGGTAAATTTCTAGGTTCCATGCAAGAAATGGGAATGAAATTCAAAATTCTAGGCGTCGTGGCTGGGTTGGAAACATTGAGAAACTTAGTTTTTTAATTCCTGTAAATCCAAAACACGCATGAAAATAATGAAACTTGGTTTGGTGCCATGACATGGCACCAACATGGTGTGGTAAATTTGCAGTCCGATTTGCGAAGGCGCACACATTATGTAACGCCCCGGATTCGATGCGCCAGGTGTCTGCCAGTAATTCGCCGTCGTTGCCATGTCATGTGCTTGCATCTCTCTCTTTGCCATGTCATCATCTGCATTTCATATCACGTCATCATGTGCATCGCATTTGCATACATGTTCGTCTCATGCATCCGAGCATTTTCCCCGTTGTCCGTTTTGCAATCCGGCACTCATATGTCTCCCGGCGCCCCCTTTTACCTCTTTTCGTGTGCGGGTGTTAAAAGGTCTCGGAATGGACCGAGTTTTGTCAAGCGGCCTTGGTATAGCACCGGTAGACCGCCTGTCAAGTTTCGTGCCATTTGGAGGTCGTTTGGTACTCAGCAGTTAGCGGGTAACCGTAAAGCCTCCTTCTCTTTGCAGCCCAACACCCCCTTCAAAGTGGCCCAAAACCTAGCAAACTCCCCTCCATGCTCTCGATGCGTTCGATCACGATCGTGTGGTAACCGCACCTCATTTGGACTCTCCTAGCTCCTTCTACCTATAAATATGTGCCTCTCCCGAAATTAGCGGTCTAATCCTACCCTAACCCTAGCTTCTTCCTCCTCCGGCCGCGGACATGTCGCGCCCCACGGACATGTCCGGCCGCCGCCGCCAACAGCGTCGCGCCGCCTCACCGTCTCTCTCCTCCTCCTCCAGCGGCCCTTGGGGCAGATCGGGCCCAGCGAGCCAGCGCCTCAGCGCCTCGCCGCCCCGCGCAGCGTTCGCCGCCAGGCCAGCGCTCCGCCGCTTCGCTTCATGCCGTCGCCTCCGTAGCCGCCGCCACCGCCGGCGGCCGTGCGCCGCCCGAGCTTCCCGCCCATTGGACCGCCTCCCGGCGCCCGTGCCCGCCGCCTCCTCGCCGGACTTCGCCTCGCCGCCCCTGCCATCTCCGGCCCCGCCTCGGCTTCCGTGCCCGGCCCGATCCAGATCTCGGAGAGGTTGACTTTCCTCTCCCCCGAAATCCCACCAAGTCCCCAGATCTGCAGTAATAATCATGCATTTTCATCGCATCATAACTTTGCATCTGTAGCTCCGTTTTGTGCGTGTAATATGTCAAATTGTTCGCCTCGACTATTACATCATTTCATCTCATTGCATCATTTACATTTGAGCTCTTCTTGATGCCCTAAATGCTGTTAGAAGAGGGCTATGTGATGTTAGTTTCAGATTCTTATCAAAACATGCACTTTTGTCAATTTTTCCATGATTGATGAGTGCACCCTATGAACTTGAGTCCTACATGTGTTTTGTAATATGCCATGCCATCTTTACAGGGGTGTATGCCATGTATTTTTGATCTCTGTGGTGACTAGCACAAGCATGCAAACTAGGCTTCATGATGTTGCTGATTTCAGCCCTGTTACTGCTGATATTTTTATGCCATGTAATCTTGATGATACCGAGATCCATGCTTATTTTGAGATACTTCAGTAAGGATGTTTTGAACATATGGTTATTCTCTATCCATCCATTACCTTGTTTGCAATTATGGAGTGCCATAGCTTGAGTCAATCGAGCTCTACTTTTGCTATAAAATGTTTCCTGGCAGATTGTTTACATGTTATTCAATTTTTCCAAGGTTGTTGTAGTTGATCCGTGTATGCTATGATGTTGTTCTTGCCATTATTAGCTTCTATGCCATGTCGTCTTACTGTGAGTTGCCTTTCCATGCCATCTTTTGCTCTGTGGTGAGTGGTTCAAGCTCACCAACATGCCTACTTATTGTTGTTCCTGCCATGTGCGAATCTGTAATATAACTTGCCATGTTTACATGGGTGCCATCATATCTTCTGATCCTTTTTGGCTCATGCTCAGTAAAGGACTTTTGTTATGTGCAATTAGTAGATTCATGCCATGGCTTTGTTTGCCATGATAAGTGCTTGTAGCATGTTGTTTGATAGCTCTAAACATTTGCAACCTGATGTTATTTCTTGATAAGTCTGAAACTGTTATTATTTGCAATCTTGCCATGTCATTTTGAGCATGTTCTAGTGATTTCCGGAGATAGCTCAGTGTTCTTGTTTTGTTATGCTTTACCTGTACATCATGCCCATGCCTTCTGTTTTCACGTTGGTATGCTGTAGCATAGTGTTTTGATGCTTGCAATATGCCTAGTTGCTGTTTTGGACAGATTATTGTCATGACTTGTATAGTGTGTATGTGTTGCACCGTTGCTCCTTTTTGAGTGTGCTCTATATGAAACTTGCTTAGAATTGCATGTAGTTTCATATTATCATATTACATCCTTGTTTTGAGGTGTTTGGTTGATGTTTGTACGCATTTTGCATTAATGCCATGTTTGACTTGTGTTGCTCATATCTTCTAGGCCGTAGCTCCGAATCTAATGAACTTTATATGTAACTTGACTAGAATTTTGTGTAGATCATCGTGGTGCATCTTAACTTGCTGTTTAACAACTTGAATATAAGGTTTATTCAGATCTGGACCAATTTCGAAATTTGCATATGAGGACTTCTAGGAATTGTTATATGTTGTTCCCGGCCTCATTTGAACTTGCTTTGATGTGTTGCTCTTGTTTGCATCATCTCTTGCCATGAGTAGCTTCATGTAGCTTTGTCATGCATCATGCTTGTTGTGCATCATGTCTTGTTCATGTGTGGTGTGTTTACTATGCTGTGCTTCTTCTTGTTAGTTCCCGTTTCGTTGCGATCGTGAGGATTCGTTCGTCTACGCTTGGTTCGTCTTCGTGACTTCATCTTCTTCATGGACTCGTTCTTCTTCCTTGCGGGATTTCAGGCAAGATGACCGCTACCCTGGATCTCATTACTATCATTGCTATGCTAGTTGCTTCGTTCTATCGCTATGCTGCGTTACCTATCACTTGCTGCTCAAGCCTCCCAAATTTCCATGAACCTCTAACCTTTGTTACCCTTCCTAGCAAACCGTTGTTTGGCTATGTTACCGCTTTGCTCAGCCCCTCTTATAGCGTTATTAGTTGCAGGTGAAGTTGAAGATTGCTCCATGGTGGATAGGATTTTGGTTGGGATATCACAATATCTATTGTTTAATTAATGCATCTATATACTTGGTAAAGGGTGGAAGGCTCGGCCTTATGCACAGTGTTTTGTTCCACTCTTGCCGCCCTAGTTTTACGTCATATCGGTATTATGTTCCCGGATTTTGCGTCCCTAATGCGGTCGGGTGATTTATGGGACCCCCTTGACAGTTCGCTTTGAATAAGACTCCTCCAGCAAGGCCCAACATTGGTTTTACCATTTGCCTCACCACCACCTACTTTTCCCTTGGGAGTCGCTCTCTCGAGGGTCATCTTTATTTAGCCCCGGGCGGTGCTTCTCTAAGTGCTTTGGTTGAACCGAGCTACTGCAGAGGCCACCTTGAGGCAACTTTGAAGGCTGGTTTTACTCGTAGCTAGTCTCGTCCGGTGTTGCCTGAGAGCAGAGATATGTGCAGCTCCTATCGGGATTAGCCGGCGCATCAGGCGGCATTGCTGGTCTTGTTTTATTCTTTGTCGAAATGTCTTGTGGCAGGATTAAAGGCCGATCGGGTCTTCCGGGAGAAGGAATATCCTTAGTTCCTTTGTTTCTCTTCTCGCTCTCATTTGCGTATGTTAGCCACCATATATGCTTAGTCGCTGCTGCAACCTCACCACTTTATCCCTTCCTTTCCCATTAAGCTTTTCTAGTCTTGATACCCATGGTAATGGGATTCTTTGAGTCCTCGTGGCTCCTGATTACTACACCAGCTTGATTTGAGTACAGGTTGTCACGATGATCATGGCCTTGAGAAGCGATGTTTACTTGTTTTGGAGTTCTTCTTACGCTTCTTGATCGGGGATAGGTTCCAGGTCGGCAGCCTGGGCTAGCAGGGTGGATGTCGTTTGAGCTTCTGTTTATGTTTCATCCATAGTCGGATGTTGATCTTGTATATGATGTTGTTGTATTCATGTGGCATTGTATGTCTTGGTTGTATCCCTATGTATTATGTAATGTTGATGTAATGATATCCACCTTGCAAAAGCGTTTCAATATGTGGGTCTATCCTTGGTGGGACCTTGAGTTCCTTTTGGATAGGGTCGCATATTAGGCGTGTTCTGATAACAATCAACAAAGTCATTTTGGAACAAGTGCTTGTCACGTTACAATCGAAAACACAAGTATTATTGAAACCATGGGCGTTCTACTTACTAGTACCATTTACATGCATATAGCCCATATTTTTTATTAGCTAGGAGGCGCCGTGCAGGGTAGCTATTTGAGTACGAGAGGCGTGCGATCAGACCCCTACGCGTGCTTATCGAGAGGAGAGCCCTTTGACCTGCATCTGCCGTCCACCTCTCTCCCAAGGTCTCCATTAATGGCTCCCGAGCCTCTGTTTAATGGCGTGGCTATGTCTCACTCGACTGAGATTTAAGAGAGGAAAAAGAAAATCTGAAAGCACGGATCTTGATGTAAGATCCGGCCGGACCTATATACCATCTAATGGGACTTATAGCAAGGCCGATGAATATATAAGGGCGATTAATTTTTTGATCAAAGAAGGGCTTGCCCTTCCGATTTTCATTCTTGAAAACCACCACAATTCACAAGAAGTTCACAACTCCAGCCTAACTCGAAGGACTAAAAAGCTACAAGATTGAAATCGCAACATCCCAAGAGGCCAACAAAGGCCAAACATCACGCTAGAACCCAACATTTCACAACCGATGACACAATCCACATCCTAAACCGATTATTACATCAAAAGAAACCAGGAAGCTGAAGGAAGCCCGGCTGACAACTAGAAGAACATCAACGCCGAAGTCGCCACAACAAGAGTTTTCTTCATTCCGGCCTCACAACATTGATCTTCCACGGAAAGATAAGGGCGATTAATTGTCTTACATAATTAGAAAGATAATTTAAAAAGCCACATGCGGCTACACCGAAATACACAAGGGCAAAAGAAGAAGGAAGACAAGGATGCGGCTCGTGATCTCTACTTTCTTGATGCGTTCTTTGCGGGCCGAGGAACTAGTCTCGCGGCGGCGATGAGCTCTTTCGTGTCCTCAAGACGCTTCTTGAGAACATCCACGGATTCCTCCACCAGCCTTTGGGGCTCGTTGCGGAGCATGTCATTATCGTCCATAAGTTTCTTGACGATGACGCCGGTCCTCTTCAACAAGGCACTTGTCTCCTCCTGCTGGTCTACGCACTTGGATGATCTTCTCCCTCGATGGGTCACGCTCGGCCGGAGCCTCTCATTGCCCTCCCTTAGTTGTCGGATGACGCCGGTAGCCTGTTCAAACGAGGCTTTCACATCGTCCTGCAACCTCGCCCAGCCGGAGATTTGATCCATCTAGCTATGGACGATCGCATGCATGCGCCTGTAACAGTCGTCGCCTGCCCGCGAGAAATTCTCCCAGGCCGCCGCGGCATGGCGGGATATCTCTGATGCATTCGTGGCGTGGCGGGACATCTCTGCTGCTTCCACGGCGCGGTCGGACCAGTCTGGTGCATTGACGGTGCGGCGGGACCTCCGTGCTACTTCAGCGGCACGGCGGGACCTCTGTCTTGCTACCTCCATGCGGCGGGACATGTAGGTTGCTCTCGCCGGCGGGACATCTCTCGTGCTTCGCTTCCATGCTCGCCTCTCCTGGTGGCAATCTCTCGACCCGAACTCACGCTGGCCATGGTAGGCGCAAGGGAAGGATGCTTTGAATGACTTGTTTGTTTTTGTGGATGAGGAGTTGAGGAGGAATGTGCAGTCATCTTGGCATACTAGTATTTATAACCGAGTACTAATACGCTCCTAAGTGGGAAACCGTTTAGGTTGTGATCGGTGTGAACTGGTTTGGAATTCAATATAGCATGGTACTAATACACTCCTATGTGGGAAACCGTTTAGGTTGTGATCGGTGTGAACAGGTTTGCAATTCAATATAGCGTGGAGTAATTTGGAATGTGATGAGGCATTAAGCTACTTTATGCATGCATGCATTGCAATTAATGCATTGATAAACATAATTTTTGAGAAAAACAAGAGCATTAATTAGGTGCTTTTGCAAACTACAAAAATATTCCACCACTCACCATCTTGGTTGGTGAGATTTTGAATTAAGCCCTATAAACGGAAAGGAGGAGTACTTGCTGTATGCGTGCAATAAGCGGCACCGTCGTATACATATCTTCACGGTTAGCAGGCGTTCGACGAGAATAATAAGCGTGGCGAGCTCTAGGCTAGTCCTTTTTTGGACACATTAAACCTATCTCTCGGGACTTCTACTTGCGCACCATCGTGCCACCCACAAAAACTTGTACTCACGGAGTTTAGTAGTCGTTATATAGGAAGAGAAGAGGTGCCTGCGCACTCGTCCTCTCACACATCTTTGCATATCGCCACCAACACCCACCATTTCTTAAGCTAAAGTAGACCAAGGTAATCCCTATATTAGCATATTACTAAGATAAACAGAAGGCCTTTGTAGAAACATTTGGGGCGTGAGCTTGTCAATCTGAATGTGGAGGGACACAAGCTTAGCCCGACCCGGTAGCTTAGGCGGGCCTGTCAAGAAAGGTCAGCTCACCTGCGTCAACGTCGCCGGGATCCTTGCTGCTTGTCACCTCCATTTCCACCTTGGCGGCGTCAGTGCGTGCCTTTAGGTTCCCCGTGAACCGTTCGCCCACAACTTGGCCAAGTAGTGCGGCGGTGGGGGCGCCCGCTCGTCTGACGGCCAAACCACGGTGATAGGCGTGCGATGTCGAGCATGCCGCCGACCAAGAAAAAGCAGCGGCGGTCCTCCTCCGTGAACAGCAAAGCCGTGGCTCAGGGTGGCACTTGCGGTGGAGCACCTTGCCATACTAGATCCACATGCCGCGGGCATGGGATGCAGCGGTCTTGATGTGGTGGTAGGCGCCGGTGGCGGCCCTTCCGTAGCCGCATGATGGCACGGGGCATTTGCGGTAGCGGCGGACCTGCGCTACGGTGATCGGCGAGCTTGTGGTAAGTGGCGTTGAGCCCACAGCCTTCGATGCGGGCACTCCACCCTCACCGGCGAAAGGATGGAGTCCACCGCCCGTGTTCCGCCGCGTCGAAGCCACCGCCCGCGCTTCGCCGCCAGCCGCCCGCTGGTTCCGGGGCACTTTCGGCCCGGCGATCCGCGCGGGCAGTGCCCTCCCTTGCACCTGCGAAATCAATCGAACAACACACCAATCAAGAAAGCTGCACCTTGCTCAATCGGCCGAGCAGACCGAGGTGTATTGAGACCTCATACTGCTACTGCGGCGTCAAAGGCGGAGGCACAAGGGGTAGTGGAGCACGGTGAGGTCCATCGAGACCTTAGAGAGCTCCATCGTTGGGTCCTGTTCGGTTTGCATGATCTCGCCCTCCTCGTGCACAACCATCTCTCGACTTGGGCCGGGGTATTACAAAGCTTTACCATCACATATTTTATAGTACTACTTCAAGGTGCATTAAATCAACACATGCAAGTATCAAAAGAAGAGTCACGACATGCATGCATTGTAATTAATGCATCGATAGCATAAATTATTGAAATATAGTATATCGAGTGCGGTGCTTTTGATGTGTCGCGTCAACTTTCGTACATCAATGAGAAGTTTGATTATCCTCTCCCTCGCGGACTTAAGCACCTGCCTTTGGCTGTATGACAGGTTGGCCACACACTGTCGGGCCCACCTGTCATACCGCAAAGGCGGGGCGTCCCTCCCTCGCCCATGAGCGTGGTGGCTGGCAAGACTAGGAGAAGCTTTAGCTACACACTCTCCCTCCATACCCAGGTGGACATACAACAGTTCAATCGGTGTCGGATGGCTAGAAGCGTCTTGTAGTACTCCTCCGGTCTGCGGTAGTACTCCATCATTGTTCGACTTCCGAAGAGGCGAAGAGCCAAGCGCCAGCCGGGCCTTCGTGTGGCAGTTTCATGAGTAGAGTAGTCTAGGATAGCGTGTACCGTGCCTGTAAGCTTAAAATCGTTGGGGTCGGCTCCATGCTATGTGGCCGTCTCGAAGTTTAAAAAAATAATAATTAAAATAGTCTTCTGGCCCTACCTGTCACCCTGGTGATTGTAGTTTACACGCTCATCTGGTCAAGACAGGAATATATATTTTAATTTGTTCTTTTTTCAAAAAGGGGGGACTCCCCGGCCTCTGCATCAGAACGATGCATACAGCCACATATATTTTAATTTGTGGTGGGTAAATGTTAGAGGTTGCAACAAATATATTGTACACTGTGGGTCTTTTCGGTAAGTTTAGAGGCAAGCATGTGGGGCCGGTGCTATGATGTGTCGCGTCAACTTTCATTAGCGAGGAGAAGCTTGATTTTACTACCGCCTTCTCCCTACGCCCATGCAGCGGTTGCTTTCATAAGCGAGGACAGGCTTTTGCTTAGTAGTACTTATACAACAAGCTATCCGTCCCGCTCACGGTGGGCGGACATGCAGCGATGGATTCGACCTTTGTAGAAGCGATAGTAGTAACATCATTGTTCGTCTTCTCGAAGATGCGAAGAGCCAAGCGCCAAACCGAACATTACGATTCTGCGAACATTGGAGCACGCATATAGCCGAGCTCTTGCATTAGACAAAATTGCTATGTGAGCCCACTATTGTACTAAATGCATTACAACTACTTGCTAGTATAGCCCTGTAAACCGAAAAGGAGTATTTGCCCTTCTAGAGATTTAGACAAGTGACTAGACTACACCGGCGGAGTACATATGGAGCAAAATGAGTGAATCTGCACCGTAAATAAATACGTACTAGTTCTATCGTTTTCCTCTCCGAGGTGCACAATATTGAGTATACTGACTAGTCTCTTTTTGACACGCATTTACCTTTTTTTTGACACAGTATAGACGCAAGCGCTCATATACACGCGCATACACTCACCCCTATGAACGCACACACGCATGGCACTATCATCTTAAAATTTACGAAGTCACCATATGCACCTAAATGGTCGGCCGGGTCCATAGGTGCTTGAATGCCATGGAGGAAGAGGGTAGCGGTTCCCGAAGGCGTTGAGCGGTCGATGATGCATCCTCAATTACATGCGAGAGGAATTAGCGGAGATGCGAGAATAGAGCCAACACGGCGTGAATGCAATCGAGTTTGGACTCTCATATAATAAAGGCGCCCCACCACTCCGATCCATCTACTCCCAAGTCTCTACGCAACATTGCTCACTCCAATCCAAGACCAAGTGACTAGAAGCCACAAGCACCTATGGAGACGATGGACGCGTGCGGCAGTCGGCTGTGCCAAATCATCCAAGGCGCCGGCCTGCCTTCGCACCAGCGTAAGCGTTTCAGACGATCTTTGGCGACCGCATGCGCCGTAGCCCTCGCCGGCGTCGGCCGTCTCTCGCATGGGCGACATGATGGTCAACTCCATCCGCAAGTTCACCACCGTCAAAAGCAGCAGACGACCTTGCGTCTTGCTCCGGCCAGCGGCGCCCGGGCTCCTCATTGCCTGCCACCCTCATCGGCCTACATGGTGACGAACTCTTTCAAGCCACTGGTGGCCCTGCAGTCTCGGAGGTCGCGACGAAGAATGTGCACCTCGAGGCGCGCTCGCCATGGCCTCTCGCCATGCAAGAAACCGTCGACCTGCACATCCCGTCTACAAGGAAATCGTCTACATAGGCCACTACAAGGCAAGCGAGGACAAAAGGCGTTGGCCTTCTTCCGGCGGCTAGAATCTTTGGGCGCCATTGTTGAAGCACGTCGACACTGGCCATGAAAGCCGCTGCTACTTAGGCGCCGTTCGGTGGGCGGCATACTGGTCGAGGAGGTGGGCGTCGTCGATGGATGCATCTCTTCTTCTTGCCTCCTGTAACCAACCTTTGCATCGCCTTGTGGCCATAATGTTTTATTAGTATAGTACTCGCCTTAGTTCCCAAATATAAGTCTTTCTAAAAGATTCTAGCAAGTGACTACTACATACGAACAAAATGAGTGAATCTACACTCTAAACTATGTCTACATACATCATGTATGCTGTATTCCATTTGAACTAGTATCTAAAAAGGCTTATATTTATGAGCGGAGGAGTATATAACATTTTATTCGATCGTAACGTTTTCCTTTGTGAGGTGGGGCGCGATTGAGCAAACCCACCCCGCCCACCGGCGTCGGCGAGTTTAGAATTAGAGGAGAAAGCGAGGGAGGAGAGCTAGCTATAACGCAGACGATGTTGTCGAGATGGGACTTCGTGTTTATAGAATAGAATCTTGAGCACTCGTGCCTCTTTTTTGAGGAAAAATTAGTCGTATGTCTAGTACCACTAGTTGGGTGCGTCGACCTATAGCTGTCATCACTTTAGGTCTCCTTTTCGAACCATGGCTATGCTTCCACAGTACATATTTTTTTCACGCATTTATCCTCCTATATGTACTCCTAGGCTATTTCCACGTGCTCCCATTCGGCCGACATGTGGGACATAGAGCATCTGGGTCGTAGTGCATGCACGACTGGAGCATATCTTGGGGTACTTTACATTTCAGACCTCACGAATTACATACAAACCCTCATGAGAAGAATAAATGAATGAATTACTACATGAAACCAGATTATTTTCATGGAAAGCGAACACGTTCATTAAATTTTGGACATAACACGTTTATAAAAATGGCCAGGACCTAAACCAGGTCTAAGGGCCTCTTTGATTTTTCCATAAAAAGGGCCTCTTTGATTCACGGAATCTGAAAACACAGGAATGGGGAAAAGTATGATGGTGATGAGCAGGGACGAGGAGAACTCTAACTTCGATTAGAGGTTAGAGTTAGATTCTAACCACTGAACTAACTATAAACCAAAGAGGTGTATGGATGGCAGGGTTAGATTGACAATGAATGCTCTATCTCAATCATTTGACTACTTTGGACCCTATTTTTAGTCAGACTAAAAAAAGTCCCTTGGATCCAAGCACCCTCTTGGTGTGGCCGGCTCTTCTGTGGCCTCCTCCCGCTCACAATTGACATAAGAGAACCATCTATACAAATCAAGCATGCAAAACATGATAATTTTTACTTTGTCCATACAAATGAGATATCCCACTTAAACATACAAGTGCGTCAATCAAGCTTCACAAAATAAAGACACTTCATGAAACAAAGAATGAGCTAACACATCACGAAGTCATTCACGATAGGGAGGGCAGAAGCCCCTCACGCACCCGAGGGAGGAGCTCGCCATAAATCGCTCTATAGAGCCCAAGCCGGGAACCCCTCAAGCCTTGACCCTTGCGAGTTGAGGTCGACACCGGCATGGAGTAGCAGGGTCGCTTGCCAGCCCGGTGGGAACTTAATCTTTGGGCCTCTAGAAATAATGCAAGCCTATAAATAAAATACCTAGAAAGGTGAACTGAATCTTTGGGCCTCTAGAAATAATGCAAGCCTAAAACTGAAATACCTAGAAAGGTGAAGCTGAATCTTTGGGCCTCTAGAAATAATGCAAGCTTTGAAACTAAAATACCTAGAAAGGTGAACTAAATCTTTGGGCCTCTAGAAATAATGCAAGCACAGGCCCAGAAATACCTAGAAAGGTGAACTGAATCTTTGGGCCTCTAGAAATAATGCAAGCTTTGGCTGAAATACCTAGAAAGGTGAAGCTGAATCTTTGGGCCTCTAGAAATAATGCAAGCACAAGCTGAAATACCTAGAAAGGTGAAGCTGAATCTTTGGGCCTCTAGACATAATGCAAGACTGAAATTGAAATACCTAGAAAGGTGAACTGAATATTTGGGCCTCTACAAATAATGCAAGCTTGAAATTGAAATACCTAGAAAGGTGACACGAATCTTTGGGCCTCTAGAAAGATTTATTACCTCCTCAAGCAGCATCAAACAATTCCATCGTGCACCACAAATCTATAGCAAGTTTAATCGGGATCTACTTTTGCAAATCAGAATTAAGCGCTAGAGCAAGCGGGATCAATGATATGGCCGTGAGGCAGTGAAGGAACGAACAAACTCACCCCTCTTGTGACCTCCACAGTAGATCTTGCCGCCGCCACTGCAGCAGAGGAGAAAAATGACTGGTGAAGGGGCGGGGTGACCTTCAAAGGCCGGAGGGAGGCGTCCAGGAGTAAAGGCGGCGGAGGCTGGAAGGAGAGGGCAAGGAGGAGAGAGGCGGCCAGCGCTTGGCGAGGCGACCCTATGGGGAACAAGAGGAGTCGTGCGAGAGGGGGGCCGATGCAGTGCGGGCAGATTTTTTTAGTTCTCTTTTAGTGGGCTCGAGGATAACTAACCCAATTAGAACCTCTCCATCGGGCTAGTTTTTTTAGCTGGGTTAGAGCAAACTAGCTCAAACTAACCCCTCTTGTTTCGATAATTTTAGGCTATTTCAACCCAAACTAGCTCTAACTCATGGATCCAAACAAAGGCAGGTGTTCTGATTGCATGCTTTCACGGTGTGGATCGTAGCACATTGTTTTTATGGCCATATCACCACATTGTTTTCTCTTGCTGGTTCCTTTGGGCTCTGATGGTTCGCCTTTGCTAGTTCAACTTTGGGCTGCCGTGGTTACGCACTCCTCCGACTGAGTAGTACTCCATCCGTTCCTAAATATAAGTCTTCGTAGATATTTCACTTTGTGGACCACATACGGATGTATATAGATGCATTTTATGTGTAGATTCACTCATTTTTCTCCGTATGTGGTCCATAGTGAAATCTCTCCAAAGACTTTTATATTTAGGAACGAGAGAATAGTATAATACTAAATATATACAGCGTTATTCTTTGTTCCTTCTTACTACTCCGACATGTGGGAGAGCCGACATCGAATTGGCGTGTCATGCACCAGTTAGGCGGCAGGCTGAAGGGGCATCACCCGGTCGGAGCACCAGTAATTCCTGACTATAGTGAGTAGTCATATCACAAGTCTTTCCAGTGATGTAGCAGCCTTCAAATCACACAACCCCACTCGCTCACCCTCCTCGCCTCTCTGTCAAACCGCCTACCCGAAAACTGCCGCGCATACTGCCCGGGAAAAGCCCCGCCCTCAACTTTTAACTACACGAAAATAGTTCGAGCTTGTTAGTTCTATATAAATACAGTACTTACTGTATGTTTATTCACCCGTGGGGTTGTTCAATGAATGGAGGGGCGGGGAGCACAAGTGAACCTTAAAATAGAGAGTTTCTTTTCTTTAATGCCACGTACACAAATTGAAACGCTTGTTGTGGAGAGAAAAAGATAATCACTCCACTATATATATGGATCTGCGAGGGGCCTGGCGCTTGCTTTACTAGGGTTGCTCTCTTCATTCTCTCATCCTCTCCGGATATAAACAAGACAACGATGGCGATATTTTCTCTCTGCTCACCGCTGGTCACAGATCCGGCGGATCCCTTGACCAGTGTGTGTAGAGGACTAAAAGGTGCATCGTTCACGCGGTCATCGCCGTCGAGGAGGAAACCCACAGCTGCGGAGGGGCCTATCCTCTGCCGTGCGTTCTCTCTCGACTGGCCTTGGCTCGGGGAGGTCCTCCGTGAAGGAAATATGCCCTAGAGGCAATAATAAAGTTATTATTTATTTCCTTATATCATGATAAATGTTTATTATTCATGGTAGAATTGTATTAACAGGAAACATAATACATGTGTGAATACATAGACAAACAAAGTGTCACTAGTATGCCTCTACTTGACTAGCTCGTTAATCAAAGATGGTTATGTTTCCTAACCATAGACATGAGTTGTCATTTGATTAACGGGATCACATCATTGGTTGAATGATCTGATTGACATGACCCATTCCATTAGCTTAGCACCCGATCGTTTAGTATGTTGCTATTGCTTTTATCCATGACTTATACATGTTCCTATAACTATGAGATTATGCAACTCCCGTTTAACGGAGGAACACTTTGGGTACTACCAAGCGTCCTGGCGTGGCGGGTGATTATAAAGAATTACTACAGGTGTCTCCAAAGGCAGATGTTGGGTTGGCATATTTCGAGATTAGGATTTGTCACTCCGATTGTCGGAGAGGTATCTCTGGGCCCTCTCGGTAATGCACATCACTATAAGCCTTGCAAGCAATGTAGCTAATGAGTTAGTTACGGAATGATGCATTACGGAGCGAGTAAAGAGACTTGCCCGTAGCGAGATTGAACTAGGTATTGGATACCGGCGATCGAATCTCGGGCAAGTAACATACCGATGACAAAGGGAACAACATATGTTGTTATGCGGTTTGACCGATAAAGATCTTCGTAGAATATGTAGGAGCCAATATGGGCATCCAGGTTCCGCTATTGGTTATTGACCAAGAATAGTTCTAGGTCATGTCTACATAGTTCTCGAACCCGTAGAGTCCGCTTGCAACAAGGTTTCGATGACAGTTATATTATGAGTTTATGAGTTTTGATGTACCGAAGGAGTTGAGTCGGATGAGATCGGGACATGGCGAGGAGTCTCGAAATGGTCGAGACGTAAAGATCGATATATTGGGCGACTATATTCGGAGTTGGAAAGGTTCGAATGATTAAGTATTTTGGATGGGAGAGTTACAGGAATTCGTATTGGGCCTTTTTGGGCCATACGGGAAAGGAGAGAAAGGGCCAAGAGGGGCCGCACCTCCCCTTGGACTAGTCCGGGTGGACTAGGGAGGCGCACCCTTCCTTCCTTCTCCTTCTCTCTTCCCTTTCCTTCTCTCCTACTCCTAATACATGGAAGGGTTCCTAGTTGGACTAGGAAAGGGAATCCTACTCCGGTGGGAGTAGGACTCCCCTAGGCGGCGCCATAGAGAGGGCAGCCCTCCCTCCTCCTCTCTCCTTTATATCACGGGGCAGGGGCACCCCATGGACACCTGAAGTTGATCTTCGTGATCGTTCCTTGGCCGTGTCTGGTGCCCCCCTCCACCATATTCCACCTCGGTCATATTGTGGCGGTGCTTGGCGAGAAGCCACATGTGTGATGGGAACATCAAGATCGTCCTGCACGCCCGTCGTCTTGTGGAACTCTTCCCGACGCTTTGCTGGATCGGGTCCGGGGATCGTCATCGAGCTGAGCGTGTGCAGAACTTCCGGAGGTGCCGTCGTTCGGTGCTTGGATCGGTCCGGATCGTGAAGGCGTCTGACTACATCAACAGCGTTGTTATAACACTTCCGCTTTCGGTCTCACAGTGCGTGGGCGGACACTCTCCCCTCTCGTTGCTATGCCATCACCATGGTCACAATAATGCGTAGGAAATTTTTGAAATTACTCGTTCCCCAACACTCCGAACCTTCTTCCTCCCTGCCGTATTGTCCGTAGATCCGACTGCACGCCGCCCGACATCCGGCGACCCTCGAGTAAAAGTTCTTGGCGGCCTTGCTCTCTGCCCTAGCTCCCCTGCGTGTACGCATGTGCATCTTTTCTACTCCCATCAGCTCTTCCAAAGCCACCTAAATTTTTAGTATTATTAGAGGTAAAGCTACTTCATGCATTGAATCTAGGGCTTTGTTCAAACAACGAAGAAAGGGGAAAGTTGTAGCATGAATCTAGGACTTGATTCAAAGAGGAAATAATATGGTGAAAGTAGTAGAGACGGATACCCAACGGTCTCTTGGTTGAAAAGGAAATAATGGGAAAAGCGATTACAAAGCGGATAAGGAACATATCTATTATTGGTTGAAAAAAGGATAGAAAGTGGCGGCTGGTGGATAAGTCAGCAGGTATGTCTAGGATTAGATTTGCTGCCATCACATAGTAAAAGGTCTCTGAGGATTAGATTTGCTGCCCTCACATAGTAAAAGGTCTCGAGGATTAGATTTGCTGCCTCACATAGTAAAAGGTCTCCAAGATTAGATTTGCTGCCCTCACATAGTAAAGGTCTCGAGGATTAGATTTGCTGCCCTCACATAGTAAAAGGTCTCCGAGTTAGATTTGCTGCCCTCACATAGTACAAGGTCTCGAGGATTAGGTTTGCTGCCCTCACATAAGCGTGAACAAGCTCGGCATCACCACTTTATGCCTCCTTGTAGGTACATTGTCTTTGATCGTCCCACAGTCACATGTCCTTATACCAACCTTTTTCTTTGTTGTTAATGTAGAGGCATGTAAAATGAAGCGATCCTGCTGTCACCTTAGGGACATGTCTAACCGATGTTATTGTTAATCTAATGCCTCTAGTGATAAGATGCAATTAAAGCGTATTTACAAATGGCACTCCTGCTGTTTTCCCTAGTATGATAAGTAAGTTGCTCCTTTACCTTGCTTGAGTGTCACTGGTGTCCCCACGGTCCCATGCCCTTAAACCAACTCTTTAGCTGCTGTTGATTTCTGTATGCAGTAAACAAGCAATGCCACCATTAAAGTAATCCCATATTTGAGGAATCTCATTGTTGATCGTAATGCTTACGGTAACATGAAGCATTCTTTGACGTTTTAAA
This sequence comes from Aegilops bicornis, assembly GCA_021605145.1. Lineage (NCBI taxonomy): Eukaryota > Viridiplantae > Streptophyta > Magnoliopsida > Poales > Poaceae > Aegilops > Aegilops bicornis. The sequence continues at coordinate 479,000 of JAHIAL010000151.1, forward strand.
ATTTCTACCGTCCTTGCGTGATTGCCATGAACATAATTAAGATGCCTCTTTTCATTTTGTATATGTTTCGTATATTCTTATTGACCAGCAACTGTTTACTTTCTATGATTTTGTGCATATAGGGATATCCATTTCACCTTGTTGCTAATGTGACCTTTTGGTGAACTGCACAAAACACCTTTTTTTGGAATGAGTGTCTTGTGCAGTTCAAGTAAAATGTCACGTGGGCAACATCTCTCAATTTTGGTGGAACTGCACAAAATGGTGATTGGAGTTTCTAAAATCTCCGTCAAGTTCTGCTTTGGTAATCTCGTGCAACATTTTATTAGGATTTGCAAGATGGAGCCGTCACTGTCACCACAATGGCACTTTATTTTAGTGGAACTGCACAAAAGGATAAGAAAATTATAGTTGCACCTTACATGAGCCGGACATCCAACCTTAATGTTCCTCAATTTTAGTGCAACTACTAAAGAAGAACACCTTGACTCACAAGAGCAAGTACTTCTTGCTAGTGAATCTTGCAATCTTTGCTTCATTTCAGGTGAACTGCAGAAAAAAGGCGCATGAATTGAATCATGGAACTCCAGGCGAGACCTCATCCAAGTAAAAGTGGAGGTTGAGTTCAAGGAGGCCGCTATTAAAAGCGAAATCATGCTCTCCTGTCTCCTTGTTTGTCTTTGTGCAAACATCTTTGTGCAAATAGGAATACTCAACTACGAGATGTTGTGACGGTCAAGAGCATTACGCCAAGTTCTTGATTGTATGACATGGCTAGCCAAGATGGATTTAATCCCGATATTCACTTTATCAAAAAGGCTCTAATGGGTTGGTTCTGAATCTTGCAAGGTGGGAATCGGTGAGATGTGTAGGCATCTTTGTTGTACTTATTATTTGAATCTTATTTGTTGGTTACGAATCTTGCTAGCTGAGGAATCAATGAGATGTGTAGGCATCTTTGTTGTACTTATTATTTGGATCTTATTTGTTGGTTACGAATCTTGCAAAATTTTGAGGAATCAATGAGATGTGTAGGCATCTTTGTTGTACTTATTATTTGCATCTTATTTGTTGGTTCTGAATCTTGCAAAATTTGTGAAACCACGGCATGATGATGCGAGAGGACAACAACCATAACAAATAGTTCAAACTTGGTAGTATTATCTTTGTGAAAGCGCGACAAATGTCTTGATCGTGTAAATCTGAGAATAATAATTCTAATTGTTGTGCATGTTGATCCCGTGGCTTGATAGAGCGGCGAATGCATTGCTTGTTTTAAGTATAAATTTCTATTAAAGCTAATTAAATTTAAGTAGTGACCACTAACTCCTGTTATTACTGAGTACCAATCTGAGACCGGCTTGTGAACCGGCGTGTGGCGGAGTAGGTTTCTTAATGGAGGCGTTTGAATGCGAGAGGTGCATATTACTGCGGGTGTGCAGCAGACGAGGAGGGTAATGCTTTATTTGTCGCATGTACACACTCAGCTTATTGTTGAATCAAGTTCCTAAGAGCTGAAAAGCAGCTACTGCCTTGCCGCCTACACACTCGTTCACTCGAAGAGACTCAATGGCGATCCGAGGGGTGAGCCTCTTTGGATATGGACTTGACAAGGAGTTCCCCTTTGAGTTAGCCGTTCAGTCCTATGGATGCACCAAGTTGAATGTGATGCACCAGCGATCACCGGACTCGGTGAAGCTCTACCTGCGCCTTAGTCCTATGGCTGCACCCGGGGTTACGGAGCATTCACCCATTTCATCGGCGGCGTATTGTTGCACCTTAAGCTATGGTGGAGAGAAGGAAGAAGCGACGATTTGGCCATCTGGTGCAAAAAGCTTGTCGACATCGAACCAATACAAGATCATCGACAGCGGGTAGGAGAAGGACTCCGTGGTTGACCTCGCTGAGACCATCATCGACCCACGATACGTAACATGAAAGAAGATGACCTGAACATGTGGGAGGTACATCGAATCTAGCCTACATAACCTCTGGCGGCCAGGGGCGCATACACATCTTCGACATGTACATGCAGATCTTGGACATGAGGCGTGTTTGCTTCCCGTAACCGGCAGTACAAGGACAGCTCGGCGTCATGATCAAGCGTGCGGGAAGGTCTAGATGTTGTACTTTATCTGTTTATAAGCACCTTTATCATCTGAGTGTTTCATGCATTAGCCTATGTGTAAGTAATTATCTGTTTTGTCCAAATATTTATTTTAAGAACCCATTAACCTGATTGCTTTTTTAGTGGCTATTTGCTTATGTATGTAAACTAGTTCACTTGTTAGAAAAAAAAACCTAGTTCACTTTCGGCTGCCGTGCTTTGAATCTCCTTCCTCCCAACATATTCCTCTCCTCGGGTGGACCCAAAGAGGTCTCTGAATTTTCTCCCACTTTCTTTTTCGATTGTAAGCGAGTTTTCTCCCAGTACTTTCCCTAGAACCAACTCAAGCTGTCCCACGTCTAGCCTAAAAATAATAATACCCCGCGTGCTATTAACTCATCAAATTAAAATGATATTTGATTTTGTAAGTTGAAAGTTCTTACAAAATAATACTCCAATAATAATTGTTTATATATAACTTGCCAAGTTAACTCCTAGCGATTGCGTACATAAGCTTGCAAAGATTTTACTAACGTGCAATCATGTGTTTATGTTTTTATAACATTTCTCTGTCTAGCCCAACATGATATTTTCACCCAGCCCAGCAAGTCACGTATTTAGAGAAAAATGCAAATGGGATTTAAGCGGGCTGCATAGATGCTACATCATTGTTTCACCCAACCCACCAAATGGACTAAAAAACATATGGATTGGGTGACATGTGGGCGATGGGTGAAGCCTAAGAAAGGCGTTGGATTTACATCCAGCGGCGGCGCATTCTTCTTCAATCTCTCGTCTTCTTCCCCCAAGCGCTGCGGAACCACCTGCTCCGACCTTGGCGTCGGCTGACATTGTTTTCGCTCCTCGGTAACGCTATCCCACTGACGGCGAGGCCATCCCTCCCTCCGCACCTCCTGTAATTCTCTGCCGAGTGTAGGCCCACCTTGCCCGAACCAGTCAAGTTCCACTCCTCTCCGTCTGCGACTCCTTTGGCGTCTTCCCCATCTCTGGAGTCGTTCGGTCAAGGGCTACTTGCCGTCGTCCACCTTCTCGATGCGCTTTCGGCGGCATAGTCAACATCTGAGAGTCATCGAAGAGGACTGTCTGAGTCCATGGTCTGCACATGAGGAAAGTTCCTCCTTATTCGCCTTTGTCGTGCCTTTGTCGTGGGAAGGGCTTCTGTATTTCGCGAATAAAAGCGTTCCCCCCCGTGAGTCGGACCCACCAGCTATATCTTATGCAAGGAAGTGCCTCCTTATTACGCACCAAAAATGAATACCCCTTGCTGGCTGGGACCCACCATAGTGGGTGGCTGACTTAATGGGCCTACTAAGTTAACGAGGGCGGAGGGCTTTGTCAACTTAGTCAATATGGCGATTCTAGATCCAGTTGTCACGGTGTCCATCCAGCGGCCATAGTGCTTCTTCAACCTCTGGTCTTCTTGCTCCGGCCGCCCAAAAGCGGCAGCCCGGTCGTGCCGGCGTGCTCCTGCCTCTCGTGGCTGGGCTGTGATGCCGGAGGCCTCACCACCCCTACTACTCCCACCCGGCGGCCGGTATCCCTCTACTCACCCACACCTGTTATTCTGCGGCGATGGCAGCCTCACGCCCTTGGCCAAGACGATGAACCCTCGTACTCCTCATCGGCGTGGGCATCCCTTTGCCGCGTCTTCCCCGACTCCCGTCGTCCCCTTCCTAGGCCTTGTCGTGCGTCCACCGCCTTGGTGCTCTCGACGCGGTGTGGTCAATGTGGTCGTGACCGACTTCCATCGGAAGAATCTTTTGTATGTGGAGAGGGTGGCAATTTGGGTCCTGACCATAGCCAGATTTTGTGATTTGCCAAGTAGAGTCGCTTTGTCGTGCCTGTTGGGCTGCAAATCTTTCAAGACGAGGAGAGCTTCATTAATTGGCCGAGAAAATAGCCTACTCGATAATGAGAAATGGAACATACATTTTTAAAACACATCAAACCCAAGCAATTAGTTTCAAATATCTTTTTTCTTTTCTAGATTTTAAATTACATTAATTTTTTATCGTGGAGAATTTGTTGGATTTTATATTGATATATATATATATTTATTTATTTATAAAATCAGATTCGAATGTGGTCGAAATTTCGGGATTAAAACAGTTCGGACCGCACCGAAATATGCAAAATTTAAGTATAATTTTTTTAACCATGGCCACAATATGGGCTGTAATGCTAACAAAAGAATATGGGATCCAAAAAAACCTTAAGAATTAGCAAATGGGCTGTAAATTATTAGAAATAATGGCAGATGGGCTGTATGCTGTTTTCCTGATTCGAGGCTTTCCTAAAAAAAGGTTGGCCCTTTAAGCGTTGGCTGTTGGATGTCCATCCAATGGCCGTCGTGCTTCTTCAATCTCTGCTCTTCTGCTCTAGCCGCTCAAACAAGCGCCTTAAGGGACTGCTCCCTCCTCCTCGCGGCCGGCTGTGTGCTGCCACAGCCTCACCACCCCACCGTACTCCCGTCAGCTGGCCTAGCCATCCCTCTACTCACCCACCCCACACTGCTGTTATTCTCCGTGACGGCGAGGCGAACGATAAACCCTAAATGCGGTCGTACTCCCCTCCGTGTGGGAAACAAGCCAGTCTTCCACTGCCTCCGTGTTGTTCCTTCCTAGGCCTGCGTCGTCCACCGCCCAATTGCTCTCGGCGGCTTTGGTCAACGTGGTCAACAGTAGACATGCATCTGAAGTGGATTTGTCGTGGAGAGGCCGACAACTGGGTCCTGACCGCCCGCAAGGAAATGCCTCCTTATTCTGCGCAAAATAATGATTCCTCCACGACATCAGGGACCCACAGCGAAGGGCCTCTGTATTTTGGCGAAAAAAAACGTTGCATGGCGGCTCGGACCCACGACTATATCTTCGTACGCGAGAAAGTGCCTCCTTAATACGCACAAAAAAATGAATACTCCCACATTGGTTGGGACCCGGTATAGTGGCAGGCTGACTTGTGGGCCTACTAAGTTGACGGGACGGAGGCTTTGTCAACTTAGTCAATATGCGATTCTAGCTCCGGTGGCCGTTGATAATGTCCATCCAACGGCCATAGTTCTTCTTCAACCTCTGGTCTTCTTGCTCCGGCCGCCCAAACCAGCCGGTCGTGGTGCCTCGTGCTCTAAGCGGAGGCCTCACCGCCTCTACTACTCCCACCGCTTCAGCGAGGCCATCCCTCTACTCACCCCACACCCTGTTATTACTGCCGTGACGGCAGCCTCACACGCGTGAACCCAGTGAACCTCGTACTCCTCTACGTGTGGGCATCCACTGCCCAGCGTCTTCCCGGCTCGGCGTCGTCCCCTTCCTAGGCCTCACCGTCGTCCGCCATACAGTGTTCTCGGCGCGGCATGGTCGGCGTGGTCAAAGAATGGATTCCGCCGGACATGGGCCGATGCGTGGAGGTGCCAGTTGGGTCCACGGCCGCAACAAGGAAGTGCCTCCTTATTACCATAAAATAATTATTCCTCCACCTGACAGCAGGGACCCACCAGACAGGCCACCGTATTTCATGAAAAAAACATTTCCCACTGACTGCTGGGACCCACCAGCTACATCTTCGCATGCAAGGAAGTGCGTCCGGGCAAAAAAACGATTCGCCCCCACGGCTGGCAGGACCCACCGGCTACATCTTGAGCGGTGAAGTGCACGGCCGATCCGGGTTCTACGAATTACCGGTGAAACGGCATCGTAAGCGTTGTCATTCACAGTGGCGAATGTTAATGCGGCGTACATACTTTGAGTCGTTGTAGGCGGCGCCGCGTGTCGTAGTAGAAAGCGTGGCCGTAGCATGTACACCGATACGCCTATTGGCGGTGCAGAAAGAAAATCTGACCACCTCGTTACATCTGGGCGGGGTCTCGAGCAGCCTACTTTCGGCGCTCACGTGCGACCGGGGCTCGTGTACGCCATGGCTGGGTCGAATGGGCTTATCATCGATAAATGCGTCGTGTTCGTGGGTGAAGCAGCGGAATCGTCGTGTTCATCGAGGAAGGCAACAAAATGCGCGTCGTGTGTTCATGGGGAGGCAGCGGAATGCTGCGTGTTTATCGGGAGAACGGCAGAATGCATCGTGTTCGCCGGAGAGTGCAGCGGGCAGCGTGGGAACCAACCGGCTTGGATGGAACATCACGATGGAAGCGGGCTGGCGTACCGCCTGATGGAGAAATTGACCTCCTACGTTGGAGCAGGTCACGTTGATCGGGAGGGGTGTGGCATCTCGCCAAGCGGAGAAGCGGACCTCCTACGGTGATTGAAGCAGGGGTCTGTTGATCGGGAGGGGTGTGGCGTACCGCAAAATGAATGGGCCAAGCGGAACTCTCCCTACGGTCAAGCAGGGGTCTGTTGTTGATCGGGAGGGTGTGGCGTACCGCCATGACTGGCCCAGGCTCCCTACGGTCGAAGCAGGGGTCTGTTGATGCGGAGAGTGCAGCGTGTAAAAGCAGACCAAGCAGGACTTGTGTTGGGCGCTACGATCCGAAGCAGGAGTCTGTTCGCCGGGAGGAGTGTGGCGTGCGCAAGCAGGACTCCACGGATCTTTGTTCATCTCCACACGTCCGACCTCCTCCGGCCTCCCACGAGCTATAGTCGACCTCCTCCGGCCTCCACGGCCTCTGGTCATCCGGCCTCCACAGCGCTACTCCACACGACTCTTGTTCAACCACTTCCTTCACCGTCTACCTTTTCATCCAGCCCTCCACACCACGGGGTCTGTTCAACCACCCCTCCCACGGCCACCCCTCCACCGTCTGTGTTCATCCATCCCTCCACCACGAAGTCCTGTTCATCCGGAAGGCTTCGCGCCTTCTTGCTCATTATTCATCAACCCCGCGGCACTCCTTTGTTCATCCAATGATCGGCTTGATTGGCGGCGATAGCGAAGAATCGCTTCGATCGAGTTCGATTAACAGCCATCGATCGATCGCTTCCGGAGTTCGATTTAACGGCGTAGCCCTACGATTCTGCAATCTCTCGGGTTCGATTGAAGCTAACGCCTCTTCCGGGTTGATTAGAAGCCAACGCCTACGCATGCGTGTCACGAGAAAGAAGCAGCATCATGTCGCTTTGGAAACCTCACCAAACTAGCAGGGAACTCCTCGAAATTTTCCTCCCCTACGCTTCTACCACGGCGGTTTTTCCGTCATGGGCCATTAAAGAATGTCATGCAGCTGCGTGTCGGCCCGCCCGGAGACCCGAAAAGCCCATTTTACTGTCATGATTTTTTGTCATAGAAGTAGAGCCCACCACATCTATGATGATCTGCGGGTTTTGTCACAATTATGTATACGTCATAGAAGTGTCCATATGTATGTAATAGAAAAATTTCATTACATTGCCCAAAATGTCGCGGATGTGTCTTTTCTTGTAGTGATGCTAGAAATCATATTATTCAAGGCGCAAACCAATATCCCTTTTGCCAAAAGGTGTCCTATCATAAGTAGTGATCACGGGATACACAAGAAGAAGTAGTTTAGGTGTAAGAACATGGTGTGATGAGCACCCGGATATAGTATGTACCAAAAACAGGAAAGCGTGTCATATTCACATGTATCATGTATGAGTAAGGTACAGCAGATCTGATTTACACTATTTAGGAACAATACAAGCTAGACACCATATGCAACATGCAACCCGGATATCCTGCTTTTGCCAAGTTAAAGCCAAGCACCTTGGATGGTGGAGTAGGGGGCGGAGACTTGGACCTTATAATGCACTACTCGGTACAAAGGAGAATCGGTATAGATGCTCTATTTGCGTTCTTTGGAGAGGGCCACCACCGTTGCCTTCCTTACTCTTTTCCTTCCCTCTTTCTTGATTTTGCCTTGTGAAGTCAAACCCACAAGACAAAAGGAATAAAATTTGCTCTTGAGAACTCATTGATGCGCCCATGATCTTGTGAACACTACTTTCATGTAAGGCCAAGCAGCGCCATGATGGGAGGATGGAATATGTATTATAAGCGGAGACGGTGTGACATATTGACATGTATGATGTATAAAGTGTAAACTAAGCACAAGGTGCTTGAACTTATTAGAATCAATGCAAGCTAGAAACCATATGAAAGATGAAACCAATATCACTACTGCCAAATTAAAAAGGGTGCCCTAACAAATGTATTTGACCAAATTAGAAGCAATACATGGCAACATGCTAGAAATAATATGCAATATACATGAATAAAGGTGACTCATCGTAAGTGATTGATGCGGAAGAGGTAGTTTCATGTAAGAACAAGGTTAACACATAGATATAGTGTGTACCAAAAAATAGGAAGGCATGTCATATTCCACCGGGTATAGTGTGTAAACTAAGAAGATGCAATTTACCCTAATTAGAAGCATTACAAGCACTAGTAGAAAAGGGGCGATGGCGGGCAGGTGTCAGACCCATTAGTCCCGGTTATGCTTACGAACCACAGGACCAATGGAGGTATTTGTCGATTACGTGATCCCCGAGGCCACCGGGGCCTGGTGGGCATTAGTCCCAGTTTATGCGGCCCTATTGGTCCCGGTTGGTGGGGACGAACAGGGACCCGATAGCCTCGCTCTGGCCCCATGACCATTGGTCCCGGTTGGTGGCAGGCTTGAGCAGGACAAAAGGCTCCTGGTCGGTTCGTGCCGCCTTAACACGGGACCAATGAAGATGCCTATATATACCCCTCGCATAAGAGCGGAGCACACCTTGCTGCTCTGTTTTTCTGACGCCCGTAGGGGGAGAGGGCTTGAGTGGTGCTCTAAGCTCACCTCCTATGCACACAAGGTGTTCGATGGGTGCCCGAGCCACACTAACTACTTTAGCTTTCTCCTCTCCAAGCTCGACCTCCAAGCTCCATTTTCCTCAATATTTGTCTAGATTTGGCGGGGTCCGTCCCCGCCCGTCCCGTCTTCACACTTGGAAATCGAGTCACCCTTGCCCGATCTCGCCATCGCCGACACCAAGTGGTAGAGCCTCTTGTTCTTATCTTCTTTACGAAAGGAAAAATATTCTTACTTGTATGTTTAGATGGGTACTTGTATTATTTTCTTAATTTTATTATTGCATCTTATATGAGTCACGATGGTTTTGGTATCCACCCGTACGGCCCTCGTCCTATCTATGATTGGGATGTGGTATATATTTATCTTTTCATAACTATTGGTTCATTGTTGTTTATGAAAATTATGCTCTTGACCATAGCATTGACATAGATTTTATTTATCTAGGAGGTTGTTGAACGGAAATTCCAACCGACCCTATTGTCGAGAGGAGTTAGAATTTAGTTCGAAGAAGAAAACAATTTCTTGAAGGGGAAAAAATAAAAAAAAACTTGAGGAGGAGAAGATGATATTGGAGTTGCATGTTGTGGATGTAAATGCGATCATCACAACATCAAGATATGGATACAATGCGCTTTAAACGAAGATTAGAAAAGATTAGAAAATATGCCATTCATACCAGGCTTGGTATCATTATGCCCGTTGGATCGCGATTTGTTACCTTGGTTGCGATTATGATTTGGATTTTTTTTACGCATTGAAATGTTTTACATAGTTTCAATGTATGGTTTAATGTAATTTAGATGCTACTCTTGCGGAAGCTTTTATGTTGTTAGATAAGAGAACTATGTATGTACTTTGGTTTTTATGTGATGATGAACTTTATTAATTTGGTCCATAATTATCTATTCATGATGTTACGCGTAATGATTTTGACACACTTATGATTATATATATAATGCTGCAGCGAGATGAGCCGACAACCCGGATATGCGATTGGCGAGACACACCTCACAGTACATTAAGAGGCGTGCATGATTTTTCTCGAAGTGGCTGAGGCAAACAAAAGCGAATGGTTTTATACTTACTAGTAGAAAAAGGGTCAAATGTGAAGCACAATAGTGCAGGTTTGAATTTCAGGCGACACTAATGTATGTACGTGCGATGTAATGCCGGAATTCGTGGCGGCGATCAATATCACCGGTTAAATTGGCGAACCTTTAAATGCAGTTCATTGCCACGAACCCGGGGTACTAAAGAAATTTATGTCTCGGCCCTAGCCCGGTCAAACTATGACCCCCACCATCACCATTTGAAGTGCTTGGGATTAAGTACCCACGAACCGGTGACACTAACCTCAGAGGAATTATGTGCTATTTTAGTCCCCACCTACGCTCCCTAATAAAGCCTTTTACCACCTTAAATATGTTATTTTCTCAAACTATCACAAACACTTGGTCTTCATTGAACTCTATAGTAGCAGAATTTGTGGCATAATGTGGAGTCTTCATCGGTTTTATAAATTGTTGATGACTCCATATTAACAATTCAGATTGTACACACAAAAGATCATTGATGATCAAAGTATTTTTTAAATATTATACAAGATCATATTGACAGCATTTAGACTGTAAAGAAATATAAGATCATGATCTAAATGCCTCATTATACTTTTTGCGTTCATTCAGTATGCACCATTCAAAGCGGCGCCGCATGATCTTTCAGCCGATTTGTATGCACCTTCATTTTGCTATTTTTCATGGCATTTAATGATTTGTTTGAGGAACTAAATGACACTGGAAATTAGAAAAAGCACTACAAATGAACTTTGAAAAAGTTGAAACTTGGCATGGTATCATCATTTCACCCACATATCATGTTCAAAAAAGTAGAGAGGGTTCACGGCAAAAGCTGGATGCGCCGTTTCATTGGACAATCTCTTTGAAGTATTAAAGGTTTATGACCAAATTAAGCTCATCTCTACAGGCATTTCATTTTTTCAAACTTATTACAACTCAGGACTTTTTGTGCATTGATATACCATTTCAAGCTGCTAAGCGGGAGGAGCTCTTAAGTGCAGTTTCTAACTGCCTAGGCGTGGAGGAGCTGTTTAATAATCTGGGTTAAATGGCGAACCTTTAACAGAAGTTACGTGCCCACACCCAATTGGCACTAATATGAGGTTAATGTCGTGGTGAAATTTGAGGGCCCACGAGCACCTTTAGTACCGGTTCATGGATGAACCAATACTCTGATTTCTTCAATGGTAAGCTGTTTTTAGTCCCACCTACGCGAAGAGAGGGACTAGGAAGCTGATTTATAAAGCCACGAGTGCTTGAAGACGATGAAGAGAAAAGAGGCTCAATGCTCCACGTTGCTTAACTTCAAGCCTTGAGGAATATGGTAGTACTTTCTTGCGGACTGTCTATCGCAGCGGTCAGTTCTACCTGATTCCGAAGGCTAAAAGCAAACAAGTCAAACATTATACCTCTTTTATTTTAATAACTTATTACAACTCAGGACTTCTTCTATTATGGCAAGACTAATTGCCGTCGGCATTTCTTTTTTTTAAAACTTTGGTTATAACTCCAGGACTTTGACCATCAAGTTTTTGCAAAAAAAGAAAAAATAGCGAAAAAGAAAAAATAGCGAGAAAAGAAAAAAAAACTATATTTGAAAGAAAAATACTAAAATAATGAGTGAAATTGAAAATCACTACAAGAATGAACTCTGAAAATGTTGAATTTTGGCAAAGCCCTAGATGAAAAACTACTCACAAATAAATATAACGAGAAAAGAAAAAACTATACAAAACACTACACGAGAAGAAATAAATAGAAGAAAATAAAGCGAAAATAAAAAACTACAAAATAAATTGAAGTGGCACCTTACCAGCTTACTGTGGCTGCTAGGCCAGGCGTGCAATTCGAACCTTAAAAGGCCGGCCGGACTCACTGAGGCGGCGTCACGAAATTTAGGCCCTAGGCACTGCTATATAGAGGAGTTCAAAGAGGTAGCATTGGTGGGTTTATAAACCGGTCACGACTGCCCCCGCTCCTTGAGAGAGGTCTTGACTAAACTTTGGGAGTGGCAGGCGCAAGGCCCTTTAGTACCGGTTGGTGGCTCAGCAGCGGTACTAAAGGCCACCACTTTAATGCTTAGGTTGGAGCCACCTGGCTTAGGTACTAAACTCTGCTCTTCCAAAAGCCTCTTGGCCTAGCCAAAGTTGGCCTTTAGTAGGCAAATTAATTAATATAACTAGTTGAATAATTAATATAACTGAAGTATATTTTTAGTAAGAAAATGTATCGAACTAGTTTATTTAGGTATGTATGAGATTTGAACTAGTTGGAATAATTAATATAATGTCACGCCCAAGATGCGACCCTATCTCTCTAAAGGAACTCGAAGGTCCCACCAAGGATAGAAGCGCATATTGAAGAGCGCTATGCAAGGTGGATATCATTACATCAACATTACATAATAAGGCGGGGATACATACATAAGGCATACAATGCCACCGCAGATACAACATCCACATCATATACAAGATCAACTTGTCCAATTTGCCGAGATGAAACATAGCGGAAACTCAAGCAATATCCACCACCTTCTAGCCCAGCTGAGCTGAGCACGGAACCTATCCCACTGATCGAGAAGAAGAAGCGGAAGGAGAACTCCAAAACAAGCAAACATCACTCTCGCGTCATGATCATACAGCATAACACTTGTACCAGCCACTGCAAATTGTTATTTATTGGTGATAAGTACAGCTGAAGCCACGAGGACTTTCGTGCAATCCCATTACCATGGGTATCCAAGATTCATGAAAGCTTAATGGGTAAGGAAGGGGTAAAATGGTGAAGTTGCGACTGGCGGCTAAGCATATACTGGTGGCTAACCAACGCCAAATGAGAAGGCGAGAAGAGAAACAAAGGAGCAGGTCATCAACTAGTAATGATCAAGAAGTGATCCATTCTGAACTCCCTACTTACATCCGGACATAACCCAAGAACCGTGTTCTCCTATCGATCAAACCGAAAAGAGAGACACTCCGCAGTTCACGCTTTGCAGTTGAGTGTATTTTTAGAAGAGTTTGCTTCAAAGTTTACTACAACCGGATAATTAACAAATTCCCATCTGCCACATAACTTGGCGGGCACGGCTTTCGAAAGTTTCTACCTGCGGTGTGTCCCAACTTAGCCATGATAAGCTCTGCGTGATCGCAGCGAGGATATTCCTTCTCCCGGGAAGACCCGATCGGTCTACGGAATCCGGCTACAAAGACATTTATTTGACAAGCAATAAACAAGACCAGGCCAAAGAAAACTTGCGTCGTGCAAACAATCTACGATAGGAACTGCACATGTATCTGCGTGATACTCGAGGGGCAACACCGGATAGAGACATCCTACGAGTAAAACCAACCCTCAAGTTTCCCCAAAGGTGGCCCACCTTGATACACGCTTTCGTTTCGGGGTCCAACACTTCAGAAGAACTGCATTGGCCTTTAGGGGAGGCTAAATAAAGATGACCCTCGAGAGAGAAGCGACTCCCAAGGGAAAAGTAGGTGAGTAAAGTGAGGCAAATGGTAAAACCAAGGTTGGGCCTTATTTGGCGGAGGTCTTAATTCCGTAAGCCCCGGCCCCATCGAGGGGGTCCCATGCAAATCACCCAAACGTGCGTTAGGGGCGCTTAAAAATCACGGGAACATAATACCGATATGTCAGCGGAAACTAGGGGTGGCGAAGAGTGGAACAAAACACCGGGCATAAAGGCCGGAGCCTTCCACCCTTTACCAAGTATATATAGATGCATTTAATAATATATAAAGAGATGACCTTAGCGATATCCCCAGCAAAATCCTGTCCACCATGGAGCAATCTTCAACTTCACCGCAACTAGCAACGCTATTTATAAAGAGGAGCTGAAGCAAAGCGGTAACATAGCCAAACAACGGTTTGCTAGGGAAGGGTGACAAAAGGTTAGAAGGCTGACATGGCAATTTGGGACTGGCTTGATAAGCGGAATTAATAGAGTAAGCGCTTGGCATAGCGATGAAACGAAGCAACCTAGCATAGCAATGATAGTAATGAGATCCAAGGTGATGGTCATCTTGCCTGAAATCCGCTAGGAAGAAGCAAGCGAGTCCATGAAGAAGACAAGCGGATGTAGTCGAGCGAATCCTCCACAACTCGACGGAGCAGAAACGGAAAGCCGATGCGAGAGAAGCGAGCCACGGAAACAAACAAACAACGTAGTAAATGCTGAAAGCATAAACATGGCGCGATGCACAATCAAGTATGATGCATATCCGGTTTTAATGAGGGCATGGCATGGCAAAGTGCAACAAACAATGCTACAAGATAGAGTGGACTCAATATACAGCTTGAGGTTTGCATATTGACAAAACACTCACATCAATTATTTAGTTCACTCCGATTAAGGTACTCAACAATATTATTAATGTTGGATAACATGGAAATAGGTGAAGCATAACAAAACTATACCATCTAAACAAGGAGTTTTAAATGGGGCGGATATAACAAACAACCGATCCGGTAAAATCCCCATAATACATTTAGCAAATTTATGGAAACAACAACAAATATAAATATTTTTAAATGTTGTTATTATGATCTCACGGATGACATATGCAGGATTTTAAACAATTTTATGAAAATGTTGACATGAAGGCATGTTATGAAGCATTTTGTCAAGTGAGGTGGAAGAAAGGGGTGCCACGGCAGCGAATCGAAAGAAAATGATGCCGCGGCAACATATGGATTCCGATAGCTCGAGGAGATACTCTGGTGTAAAAGAAAGCGTCGTGCGGATGTGCGGAACATGCTAGAGATGGTG